>VZTJ01001735.1:1204759-1340826 GCA_013397795.1 Orthonyx spaldingii | reverse complement strand
GGGGGGGGGCTGGGTTTTTTTTTGTTGTTGTTGGTTGGCTGGTTGGTTGGGGTTTTTTGTGGAATTAAAATGGTGAGATAAAGCTCAAGGACTACCCTCCTTTGGTAATACCCACATTTCTCCTGTGTAAAATACTTCTTTGAAAAAATTCTTAATCAACTCTAGTGAAAATTTGCAGGTCAGGGTAAATAAACCACGGAACAAATTTCTGGAGCAGGCTTCTCATAATTTGCTGCCTTTAAATCAAGAAAACATTTCTTACTAAAAGATATAAGATGCTTTATCTCTGATTAATGGGATTTGGTGCAAGAATTATTGGGTAAAATTTGATAGCCTATGCTATCCAGGTCAGACGGAATGTTCACAATGGCCCTTGACCTTTGCAGCTATTAATCTTTCATGACAGCAAAGCCATAAAAGACAGATGAATGCAATAAAAGAGAACTGGTGTCTCTGGAGGACTATTTAGAAGGTTCTCTTGAATTAGCTAATGCGAGGAAAAGACGTTTTCTGATAGAAAAGCCTCCAAACCCCTGAAGTTACACAGATTATCTTTCATTTTGACATGAGAGGAAATTTTGGTTAAAAATGTTGTTTACTAATATCTTCTTGTTTCTGTTCATTTGGAATGGGATCAGAAAGTGGAGGAGATTTAATGAAAAATAAGAAAATGAAAATGTTGCAAGGTTTGCCCTTTCACAGCTTTAAAAAGTATTTATCTCGCAAAAAAACCAAGTCCCTTTGGTGATAAAGTAGAAACATTATCTCTCCTCTGGTGTGACCAGGATTTATAGATGTGCTTAGGGCACAGGCTGTCTCTTTTGTCCTCTCCATCTCCATCCAGTGTCTTTGAGGTGGGGTTTGGGTGGGAGGCACCCTTTGGGAGTAGAACACAAACGCTTTGCTCTCGTGTTGGAAATACCCAGCCAGGGAGGCACTGCCCTGTGCTCAGGGAAGCTCAGTCAGTAGGTGTTCAGGTCCTTCATCCTCATCACGGTGAGCTGGAGGGCTGATGGAAACCTGAGGTGTTGCTCAGAGCCCTGTAAGCCACATCCTGAGGAGGAAAGGGGCCTCAGGGACTGCTATGAGGTTTCTTCCCTTAAAAATTTTTCTGATGCCTGTAATTAGGGCTTTATTAATTCAGCTGCCTCTGTTACTACTTGTCCCTTTTCATTGTATTTCTCTGCCATGAGTGACAGTATTATTTTAATATATATGGTACAATCTAGAGGACAGTCTAGTAGAGGACATATTATACTATGGCACCTGGCAAGAAACAATGCATCCCTCCATAGGAAATATACATCAACACCTGGCTCTTGAGATTAATTTTCATAATCACATAGAATATTTATAATTCTATTGAAACTACTTCTAGGGTGATTACTAAAACTTCTGGAAGTGGTGGTATCTCGTAAATGAGTGCTGTATCCCAAGCTGGTGGAAGTGGCAACAATGAAGCTGCAACAGCTGGTTCTCATGGAGGACATGATCTGACTAATACACAATTTACCAAATAGCCATGGTCAGAGACAAGTGCGGGAAATGCAGGTCACCAGCTGACTCACTTTCTGACAGCTGAGATAGAGCTGAAAGAAATTTTCTTTATGACTCTCCCACCACTGGCCAGAGACCAGAGGAGACAGCCCAGGATTTAGTCCCACCACCAGCAGCTTGGGCCCTCACTGATCCCAAGGCTGGCTCTGCTGGTTGCTAGCATATACCCCATACATCAGTTAGGATCAATTCTCCTCCAGTTCTTCTTGCGGTCCCCAACCACAGCATGTCCACCATCAGTCTTATATATATTATTTTCTGTGCATATTTTTCAGTTGTTACATAAATAGGGCCTCTCCAGTGAACGGTGCTTAAGGCGTTTTGCTGACTCACAGGTAGAGCTTTTCCCACAGGGATGTTTAAATTAACTGAATTAGGAAGACCATGTTAGGTGGACAGCTTTTCTTTTCTGCCTGGTTTCAGTTCACTTCTGGCCACAAGTGCACTTGGTACACACTTAGCTCCTCGCTCGTGTCCCTGCTCTGTGGGTCGCTGACTCACCCTTGTTGGCTGAGTCAAGGTGTAGGAACGGTTACTGAAGGGCTGCCAGATGGACGAATAGGAAAAATACTTAGGCCAGAGTTTTACAGCAAATACCAAAGCAGTTGAGCCTGTTTTATTTCTTGTCCTAGAATAAAAGTTTTCATTGTTGTCTAAGCTATTTCCTTTCTTGTGCACTTTCCTTTCTTGTGCTTCTTCGCCAAAGTTTGAATCTCTCTTGTTCTGAAACAGAACAGAAAGCACATGGTGAGACTGGGGGAAAGATTTCCTCCACCAAAAATCAAGTAAGAACTTGAAGATGAAGGCAAAATATAAAAACTGTTCCTGGGATTTCCACACTGCAGTGTTCTTCCTTTGCAGAATATTTACTTCCACTCTCCATGTTGCTTTTTTGATCAGCACCTAATTTTGCTCTTCTCCACACAATATGTGGGCAATTGTATGCCTCAGACTGCCTGTCTTTGACTTTATTCACATTTAGTGGTTATTGAAATAAAGCACATAAAGAACAAAATTCTTCAAAGAGTGGCAAAAGGCTGTCAGTGTCATTTTTCAGCTGGGTGAGATTTCTGTGAAGTGCTTGTGACAAGGCTCATTCCTCAGAATCCTCTTCATAATAGGGTGAAGGCTCTGGCTTTTCATGTATAATCCATCTCCAGTCATTTGTTGTTCTCCTCTGCAAAGAGAACACTAGATTTCAGACAGGGCTGTTTGAATCTTATCTTGGTTAACATCAGCAAATAAGACCATGTCTTTTTCAACTGAAGACAGAAACCTTTCTTCATTATACTGAAGAGTTGGTAAATGAATAATTTTTCTGGGCTCACATCCTCTGTTATTTGGGAGCAGTTGCACACACATATACCAGTGGCTTACACAAATGAAAAAAAATATTGTAACATGATTCCCATTAATCAGGAACTCCAGATTATTTCCCTGATTTTGGTATGTGTCCATGGTTTATAGTGGGCACTCATAACTGAATTTATAAACTGTACATTAGTCTTCAAAACTGGCATGATACTGTTAAAACTGAACACACATAGCTGAGACATGTTCCTTGCAGAGCATAAATTCCATTCAGATGGTCTTCTCATGTGTTTATACAATGTTTTGCAGCATTACGTGCAGCATTTGGGCCAATAAATGATATTGCTCCAAGTTTTACGTATTTAGAAATCTCTCTAGGTTATTGCCTTTGGAAAGTCAGGTACCTCCTAATGGAAATCTGGTTTGGTTGCAAAGAATGCATGAAAAATTCTGTTACCCTGAAGTTACTATCCTTTAAGGAACAAGAGAGGCCAGTTTTCTCTCTTTAAAGTGTGCAACTGCTCTAAAGGAAACCTCTTCTGGCCTTTCCCTCTATGTCACGCTCTAATCGCTTGCTCACCTCTCTCATTCTGGCTATTTCTGCTGTACAGACATAGTTTTTGAACACACATGGCTTCAGTAATCAATGCCAGTGCTTCCCCTGCAGAAGTCTGTAACCCATCTTCTTCCCCCAGTAGTAGATTGCCCTTGTTCAGAGCTTATTTTCATTCTTAAAAGTGCTTGTCAGAGTGAAAAGCAGAAATGCAGAAATAAGCTCAGAATCTGATCTTCCTTCTGCTTTTCTTTCTCTGCCACTATAATCAGGACTTGAAAATTATATTAGGGATCAAATCTGCAAAAACCCAATATCAAATAGAAAAATATACTTGATTGGAGTCAGCCCAATTAAAAATAGCAATAAAAACAGTAATATGTAAGCTTCTTTTATTCTATTAGTAATTGCCTTTGTCGTCATATTATTCAATGTTGGCTTTAATTAATTGCACTTTCTTTTCTTCTTTTGCATATTGCTCAAGGCAAATTGTTAGTACTGCAACACTGCTGTTACTGCTCCTTCTGTTTGCTTTATGATTTCCTTTTTCTTTCCTTGCCGCTGCCCTCTCCTGTGCCATAGCCTAATCTGAACCTTATTAATCAGTCTTTTTTCCTGCCATACACTTTGGGTTTTCAGCATTATGTCTCTGGTAGCGTCCATTCAAACGAGCCTTTGAGATATGTTTCCAGTTCTCATGTTTTCTCCCGTGTAGACTGTGCTTTGAATACTCCATATTCTTTTCCACTTTCTTTACCTACAGCTACATCTCTATTCTTACTCTAAATGTTCTTTAATTTTAATCCCACTACTGTTATGGTACAAAAAAATGAATTACATATAATGGTTGCTTATAGAAATAGTTTGATTCAGTTTGACATCATGCTGATCTCTATGTTCTTCACTACATTTGTAGGAATGTGCTTTTCTCATAAAACATTCTTTGCATTTAATTTTTTTAAGAACACATTAGGGACATATGGCTTTCTCTCCTGCTAGAGCCTTCAACTAAGGTGTGACAACTCTTCATTTTGTTACCTTTCTTTTCATTTCCATTGCAATTTCACAACTTCACGATATAAAGCAATTCAGAAAGCTAATATCCCTGTTTCCACTTCATTTGCTTAAGCCAGGAATATGATATGCCACATTGTATTTTTCCCTTTCTGTCCCTATTTCATTTTCTAAGCATCCCAAAAGAATCATCTTGTCTCAATATATTGTTCAAAGGCAAGGGTGAAGCAAAAGCAGCAAGAGAAAGAAACTGCAAGGCTTTATGCTGACTGTATCCCTTTCCTAAGTGAGACTAGACTGTAGGGAGAGCTGGTAACTTCGTGGGAGATATTCACAGAATGCTAAGACAGCACTTTTCTCATCAACTTTGTCTCTTATATGGACAATAGCAATACTGTTGCTTCCTCCTTGCACCTTGCCCTCTCTGTTTTGGAGGCTGTTCTCAAAGTCTCTATACCACCCCTGCATAAATCTTGAAGAACATGAAAGCTTGTCACCTTTACAACCTCCTTTGGCTTGAACAAAACGATGTGCCATCAAGCAATCAGTCAATCAGTTCAGTGCTAACTGTACATTTTATACCGTTACCACCAGTGAATGTTACTCCCAGCTCTCCTCTCTGATTACTGGGTTTTATTAAGGTTTCTGGGGCCTTGCTGTGTCACACACACAGAGGTGCAACTTAAAGTTCCACAGACAGAAGACTATTCTAGTTAAATTTTTGTTTGGCATGATTTCAGTGTGCGATTTTTTGTTTGGGTTTTTTGTTGTTTTGTTTGTAATTTTTTTTGTTTGTGTGTGTCCCCATTTGTTTGTTTTTTCTTTATATCTGCTGCAGTAACCTTCTTAAGCTTGTTGGAAAGAAACCATTAAGCTGCTTGTATTAACCTTAAGGCTGCTTCTCTTTGGCTATTGTATACAGAGATCACTCCTCAGCTTCCCTTGATCCACAGTGCTCTCCTGCACTTCTCTGTTTAAACATTGGTTGTATGCATTGCTTTCTGTTTGTTTCTTCTTGGTGGAAACTGGGGGCTTCTCAGCCACAGAAACTCAGTGTTATTCAGGTGCCAAGTTCAGCATAGCGCTCGAAGTCCTCCAGCCTTGTGCATTATCTGGATTTACAGTGCAGTTCTTTAGAGACTTCTGATACCTGAAACAAAAAGTAGCCAAAAAAGTTCTGAACCCTATATTTTATTCCTCACTGTAAATAACATAGAAGTATGTCACCATTCACACAGAGCTGTGAGACTGGACACAACCTTCTCTGTTACTGGCATTTGGGGTTTTAGCTCTCCACACTCCCAAGTCTTTTCCAAGTTCAAGTCAGATTCCTCTATGCATCTGTCATCTTGCCTCTGCACACATCAAGTTTGGGGCACAGTCTGCTCCTTTAAAGACTCACAGTCTTGTCATGCTCCATCCTGCTCCGTCATCCAGCTCTCTTGGGCAGCCCCTGCCCACACATCTGTCCAGATATTTAGTTTGGGAGGAGGGGATGGAGTGGAAACAATTTTGAAATTTCCAAAGAGACATGGAAAAATTAAGTCAAGTGATTGAGAACAAGAAAGAAAGATGAACAAAATAATGGAAACCAGGAAAGGGTGTCAACTATTTCTTTTCAGGTCAACTCCTCAGCAGTAAACCTGTGGTTTATTTCCCATGCCATAGGTCTCTATACACAGCCAAGAAGATGAAATTTGAAATTAATTTAACAAGCATCATTTTATTTCAGTCAGTGAATCACTTTTATCTGCCTACTTATTTTTATGGCTGCCTTCATCAATGTATATGTAAACCTCTCAAATAAATATGGTTTGTCATCACAACACTTCTCCAAGGCAGAGAATTATTATGAGCTTATTGTGTCTGGAAAACTGCGATGCAGAAAAATTAGCAACTTGCACAAGGTTAGGGAAGGATTTTCAAACAGACCCTGTCCCAGTTCACTGACTTCCCTCCTCCATTTTTACAGGTGTGTATATATGTGTGTGTGTATAAAATCTTTTCTGCTTTTGAGAATTTTATAAGTGACTGATTAATAGCATTTCATTCATTTATTTAAAAAAAAAATCAGAACACTTAGTGCTGCTGATAGATACATGGAATTGGGATTCTTGGCATACAAGTCACAAATTACATGTATTATTCAGAGGTTTCATAGACAGGAATATGACTGCAGTTTACAACCCTGCTCTCCCAAGGGATATATGCTAATTTGTTCTGATGGAACCACCAGAAAAAAAAGTAGGTATTTATATCTAAACTGATGCTGGCAAGACAGGCAAGTTTGGTATATGAACTTGCCCTACCTTTTTGTGACTGCATAGACCAAACATGTTTCTGTGCTTTTTTGCATATTTCTTTGTATTTCATTACATATCCAATTGTCATTGTTACAATAATTGCGAAAGATCGAAATAAATGTGAAAGATTGAAATGGTAGTAAAAAAGTGGAATTATCTACTTTTAACCCCATTCCCATTACTCTAAAGATCAAAGCATTAAATAAAGTAGCTTTAATATTAAGTTTCTGGGTTCTCTAGAAAAGTGGTTAGCAAATATATGGAGATGTGCAAATAATTTTTTTTTCAAAGGCTGAATTACAAAATTTAATCACAAAACCCCATTATCTTTAGCAGGCTTATATGTTAAATTGTAATAAAAATAAAATGAATTTAAAATATTTAAATAAAAGTAAACATTGTAAAATGAATAATTTATGGAATTTTAAATAAAACAAATAAAATTCAATAAAAATAGGGTTCTCTTTTCTAGTTCAGCACTGGTAACCTTGCTCTCCAAGGGTTACAGCATTCAATTACAGTGCAGTACAGAACATAAAAGTACCTGCTCTAACCAGCTTTGAGTACCAATTGCAACTCTTCCAGTCTTGAGCAGGTTGAAGTTATTCTGCTGTTTAGAGTCATGTAAGGTCTAAAAAAAGTGTGCAGGCGTTTGCATTCTTCCCTGTTAATGATTCAGTGTTTGAATACAGTGTGATTCTTTCTTTTTCTCATTGGGACATCCTCACCAAAATGATTTCTAATCAGGTGACTGAAGAGTTAATATATGGTGATATTCTAGTCTTTGTTTTTAATAAACAACACCCAAATTCAGGGGCTCAGATCCATGCTAGGTCTTGCTGCAAAGGGTCCCAAATGCCAGGCTGACAATACAGATATTTATCTGAAAATTGACAATTACTTTCATCCATAGGCAAGAGTTATTTTGTCCTCATTTATTTTAGTTCACTTTAGATGACTCTTCTTTTGTGTAATTTCTAAGGATTATCCAAGGACCCTAAGCATGCATGGCTGAGGATGCAGCAGTTAATTTTTGGAATAAAACATAGCTGAATTGAGGAATTACAAAGATTTATCTTATCTCTTTGAGGACAGTTTCTGTAGTGTTGTGATGTGTCTCAGTGGAAAGAACTGTATTTAAAAACAAATTCTTACGGCATTAGTTTTGATTAGTTACTAAAACATGCATTTAGGGGATAAGTGCAGTTGGTGAAATTCTAGCACAGTTACCATCAGCAGGAATTTTGTCTGTGACTGTAAAGGACTTGCAAAATCACCCATTTGAAGAAATGAAATGAATGGACAAACCCTTTTTATTCTTGTTGCCATTGTTGTAACATTTTTCTTATATAATTTTCAAAATATTAAGTGATCAGTTCATTTCACCCTGTTTTCTCAAGCCTCTTGGAGAGCATGCTTTGTAAGAAGACACAAATAAAACTCCCGATCATTATCTTTTTCTCTGGATCAGCCTGCTGGGGCTTTCCTATTGAGAACCCTCCTGTCTGAATCCAAGTGCATGTCACTGGGCTCCAGGAGGAACCTCTGGTTATGGTATGTTCTGAAGGCAGCTCGCCCAGGGCATGGAGGAGGGAGGAGAGGTGGGTGTTTATTTCCATAGTGGCTGACTTCCCAAATGAAGAACCTAATTATTCATCTCCCTTGGTGACTTTATGCCTGTGAATAAAGCAAATGTATGTCAGTAGGTGTGATAGGGAGGGCCCGTGGTACTGGAGAGCAAATACTGGGGTGGTCCTTGTTCCCCACCAAAACTTGTTGGAGTGGAGTCTGCTGTTGAGGTACCCTTGTGTAGTACAAAGGGAGGTTTTATTTTTGGGTCCATTTTAATTTTTGCTGGTATTAGTCATAGCCTCGGTGACTCATCAATCTGGCTCACAAAGTAAAAACAGATTTACCCTTTACAGGGTTTGGCAGTTGGCAGATGATTGTTTCCCCTCTATGAATCAGACTTTTATTTATTTAGTGTAATCAAGAAGGAACTGTCTGTTTTGTGACCTTCTAGGTTAGTGAAAGGGAACAAAGGATTTCTCTTTATTATTATTATTTTTTGGCATCATGCAGTTAGCAGAACAATGCAAAACTATGATAAAGAATCATGCTCTGGTTGGCTGACTGCTTGGATTGTAGTTGCATGCCACATTATTATTCCAGTTGGTCTGAGGAACTCTTTTACATGAGCAGAAATAAGCTATTTATGACAAATAAAGTAGAATCCATGTGCTTTAGAATCAGCCAGGAAACACTGTTCCCTTTTAACAGATACCTAGATAACCATTTAACATTAAGGCACTGAAGGTTCCTTGAATAACTTTGCTAAGCTGGACAAAAATAACAAGAGGTTTTTGCAACATGCCTGGCTATTGGATAGAGTACATCCTGCCAGATTACAGACATATCTCATGCAAATTACAAGAAAAAAAAATCAGAGGACAGTCAGGGACTGTGGTAAGCAAGTCAAGGACAGCAATTTGGATAAGAGACCTAAAATACATTTAGAAATTGCTCAATGACATTGGAGTTGAAAGAAACTAGAAAAAGCTAAGAGAAACTGACCAGAAATTATTAATTGGTTACTGCTCCTTATCTAGATAAGGAGAAAATGCTGTTTGGAAAGTTCATGCAGTTCCTAAACTTTGTATTTTGTTTAAAGAAAATGGCTTCACCAGCATGAAGCACACTAATTCACTCCCTGGGCCTGGCACTCTGTGGGAATTTTGCTGAGACCTGTAAATGATCTGCAATATGTTCAGGGAATGCCAACAAACATTATGCCTCACTACAGCTGCATTTGTTACATAGTTTTCTAAGCTGGCTATTTCTAAATGTTTTTTCCTTCTGCATTTAGCCAGCAAAACGTTTCACATGCCATGGAAAACCTTGGTGCTGAGGGAAGCTGCCAATGGGGCTCTGCAGGGTGGGCTGGCAGTATGTGGTGTGCCCTTACCATGAAGAGGGCACTGTGCTCCCTGGTGTTGGCAGGGCTCTGAACATTGCACCCATGAGGAGACAGCTTCTTGTCCTCACTGCATTTCTGTGCTGTGAGGGTTATAAATGTGCTGGTTTATTAAGAGCCTTGGCTAAGTAAGGGTATGCTAGGAAGAAAAGTTAGAAAAACACTAGTTACTCAAGCTACATACTTGAAAAGGTACATCGCAAAGTAATCCATGCTTCTTTTGTCTCAGCACTTTCTAGGGTGTTAAAAGTCTTCAAGTCAGAGATGGGGAAAAAAATCTGTGTTAGGTATAAATAAAGCATGGATGCCCAATCGCTTTAGCCGTGACGGAGGCATTACAATAAGAGCTCTCGTGAACAATTTGTTTGTTAAGAAAGATCTTCTTCCTTACTTAGCAGATGTCACTTACCAAATTACCAAATTGAGAGTGTTTTTCAGCAAACAGTATGCTTTGCATAGCAGTGTATGGTCATTGAGTGACATCAGCAGACCAAGGGATACTGCAGGTTCTTCCTCACTGGAATCTGCAGACAGGATAAACAATCACTTGTGGTTTCAGTGGAAGGTGAGTCAGTGATATCTTGAGAGCTCTTTCACGGCTCTGTTTTTATCTATTAAGGGAAAGATAAAATCATGGAAGCCATGTTTGTTGGTCTGAATTCAGAGATGCATAATTTGAATGAAAGAAGATTCATTCAATTTCTGCTGAAAGTCAATGAATTTCTGAATAGACCCCAATTCATTCTCAAAGTTATAGTGTTATTGAGTTAACAGAAGACATAAAGAAGTGCTTATCTTAAAGAATGTACTTATGGCACATTCCAAGATTCTTTACTCTGACCCTAATAATACCTTGACACCTCTGTGACCACAATTTTAGTGTGGCTTCACCTGAAATACTCCCAAGGCAAACGTTCTTGAATTTCATTGTGTGAGTTATGAGATGATCTCTTGCAGTAAAATGATCATGGATACAACTAGACCAAGGAGAAAATTACTTGCAGACACACAAGTGTACTTTATTCTTCCAGTTTCTTTTCCTCATAAGCATAATATTCCTGAGACCAACAACTGTCAAAAATAAAACAGTAAAAATAATGCACAGTATTTGTGTAAAGATACAGTAATTGAAGTCAGTGATATTCATGATTTAATTACAGCTTTCAAGATTTTTTGTGTTCTTCAAGCCTTCTTTGCCCCCATTTTTCTTGTTCCATGTAAGAGGCTCCACTATTGCTTAATAAAAAAAGATTCTAATCCACATAACGTGAAGAAAAACCTGAAGAGTTCATAACCAGATGCATAATAGAAAGAAGAAGACAGATTTATTTTCTTTTTCATTTAAGTATTAAAATTTTAAAGTCAACCTAAAAGTTTATTTGTCCTTCCTCTGGATTTGGGGTCCCTGTATACTAAGAAAAAAGCAGACTCACTTCCAGTGAACCATTCTGTGTATATATACAAGATAAGCAAAGGGTGGGGGAAGCGAACTATTGTTGAGAATGTGGGAATTAAACTTGAGGGATTAAACTGCCAGTACTTTCGACACTTGGTTATACAGATAAGGTCACAGCCCAAGAGGGCGCAGAGGCAGCCTGAGGGAGAGCTCGGAACCGACCCCAGCTGCTCCTTGGGAGGGGACACAAGTGGCATCAGTGAAAAAACCCAATAAACAGTGCTCAGTGATAAAGCAGCTGCAAAACATAGTACTTTCTTAATGAGTGTCGCTGTGAAAAACCTCAATGGACTGCCACAATTGTCCATGTTTTTGTCTCTAGGTTCAGGGACATAGATGAGGAACAAAGAGCACAATTATTGCTCCTCATGAAATTGTTCATCTTGGGAACTGCTTGCCACAGGGTGCTGTGAATGCTAAAAGTTTAGAGAGCAGTAAAAGGCAACCGGACAAGCCCATGGGAAAGAAATCAGTAAACAGTACCAAATTTAAAAACTGCCAACAAAACCAAACTGAAACCTGCAACATACCCATATTGTTCTTAGGGTTTACTTTTACTCAAAAATTACTCAAGGGTGAGAATGCATTTCAGTGATATATCTTCTGTTTTCCTTGTTCCCACACTCTTCCTTAAACAGTGACTTGTGGTCGCTGCTGGAGACAGGATGTTGGTGTAAATGGGGTTTTGTTGTGACCTACTACAACTGTCCCAAGGCTATAATGTTGTGGGGAACATGTTCTGACACCAGCCAAAGATCTAACCCATGAGCTGTTGGAAGTTTTCTTAGATGGTATGTGGGCTTGGTGGCTATTAAGTAATTTCCAGAGATGCCTTTTCCCAGAATCTCTTGGTCCTACAAATAAAGCAATTCTGCATGGTTCTAGCTGCTTTAGACTCTCTATGAGTCAGTTGTTGGGATTGCAGCTCATGGAAGGGATCAAACGCCTTGTTACAAAAGGTAGGCTGCACCACACTGGAAAATTATTTTTCCTCAGTATACTCCTGACATTTCTAAAATCTAAGAAATGGCTTTTTACAAATAAACAACATCTGTGTGTTATCAGTATTATCCATCTTGAAGATGGAACACATTCATCTGGGTAGATCCTGAAAGCCCTCCCAGGAATATTCTAAATCCATTTCCTAGGTAAAGCAAACAGTTACTTCTGCCCCAGCCCTGCATCCCACACTGACTCCTGCATTCACAAGGAAACCCAGTGACCTCTCTGGGTCCATACAGGCTAACCAGACTGCAGGGCAGTGCATTACCTTTTAGAATTAGTACAGTATGGTTTTTCGATGAGTATACTTCAATTTTGTCACTTCTCCCAACAAGGAAATTATGTTTAAATTTGCATTGATGAATAAATTGAAATGTACAAAGGTCTTAAATGAAAAAGTGTCAAGTATCCATGTAAGCTCAAATCAGATATATAAACTGTCAGATGAGAAATACAGGTCCTGAAAACAAAGGCTTATCAATAGATTTATTTCAAAAAAATGCATTTCTGTGTGATTAAAAGAAGGACCTGGAGGTGATGTAAATAGTTTGGAAGCTAAATAAGCCCCACCGTAATAATTTCTTAAAAAAAGATATGTGTGAATTTCAATGATTTCTAGAAATATAGCCCAAATTTGTGGGGAAAAAAAATCACAACAATTTAGTCAAACTGTGGATCAGACTTACACTGTAATATAATTATTTGCCAGCTAAAAAAAGAAAAATGTAAAGGGGAAAATTTTACCATTTTTCCTCCAAAATCCACTGGTGAAAAAGTCAGTAGTTCTTCAGGCTCCCATTCCTAATTCCGTTTCCCTTCTTGATTACAGAATATTACTGGCTTTCAGTGATCTGGTAGTGACTGACTGCACCAAGGGTGTTCCTGGCCTGTTGCAAATGCGAAGTAAACTGGGTTTTTAAGCAGTCACCCATGAAGATCAGTTAAGCTGCCTGTTTGCAATGGGCTGGGACCACATGCACATCCAGCCACCGGGATTTGACTGACAGACAATTAAGGTGTGTTAACTTGAGCTTGAGGGTAACATATCATTAAAATGCCTTCACTGCACTAAAAAATATGTTGTGTCCAGCTTGTGATAAAAGTTTTATTTTATTGATACTACATGGAAATTAAAATAAAGCCAGATACTGTGCAAAAGTTTACATCTTCTATCCACATTTTACTCATTCTAGTTTTTTATGATCAAGCTTTCCATTTCTTCCTTTCTGTACTAAGTGCACTTCCAGAGAAAAAGACATTAGATATTATCACAGTTTTTTAATGGTTTTTATCAGCATTCAGAGGATCTCAAGACCACACAAGGAGGTCTTTGGCAAACTTCAAGTACTGAGTTTTCCACAATGCTATGTGGCTGCTTCTTGAGAATCTTTAGCTTCAGTTGTGATCCACTTGTTGAAAAAACATTTTAATATGTAAGAACTGAAGTGCTGTGTTTGGTTTTTTTTCCCTCAACAAGTTATTAATTCATTTTTAGCTGACTCCACATCTAGATAAGACCTCCATTCCTAACAGGCAGTTACTTCTCACTGCCTGAATTCTTTCCATCAGAGAACTAGGTATAAATTTATCACTGTGGGTGTGACAGCAATCTGCAGATTCAGTAATAGATAAGAAGAGAATAAATTATTTGTCTCTGACAATTTGGTGGCCAAGTGATTTCACCCTTGTGTAATATTAAAAAAAAAATGAAAGAAGAAGAGTTCAAGAGGCTGGTAGCATTTGTTTTCTCTTTCTGCTTACATGTAATAACAGAGGGGCACAGACCTTAACTTCGCATTCAAATTAAATCAATATTTTGAGCTGATACATAGACTAAATGTGAAACCACTACAAATTCTGCAGAAATGAAGAGGTAATTAAACTGAATTACTTTGACTGTCAGAAAGTCAGGTGTGGAGTCTAAGCCAAAGGGCTACCATCAAGAGAGAGTGAGAAAGTGAGGAATGAGTGGGCAAAATTCAGTCATTCATAAATAAATGTCTAAAATAGAATCACCCTCTAGAGATACTTTTACCTCCTCTCTTTAGTAACAGGTTGTGTTTGATGATTAGCTTCAGATTGACATTTTACTGTTAAATGGCTAAAATTAGGTGACATGAACCTTATCTTGCCATTATCGATTTTCATCCAATGCAGCAAAGCATTTAATAGCAATCTTGTGTAAAAAAAATGCCATAAATCTTTTTAAATGTATTGCTGGATCAGGTCAAAAGTGCTCATCAGTTTGCAGGATTAAATACTGTATCTCTAACGGTGTTTAGCACTTGAAATTCCTATCAATATCATTGCTCTAATTTGCAGTTACAGCTTTAAAATGTGAGGACCAGATTTGAAAGGATTTGTTTACCACTTGTCTAATCTGTCTTTACCAGAGGGAAGTGAAGGTGTAGGAAAAAGAGCTTGTACATCTCACATCTGGCTGAATACTAAGCATCTGAAAGTTATTTTCTTTTGTTATCTTAAAAAGGGAGGAAAAGGGAAAAGCACAGACACTGAAGCGGGAATGGATTTAACATACAATTACTATGTTTACTTAGTGATATACTGTGCTTACTTTAGGCATCTACCTTAGGTGCATTTAAGGAAATGCAAGTTTAGGAATCCAGATTCCCTTTACAATCAATGGGAAGAGACACTCAAAGGGACAGTGGGAACATCAGCATTAGTGGCCCGTAACCGCCAATGTTACCTATTTTCCTACTTAATTGCAACATTATTGCCTGGTTGTTTCCTGGCAAAGTATAAAGTACACATGGAAAAATTAGATATTGCAAGAACAGAGAGCACCTTTTTGAGCCCATTTAACTCCCCTGCAAGTTGGCAAGCAAACCCCGTTTTCACTGAAGTCTTGTGTCTAAGCAACACAAAAATGTTTTTCACACGGTATTTACCATATTTTACAGCACCATTTCACAGCAATCTAGGTAAGTGGCTTGCATAAACTGTGTTGCAGTTTGAGTATGAGAGGCTAAACTCTGTTTGTGTACATATCACAAAGATAAAATAGAAGCTAGTAAACAATGTTATGCCTTGACTTTGAACATGGTGAGTATAGCACATTATCATCCAGCAAAAACAAACACACTGAATTTTTGACAAATATTCAGAAAATTAAACTTTGACTCATTTAGCCATCCAGTTTAGTTTCCAAAAGGACTGAAAGAGTAAAATACTTCTCTTGCCTACATTACTGTTGTTTTAGGCTAAAGAGAGGATTTGCTTTAGCAGCTCTGCTCTGACTTCTATTACATTGTTTGACTTATTACTAATCTAGTCAAAACAAAGGAAAGAAGACATTTCATATTTTGAAGACTATTACATACTGGCTTATTTGCAGCTAATACAAAACAGGGCTTTGCTTTTTCTTCTTCTATGACTCTAGTTGCCACAATAGGTGTTTGTCATTGCTGCTCTTTCAAGGTGGGCTCACATAGTTTGTGAGGCTCTACTGCAAATAGCTTCAATCTGAGAAAAGTATTGTCTAAGATGGTGGCCTAAATCTTCCCTCTCTCACCCAGCAGTGCTGGTGAGAAGACTGGAGATACATGGGAAGTTGGGAGCAGCCAGGGCAGGTGACTCAAACTGACCAAAGTGATATTCCATATATTACCATATAACATCATGTTCAGTATGTAAAGTGGGAGGATGAAGGGGAAAGGGGGGATGTTCAGAATGATGTCGCTCCACTTCCCAAGCCACTGTTATGTGTGACGGGGCCCTGCTCTCCTGGGGGTGGCTGAACACCTGCCTGCCTGTGGGAAGTGGTGAATTAATGCCGTGTTTACTTTGCTTGTGTGCATGGCTTTTGCTTTCCCTATTAAACTGTCTCCATCTCAATCCATGAGTTTTCCAGCTTTACCCTTCTGGTTTTACCCCCAATGCCAGTGGTGGGGCAGTAAGTGAGCAGCTGCATGGGGCTTGGTTCTTGGCTGGGGTTAAAGTGCAACACCCCAAAGAAAAGAGCCCCTCCTAAACCTGAGAACTTCTCTGCTGTATTCAGCATTGATGATGCCACATCTTGAGTACTGTGTTCAGTTTGGGGCCCCTCACTGTAAAAAGGTCATGGAGACAATGGAGCATGTCCAGTGAAGGGCAATAAGGTGAAAGGTACAGAAAAAGTGTTTTATGAAGAATAGTTGAGGGAACTGGGTTTGTTTAGTCTCCAGAAGAGGACACTCAGGGAGGAGCTCATTGCTCTCTACAACTCCCTGAAAGGAGGCTGTTGTGAGGTAGGGGCCGGTCTCTTCTACTGTGCGTGCTGTGAGAGGACCAGAGGAAATTGCCTTAAACTGGGACAAGGGAGATTCAGATTAAATAATAGAAAAAAAAAAAAAATCACTGTTAGGTGATCAGGCATTGGAATAAGTTGCCCAGAGAGGTGCTTGGCTCACCATATCTGGAGATGTTTGAGGCATCTGGCTCTGGCACTGGGTGATGTGGTTTAGTGTTTTAGTGGTTGCAGTGGTAGTGCTGGGTGAATGGCTGGTCCGGAAAATCTTCAAGATCTCTTTCAGCTGTGATCATTCTATGATTCTATCAGTCAGCTGACTTGGCTGCAGATTGGTATGAGCAGCCAGGTCTCACTTCTGTACCTTCTCTCTGGCAGGTTTCTTGTAGGGTCACTATTAACAGTAGAAGAGGCAATGTCACTGGCTTGGTGTAAAAGAAGTGCGCTTGAACAAAATTATACCTCTACATTTCTTGTCCACTTTATGAGATGTGGGGAATCCTGTGAAAGTAATTTCCTAGATTAGATGACTCAGATCTAGTGTTGTGGATGTCAGCCCTATCACTATGAATGTAAAGTGGAGGATATGGTTTAGCTAATGGGGTGGGACTCTGACATTCCTCAGAGGCTTCTAATTCCTGTCCTGTTACTGGAGTCCCTAGAGAACCCCTCCCAAAGAGCTCCCTTCCTATTACCTCTGCTAATGGGACTGAGACCTGTGTACCACCACGTATGATGAATGCTGGCAGGCTCCTCTGAGATGGGAGTCTAAAATTCCACATCCTATTCCCTTTCCACAGACTTCTGCCAATAGGGACCTGTTCTTATTAATTTGAAAGATGAAGCATTTGCTGATACAACCTTTTCCTGCACTAAGAGATCTCCCACCCCATAGATGTTCTCTGAATGATTAGTAGTAAAGACTAGTATAGTGCTGCTATAGCAAACAATACTTAGAATTATGCAATCTTAATGAGACCATTTGAGATTATTTTGGATTAAATGATTTTTTTAAGTTTGATTTGATTTGGTTCTTTATTTAAATGTTGTCTTCTGGTAAGTAAATAAATAGCTGCAGTTAACTCACTATACAAGTTCAATTGGTTGAACTAAGAAGTAAAATTTACCTGTAGTAACAGCATCAGGGTATTTCTGAAATACAGGATACTGCTCCTTGAGCCAAGATTCAGAGCAGGGGAGCTGAGTGGCAGCATACAAGGAGAGCCTCAAGGCGTAGGTGTAATAGCCAGGTATTGCTGGCCAAGAAAACTTCTACATTGAGTTCAGTGAAACCGGAATGTTGAGAACACAGTCACCTGGATAAACATTTACCACCTTTCATCTTCAAGCTATTTTAGAATTATTGTCTCCAGAAGGTTCCAGAAACATTAGTATTGCCATCCTCATGTAAAAAATGAAACCACAGAATTAGAAAAGGTAATGGCTTTCTCTAAGTGGCTAGCAGTGAGAGAAAGAAAACCCAGCCTCAAGATGATACTTCAGGAGTTCTGGTTTTCGTAACTAGTTTTCAGTAAAAAAAGTTGCATCCCCTCCAAGCCATCCACAATATACCCAACTGCACCTTTTCTTGCTAAGAAGAAAGAAATTCTCAGTTTGGGGTATCACATTTGGGTCAGGTTTGGATGCAGCACAGCCCTCTCTGGAACAGTGTGTGCCTTCCAAGTCTGGTCAGACACACGTTGTACAACTGTGCCTGAAGGCAAGTGGCAGTGGTTTACATTAGGATCAGAACTGGGCTTGGGACAGTGAGTTCAACAAGCACGAGAATAATGCTTCTTTCTTTAGCCATCTGCAGGCTCCACCCCGTTTCTCAAAATTGCTGAACTATTTACAAATGTTTAAGAGAACCTCTGTGTGATGTTTACACTGCCATGCATTTCAGATGCAGGCAGAGCTATACAACCAAGGCCCACCCCAAAGACAAGAGCTGTGCTGTATTATCAAAATATGTACTGGTTCTACTCTCCACTACCATACAAGGCAGTTCTGCATTCCTCCTGGTAACCTTTCATTACCTCCTAAGTTTTCCAGATCACTGCCAGATTTCTTAAACTTCATGGAATGATTACAGGCTTCCTAAATATAAAGCCCAGATTCTGTTTGGCAGTTTTGTATGGGAATTTCAAAAGGAAGAAAAAAAGTATTTGAGAAAAGACTGTTAATACCATTTGCATAACTGCACTGCAGTTCTGTAGTTTACAGATTCAATAAACTTTACCAGTTAGAGTGAACCAGGCCTCAAAATATCACTGTGAAGATGCTGTTACACCCATCCCACATAGGATGTGACCTGAGGAACAAAATGCCCAAGGAATTTAGACAATGTCCCGTTGCATTCAGCCGGCAACTAATTAGATGTTGGATGTTTCTGCTTTGCAGTTGTAGTCTGCAGTCTACTAAACAATGCCAATTCCTTATGCTTTTAGACAGGAAAAATGTATTACTTAAAAAGGATTCCAAACAGCATATATTGATACTTTCCATGCATTATGATTAAATTAGAGCAGGCTAAGAATCTGTTTGTTTGCTATAATTAAGAAATTTGTAGAGGAATATTCAGCTCTAGAGATAATTTCCCTAACACATTAAAAAACCAAAACAAGATGAAAAAAAAAGAAGCAATGGAATAGATGCAATTCCACAAAAGTGGCCTTAAAAACTTCTGAATGCCTATCATATTGAGAGTTTTTGAAGCGAAAAAAAGTGCATTGAATTCCTGGAATGAGAGAGATGCTGTTTGTATTCTGCCCACAGTGTTCTGGCTCCCTGTTCTGGAAGGTCATTAAAATGTTTTCTAAGAACTGATGAACTGTTTACTGATTTTATTCTTACTGATTATTCTTGATTTCTCTCCTGAATACACCACCAAACTTACTAATTAAAAATACCTCCCAGCTTGTTTCAGCTGGAACTTTAAGTTATGTTGTTGACTTTTTCCCATGTTTTCTTTGATGAGTATCTGTGTCCAACTGAGACAAGATAAGCCTCAATAGCTTCCATCGAGACAACTTTCTACACAATCTAACTAAAAGGTGTCAGTACCTAAAACTTTTCTGTCAGAATGTGCCATTTCTGGGTCCAGAATTTGAAATGCAGGAAAGGTTAGAGCCAAAATGCCACCATGCTGAATGGAGGGTCACCCCACCAAAACACACCAGTAAGAAATGCTGCAAATGCTGAGCATGGATTTTTCTGCCTGTTCTGAAGCTTGCTAGTGTCAGATAGAAATGGGTGCAGACCACACTGAAGTGTTAGTTAAGGTACTTTTGGAAAGGCTCTTCAGACTGAGTCATGTGTGAATGTGTTTTCCATGTAGGCAGTCTGTGTGTGAGACAGAGGAGCCTCTTCTCCTGTAACCTTAACCAAACTTGGCAGGGGGATAGAGATCTAATATTAAGTTCCTAAAAGTTTCAAAAAACTTGCAAAACAAGTTTTGTCTGTTAATGCTGAACCTCTGCTGAGCCTCAGCCTCTTAAAAGACAAGAGAAATTTCACATGGGCAAATAAGAGCTAATGAATTCCCTAACCATGGGAAATGCATTAGTCAGAGTTTACATATTACATCGCAGAAAACCTCAGAGTTCTTGCCTGTGTGGAGCCTCTGCTACCTAGTAAATGTAGATGATGATAAAAGTCACAAATACACTAATAAGTATGGTTTCCCAGTTAGATTCTTTGGAGTCTGTAAGGGAGAAACTCTTGTTGCAAATTAATATAATACAATTAGATTGTCAACCACAAAACCCTTGTGAGCTAAGCTGCTTTGGTTCAGGTGCTTGGAAGTACTTGATTTACATAAGGAAGACACTATGGAGCAATGATCTTAGCTAGAGGAGAAATGACAGCTGGTAGGTACCTTTTCAGTGATGTGTGACAGTGAAAACAAGAGCAGGCCATGAGATACAAAGAACTAAATTACAGCCATTGTTAGAATAAGCAGTTTGGTGACAAGGCCCTGAGTAACTTGATGTACCACAAATTTTACCCTTCTTTCAGTGGAGGACTGAACTGGATGACTCCTAGGGGTCTCTTCAGTTTGAATCTTTCTGTGATGTTATGAGCCCTCAAACACTGATTCCACAGTTAAAAGATGGGTACTTGAATTTGCTTTCATGTTGCTTAGCTGCTACCAGTGCCCGAACATCTGGCCTGGATGCCCTTAGCTTTTGTAACATTTAAATGGACATCAGTCTCCTGCTTGTTTAGGAACATAGGGATCGCTTCAAACTTTTCCAAATGCCTTCCAAATGCTATTCCTGTGTTTCACTTCTGCTCTGATTCCTCAGAATGAGAAGTGAAATTCCTCAAAATCAGATCTCCTTGCTAGGAAGAGTCACAAAGTTAACCGCAGGCAGCAGACTTCAGCACAGTGCATCAGACTATTAGCACAAAAAGCATTTTGTTTTTTTTTTATTTAAATGAGGCACACCTGTTAATCACCATACAGGTGTAACAGATAACTTTTTAGATATAAATGTGCAACATTAGGAGCGCGGATTACTGCTGAATCACAGAATCACTGAATGGGTAAGACTGGAAAG
This sequence comes from Orthonyx spaldingii, assembly GCA_013397795.1. Classification (NCBI taxonomy): domain Eukaryota; kingdom Metazoa; phylum Chordata; class Aves; order Passeriformes; family Orthonychidae; genus Orthonyx; species Orthonyx spaldingii. The sequence continues at coordinate 1,319,845 of VZTJ01001735.1, read as the reverse complement.
GACCACAGTCTGTCATCTGGTCCAACTTCCCTGCTCAAGCAGGGTCATCCTGGACCATATGGTACAGGATTGTGTTCAGATGGTTTTTGAATATCTCCAGTGAGGGAGACTCTACAACCTTCCTGGGCAAACTGTTTCAGTGCACAGTCACCTGCACAGTAAAGTTCTTTCTTATATTCAGGTGAATACTGAATATACTTCCTGTGCATTTGCTTCTGCCTGTTGCCTTTTGTTCTATTGCTCAGCATCACTGAGCAGAGCCTGGCTCCATGCTCTTGACACCCTCCCTTCAGATACTGATAGTGATGGGGTCCCCTCTCAGTTGTCTCTTCCTGAGGCTGAACAGGCCCAGTTCCCTCAGACTTTCCTCATAAGAGATGCTCCAGCTCCTTAATCAGCTTTGGTGTCCTCTGCTGAACCCACTCCAGGAGCCCAAAACTGGACACAGCACTCCAGATATGCCTCACCATGGCTGAAGAACAACTTCCTCACCATCACTCATCTTGAAGTTTTCTTCTTATCTCACAACTCTTTGGTTGTATCAGCCTGTCTCTTACTCTCATGGTCTTGATTTTTACCCATAGCAATTACCTTGCATCATCAATTTGCCTGTTCTAGAGCAATTGAACTTCAGAACTTCATGTTTTTAACCTTTTAATAGTAAGTCAAAACTATTTCAGAGTGCTTCCATGATTCAGCATTATGGCCCCGGCTTATTACACCTTTCCCCCTCTATTTTCCCACTCTACTCGTGTTCATTCTAAAATATCTTCCCTGTGCCTCTTTCTCCTATCCACATTCCTGGTCATGCTGCTTTCCAGTTCTGCACTGCCTCCTGTACTTACAGCCCTGCCCTCAGCTTACTTCTTAAAGCCTTCAGAACATCTCTTTCAGTTCAAACCCTATTTTCCTGCCGTTTCCCAGAGCCCTGCCCTGCGGGTGCAGCAGCCGTGAGCTGAGCGCAGCACAGACGGCATCTGCTGGAGGAACTGAGCAACATCAGGTGCCTGCTTCCAATAATTCAGTTACTGCCAACATAAAAATCAAGTCTTGACTCATGTAAACAACTCATCCAGGGCAACCAATAAATAGCCTTGAGGCTTTATGGTGACACTAAGTTTTTTTTAACATATGAAAAGTTGACAAATACATGAAGCTTGACCTGTTTCTCATAAACTGGGTGCAAAAGTTTTCTATGACAATGCTGGGCATGAATCCAAATCTGAACAATGCTGGGCTTAATTTGTAGCAGAAACATCCTCTTATTTGGTTCTTTTTTCACTTATTTAGGGGGGAGGCAAAGGGGGAAACTGATCTGTTACACTTTGTTGTGATTGCTCATAGCAACCACCAAAGCTGACACTGCTGCTCTGAGGGTGGCACAGGGAAGCAAGCATTGCCTTGGTGCTTGCCAGAGGTAAAATCTATCTGGCTCATTTTTTTGTGAGTTAGGCAGTGAACACAGGGTGGCAGTCTACAATCTGAGCCTAGTCCTGGCTCAGATGGTTTTGGACTTTTGTTCCCTAAAGCTCCTTTACCCATCATTTTATGTTAATAAGAACATGGAAAAAATGAACATGCTATTTTCAGTACTTGATGATAATTAGATGATAGGTTTTCCATAGGTTTTTCTAGGACCTCTTTGGCAGTACACTTTATTAAGTACCATTCTTTGGTCTTATGCTTAATTAACAAACTCAATTTACGTATTTACTGAAGGATTGAGTAAAGGCAGAGGTCAAAGGCCTGGCCTATGGACGTTTTCAGCCTCAGCACTTTGAAGCAATAAGGTAGTAGATGCAATACATGAATGTGAATGACCAATTACAACCTAAGTGTAGAGAGGCTCCAACTTTATACCATTAATAAGCAGCTCTTTGCAAGACAAAAATCACCGAATCTACTTGTGTGTGATTCTACTCGCTGCTGACTGCTCATGACACAGGAATACAACTTCACTGGCATATTTCAGCTAATATTAAAAATTATTAACTGTATCACGTGTAGTTTAGTTTGACTATGAAATTCTTAATTGCTTTGGTCTACCTACAACAGATGATATGAAGGGTGCTTACTTGGAGCTGACACCACAGCTTGATGGCTGAGATACTCTCCCAGAAGGTGAGAAGGAGAATTTGAAGCTACAATGCTTGAGGACAGCCTTGAATCCAGACTTCCCACTTTTGGAAGCAAACACTTCACTCATTCAGAGACACAAAAGAAGGTGAACAAACCTTCCCTGTGTTTCACACCAAAAACTATAAATAAAGTAACATTTGCACTCAATAGAGGGTGATGGGTATGTGAGGAACAGGTGGACTGGGTTCCTGTCAGTTCTAGGGGCACTTCACAGACCTGACACATGAGGCCTGTTGAGGCCTAGCAAAAGATTTTCTACTGGCCTCTCTCACCCTTTTTCACTACACAAAAGCATTCATATATATTGATGTGAATCAGACTGGAATATTCTCTGACAGTGTTTTGTTTGGGCTGAGAAAGGAGGACTACTTGGACCCCAGAGGACTGTTCTTGTGGAAGTGATTTTTAAGATGGCTTCCCACTGAGATTCAACAATGGACTGCTGTGGTGGTAGAGCATGCCCAAGACCTGAGGACATCCTACCTGAACTCTGAATTTCTGCCTTTGAACTGCTACATGCAGTAGCTCCCTTCATCCTGTTCTCTTAGTACAGCATTTTGTCCCTGCTCCCTTGGAGACCTTGCTGCTGGGTGAATTGCTGACCCTTTCCCACACTGCCAACCTCCTTCTTGCCACCCATTTCTAGCTCTAGCATCCCAAACTCATGCTAAATTTGGCAGAGGCTATTGAGCAAAACATTACCATTCTGCCACCCTTACCTCACCAGTTCTTATGGGAACAGAGGGTCTAGAGTGTCCAAGTACTTCTAGTTCTGAAAGCAAATACTTTTGTGCTAATGGTCATTACCTACAACAAAGATAATTTTGCATCACACCATTAACTGTATTCTGTAAAACTCAAAACTTATGATTCTGCAAGCAAATGGGAAATTAAGCATGTCTTTTAATACACAAACTTTAGATTTCCAGAGGTAAAAAATACATGAGCTGATTAAAATATGTTCATTTCTCGCATAACTATACTAAATTTGAAATGTAATCCAAATCTTAGTAAAAGTTACAGATCATTCCTACTATGTATAAATACCTGTTACTAATTCAAAGATGCATTTCCTTCGCTTTAAAGTTTTTGCAAATCTTTTACCAGTCTCATTTTTACAGACCCATAGGATAACTCATACTTAAGTAAAAAGATTTTATTGTTAAAATAACTGCTTATAAGACTTTCTTACAACAAAGTTCTACTCTTAAGAAAAGAACCTCAACATTCAAGAGAGGTCAACATTTCATCTGGAAAGTATATATTTTTATTACTGAAGTAGGCAAAAGCTTCCAGCTTCTATTCTTAGCTTATTAAGATAAATAGATCCAAAGGGACTTGTAATAAAATAGCCAAAAAATGCAAGAGAAAAAACCCCAACACTTGACTGCCAATATTTTTATTATGACAATGACAGAAAGAAATCTCCTTAATGCTTGTCTTCGAGCACCAGTATGTTGACATATCTTTCAGTTAACACAAAAAGCATTATCTGCAGGAACATATATTCCTTCCTAGCTGATTACAAGAACAGTTTAGCACTCCTAAACATCTCTGACCTATTGTGATGTCACACAGCAGTATCTTTGTCTGCTCTCTGTATCACCTGTACATTACACTTGATGTTCTTAAGACACAAACCTTTCCAATGACTTCATGATTAAACTTTGGATACCCAACAGAAGAAACACCTAGATGCATCAGGTTCCAGGGAGGAGAGCCGGAAGGGATCAAGCAGGCAAGGGAAGATACTCAAGAAGAGCACCAGTTAAAGCCAGCAAGCCAACAAGCTTCAGAAGAGGCATGGAGAAAGTCAGTCCTAGTTGATGGACTATTGAAATAGTTTGGTTTGACATAAATTTCCTTAGCAATTGTGTCTTGATGGAATAAATAAGCCCTGAGGCATCTCCTGCTCAGCCTTTTAAATGAAGGTTACACAATAATAAAGGTTAATAAACAAAACAGTTCAAAACAAGATTTAAAGTGAGAAGTATGACTGCTATCAGTGCAAGTAATCACATTAATGAGAAAGATGTTACAGAGAGTGGCAAGGGAAGGGTAAGGAAAGGTGCAAAAGACCTTTTCACAGTTCTTTATAAAGGTCAGCTGCATCTTCCAGAAGAGATGTTAGTGAGTGGGTGAGGACAGATGTACTCAAGACACACTATTAAGCCATCCTGATGAATAGTCATTAAGACCTTATCCCACCCCCAAACAGCATTCTCACAGCATGTCCTGTACAGCTCAAAGTACATAACCTGCTACTTACATGGAAAAACTTCTTACTGAGACATTCTGGTGTTCCTTGGTTTAAACCTGCCAGTCTGGCAAGGATACAGCCCTGTCGGTATGAGCTGAAATACATGTACTTTTTTGTACTTCCTGAGGACCCCTGAGAAAAGCTGTGCAGGCTTCCAGACCATGGGTGTAAAGTTTACAACTTTACAACATATAAAAATCACAACATATCTCAATGGGTCTTATTTTTGCAGCACTCAAAGGATCGTAATGCACTTTATTTTCTCAACACATCACCTCACTGGTATGAATTCAAAACTTCCCATTCAATGTCTTAAAATAATTTATGTGAACAAAAAAATAACATTAAGTTCTGAAGTTGTGCATTTGTTGGAACAAGATCCACTGTTTTGCACCTACCAGCACATTAACAGTGTTACACAAGACAGTAACCACTGTATAGTAATACAGGCCTTCAGTTTTTTGGAAATAATGTCCAAGCTGAAGTAAAGTATGGAAACATTTCCCTTCCTCTTTGCCTCCCCTGAAGAGGATTGAACAAAAATAGAATTAGTAGACCACTTCAGTGAAAAACACTAATTTTATTTGTAGGTGTTACAATACAATCACCATAAAACTTACAAGAACAGAAGACTTGCATAGACTTTTCTTTAAAAATTAATTATTTTCTTATTTTTTTTAGGCCAAAGACTCCCCATTCAGTGTTTGGCACAAAAATAACTAAGAAGCCCCTCTGTAGGTCTGTAATTCTTAAGAAAAAGAAAGAGCCACACATTTGGTTTATCTAGTAAGCAAAGCTAATACACAGCTGTGAATTTTTTTCACTCAAATACTGGAAGTCTTCTGGAAAGACTTCTTTGTACTTTGGTTCAGAACTTAGAAATCAAAACCAGGATCTGTTTGCAGAAATACATTCTTGGAAATGCATACAGTATTGTGTGCCACATCCCTCTTGATAGAAGGCACAACTTATGAAAGGAACATTCATGATATAAACAGAAGCCAGTTCTGAAAGGCTAAAAGTGACACCCACTACTTCTGGTGGATTTTTTTTTAATCTAAGCAAGACCTGCTCTTATTCTCTAACACCAACACCCCCCACCCCCAATCCAGAACATAGCTTTAGCATTCATAAAATTAAAGCTTTTCCAGGCATGAACAGTTGCAAGAAAGAAACATGAGCCAACAGTTTTCTACTGGTGGAGTTACTTTCAAAACTAGACATAGGAGTAGTCACTGTCCCCCAAGAACCCATGTGTCAAAACCAAGGAAATTATTAAAGGCAAGTTTTTTTAAGTGTCATTCTCCCTGCATACTTGAACTCAGGAAAACAAAGCTGTACATGGCAGTAAAACTGATCATTTTATCTAAAGTGCTTGATGAAAGCAGAAAAACTATAAAAATGATAAATTAGTGAAACCAGAGGTGGAAGAGTTACATTTATCATACAAAACAAGATAAATTGGAGCATTTTCACATTTTCTTGTTCCACTAGACAAGATACAGCAAAAAGAGTCTTCATAGTGAAGAGCTCCCTTAGAATGTATAGAGTTTGCAACACATTTTTTCTTACATTTCTGGGACATGAAGTAATTTGAAATAAGACTCAGAAACAGTATTCCAAAAACGAAAGTATCATTACGGCTAAGAAATTAAGATTACGTAGGAAGTTTTAGACATTAAAAAAAAAAAATCTTTGGGAAATGCTATTTAATACTTTCAATAATTTTCAATGCCCTGACACTATATAATTTTACAGTAGAAATGCGAGAGCCTTTGGAACACAGCAATACTTCATTAGTTCTGTGCATGTCTTCTTTTATGACATCATCTTTTCCTTACATTGCACTGAGCAAAAAAGCATCCCTTCCACAGATATGAACTTCTGGCCAATTAGACACTTGCTGCAACAGGAACACAAGAAGCATTCCTGCACAGCATGCCAGTTGAAGTTGTTGTATGTCACACGCTGAACTTCTGGATCTATAGGATTATGGCAGCCTTGGCAAATCTGTTTAGAAATAAAACAACACTGAAATGAAGCACACACACATGCTCTCTTCCAGTCCAATAAAACCTGCAACTTTAAATGTTTTTGGAGGAGAGAGACAGGTGTTAAGCCTTTTAAAAAAGTCTCCAGCTTTTGATTTTTTTCTTTAAAGTGTTTCGATTAGAACTCAGGTGAGAGCACAGAATAATAAAATGGACACACAAGTTATTTGCTGCTGGGACTAAGCTTAGACAGTTATGATGGTTAGGATTTCCCAGTACCCAAATAACCATAAAAACCTTTTATGCCAAACAGCACAGATCTTCATATATTAACTAAATATGTGAAGAGATCGGCTACAAATCTTTCTGTGCATTCACTGCTGTGTGGCAATACCAAATAATTAAAGGTTATTAGAAAGTCTTGGACACAATTCATCTTAAAATCTGATTGTTCACAAATTATAATTTAGATCAAGAAAGTTAATGTTTTAAGAGAAAAAAAAGCATTTCTCCAAAAAACAATTCCTCACGCCTATCTCAGAATATTAACTGCCATCTAGAGATGGTAAGTTTTTTTCTCCATTCACTGTATACACCATCTAGGTGCACATTAGACTGAGCCCTAACTAGTAGCTAGTTAACTTACAGATATGAATGGACCATCATCTCAGACTAGTTTCCAACATAACCATGAATCAAGAACTACCATTCTTTTCCAAACTTCTAGCTTTATTCTGTCAATTACTCTCCTTTTTAACATATGTGGTTAGAAATAAAAAAACCAAAAGTACCTAGACTGCAGCTACCACTATAGGCTTTTAGCAGATCAGCTGAGGTTGATTTCCACCAGGCTCAATGAACTACAATTGACAAGAACTGAACATTTAGCAGCTTCACTCATCTTCACCTACTTTACTCCTTCTGTTACCAAATCCTGCTTCACCACAGGCTAAGCTGAAGGTATTTTTCCAACAGGCTTCCCCTCCCTGTCAGTGGTTTTTGTTCAAGTTTATGAATTGACAAAACACTTGCCTGCTGAAAGTTGTGGGTTTTTTTTTTTTCAGAAGGGGAAGAAGATGACTCAAGCCTAAACACACATTCAATTTATACACTTCAGATACTCCCAGACTGAGAAAAAGTAAGAGTTTAAAGCTCCATAGACTTATGTTCCCTTCCTTCACAACACTAAGACATGTGTAAGGACCTTACCGCAGCATGGTTCTTCATGTAGCAGGATTTGCAGACTGGCTTGTCATTCACTGTTATATAGGTCACCCCAGCCAAAACACAATCACAATCAAAGCAGCAGAAGTGTTTCAGATGCCAGTTTTGCCCTTCAGCGAGAGTATATTCATTGCTGAATATCAGCTATGAGGAAGATATAAACAAGTGCACAAGTAAGCAAGTACATTCATTTCAACAGTGTACCTTTTAATAAATCTAGCCTCTGGATGTTTTGTCATTTGCAAGGAACTCCTGGTGGTTCCACCATTGTTTAACTGTTTCCCCAAAGCCTCCACGCTGCTCCCAAGAGCCCACAGATGCTAGAGACCCCAGGAGGGCTGTTCCCTGTTGCTGCCCAGGGTCAGCTCAGCCCCTAGTGCACCTGATAAGGAAACAACTGCATAACTGGGACTTATTGAAAGAATTTGCCCTCACATATCACCTCCTATGTCCCCACAGATTGTGCAAATCCCCACCAAATCCAAAGCAAACTATGGATCTTCCTGAATGTGCAACTAAAATATTAACTAAACTGGTAAAGGCATAACATCTTCCTGCACCGAAATGTTTTACTAAAACTCTTAATCACTTCTCAGGGGAACAAACTTATGTGCTAGAAGAAAGGACTAGGATATTTCCTACCTCATCACATCCGGCACAGCGGGGTCTTTCACTATCACAATAATGTCTTCCACAATACAGGTTACCATTCTTCCAGAAATAGATCATGTCCACTAGAAGTTCACTGCAGGTGCAACAGATGAAACAACCTGGATGCCACAATTTGTCATATCCAGCACGTTCTGCATAGACAGCTGGGTCACCTTCCTTCATGTTCAGTTTGCAGTGGTAGCAGGACTGGAAAGAGGTTATTACCAAGTTAATTAAGTCTTTGAGAGGTATATTTATACAAATTACATATTATCGATATATTTAATAAATTCCATCTTTCTAGACTGAAATTAAAGCATTAGTTTAATCCCATGAGTAGACAGTAGTGGTACAGGATATACCTGTACCATAGTTTAGGTTTAACTAAGCAATTCAAGATGATGCACATTCTACTGTCATAGCATTAGTGCTCCTTAAAAGGATTGTTGTACTTCGTTGTATTCACATTCTGCAATTGCAGTCCACTGTTTAAAGCAAACAACAGGCAATTACAATTCATGTTTTTCTGTAAACCTTACATGCTCAGGAACAAGGAGAGAATAATGAGCCACCATCCAATTTAACCAACTATGACTAGAAAGCATGACAAGAAAATGGCTGTACCTATAGGTCATGAGAAGACCAAGCCCTATGCATCACTGGTGAGGAAAATAAAATGTGGATATTTCAAACTGATTCTGTTTAAAGCTGTGTTCTGGGATGCTAGTCACTCATGGCTACTGTCCAACAGTCTGTGATTAATGACCTTAGGACAGGGAGAGGGACTATGGATAAATGACAAAGAGCATGTACACAGCTACACTACAAATAGTTCCAGAGGGTTCATAGTTAGTCTCCTGCCCTACACCTGCTTACAGAGAGGGTTTTGCCATCAAATAAAAAAGCACAGATGATTTATGTTACTGAACCAAAAATTGGTTATCTACAGTTTAATCACCAGTTTGGCATTTCCTGCACTGCAGCTGGTCTGTGGACTGGGATGAACATCCTGGGAAGGTTTTCCTCTATGACTCACATCACTTCAAGCCCAGACACAAATGGCTTTCATTGTGTGTGTAGGAAAAAATCAAACACATATATAAGTGTCTCAGCTGTAAGGGATATTGATCAGATCCCAGATGCCAGACAATTTCAAAATAGAGAAAGACACCAAAAGGGGAAGAACAACTTGAAACAGAAACAGAATGTAGGGAAACTAATGAAAGGGAAAGTTCAAATTTACATGCATATAGAGGTTTCTGACCTTTCTACTTTAGACCTCATACTCCTTAGAGTCCACAGGAAGGTTAAGTAGTTGCCTAGACACAGGTCTAGGCAATGGGATTCATTTGCCTACCATTTACAACATCTCCAGCTTTGGTGGGTAAAAGGTACATAAAAATTTCCTTCTGTGTAAGATGAAAATATGGTCAGTACCTATTTTTCTTTAATTCAGCTTTCAGTCACAGTGAAAAAGCTTTATATTTTTTAAACACAGAGACAATTATAGGTATATTTACATTAATCGTGGAGACCTGGTTGTTAGTGTTGTTGGGTTTGTTTATTTTATTTTTTTTATCAGGTTTCAAAGAACTGCAGTCTATTCCTATAAAGAAAATTAATTTTTCAAAAGATTCTTTTTACCACAGCTACAGGAATACATGCTTTCAAACTCAGTCTGAAAGACAACGTACAGGAAAATCTGATGAGCAGAAATGCAAAACCAATTTTAAAAAGTGTAGACAAGGATGGCATTTCTTCTGCTAAGTATTTAAGAGCTCTCCCTTGTATCCATTTATTTTGAACTGTTAAAAAGCGTTGCGATAATGCTAAATCATATAGAGCTGAAACCAAGTCTCATTGCAGAAATCAGACTCCCCCAAAACACTTTAACATAACATATCTAAATTCTGATTATTTAGCCCAGTGTGAACTCAGTACCTAACAACATGTAAGCAACCCAAATGTTATGCTATTAAGCATCTACAAGCCTCTTTATAAATCACTGCCCATAGTGATAATATATGCTTGGCTGAAACTTGGCTGAGGAAGAATACTCAGGTGCTTGAGTAAGAAAAGTTTGGAAGTGATAAACAAGTGTAATGTAAAATCAAAGCATCTACTGATAAAATTACTCAAGAGGACAGCGTGCCTCTTGCTATTGACTTATTATAGTCCAAGGCAGTTGGTCAGCAGGGTACAATGCAAGGTGTATATTTTTATAGATCTTCCTTGAGGAGGTAAGTTAAGAATTGCTGTTGTGAAACTAAAGTAAACAAGTAGGAAAGGCTGGTTTAAGACAAAATGACAGTAACCTACTCAAGCCATGCTAAAATAACTTTTATTTTAAGAATCTAGTTTCTTAGATTCTCCATAACAAGACAGTGACAAGAAAAAAAATAATTTTAGCAAATAGCTACAGGTAACCAAATGGCACAGCTTGAAAATTTTTAGGGTAAGTGGCCACGCCCAAAGCAAAAACATAAGCGTTGATTTTATATTTCACACCAATAGTCATATATACTGCCAGTTCAGAAACAAACAACAAAAGAACACACCACATCCCCCAATAACACCAAAAGCCACATTCTACAACCAATGCTAAGCAAACCTTTTTCTCCATCTAGAATTTGTATATTAATTTTCTGTAAGCAACTTGGAGACAAATAATTTTAAGGATTCATACATATAATAGCACCATTTCTAGAAATCAGCTTACAGTAGAGCTTTTGACACTCCTAAATTACGTCTATCTCCACTAAACTAATTTAATGTTCCTTCAGCAATTCTACACCTATTTTGTATTTGTAATTGGTAGTTGAGACATGCACAGCAGTAGCTATGCCAGAAATACTTGATTAAGGCTGTAAATTTTGAAATATCAATGAAAATTGGATAGTTTTACATACCTTGTTTTTCATTGAGATATTACAAGGAGAAATAAGATGCCAAAGAAAAAAACATAGATAAGAAAATGGAGCTGAATATGAAAAAAAGGCTAGTCAGAAGAGCCATATGGCTGAACTTGCTGGACACAGAATGGAGAGGTGTTACTTCATTATTCCTTAGTTTCATTTAATTTTAAACACAGTTTCTCAAGTGGGTGATTTTAGTGTTCTTCCAAGAAAGAGGAGAAAACAGCTTCTAAAATTAAACTAACTGTTCAAGAGAAGAATGTAGCAACTAGTCCATAAGATGACACAAGTTTTTTGATTATTATTCTGTAAAAGCCACCCTAATATACTATCTCCAGGCTAATATGTTTTTGCACTGAGGATGAAAGTGTCACCTAGAAAGTTATTTGCTGCAATGCATTAAATACCGTCAGAAACGAGGGCTCTATGTAGACATTCACAACATTTTCCAGTTTCCCTTCTTTCTTTTCCTCCCCAGATTTTGCTATTCCAAATTAACAAACAATTTAATTGGGCTAAAATGACCAAATAGAGCACTCAGATTATAATATACCTTCTTGCTTTATCTTTCCCTTCTTATACTTACATACTGAGATGCTTTCTGATTTGGGGACTTCTCCATTGTTCCAACAGCAGATGAGGTACCTCTGTCACCATTTTTCAAGTTATTCTCATCAGGAGCTCTCACTTCCACCTCACCAGGGAGCTTGACATCTCCTACGCCAAGTGCCTCTTTTTTGTACTTCTTCACAAATTGTTCCATATGCTTAACTTCACTGAGGGAAAGCTCGTGGCATTTTGAAGGATCCTGATCGTGAGCAGGCAGCTGCTTTGCCAACTGCTTCTTCCTGTACTGTGCGCCCTCCGAGCCGGCAACAGGCTGCTTCTCCTTTGGTAACATCTCCATGTACTGCCTAGCCTGAACCAGGAGGAATTAGATATCATATGGCACTTCCAGCTACAGACCCATTCTCATAAGCAAACACACAACTAAAATAATCTCTGTTTTTAGCGACAGTCAAATTTGTCAAAACCAAGGTTCTTTCCATAAACATTAATCTCCTGAAACAGTATTGGAGATAAAATACAGCAGATGCATTAATTGGCTTCTTCCCAGAGTAAGAGACAGGCTCCCTTTTGAGCCTTTTACAACATACAGAAAAGAGTTATTACTTCTCTGAGTAAATAACATTTACATAGCACCTTGTCTCGATCTATAAATACTAATGAGTATAGTCTAGAAAAATAGAATCTGAAATAATCTGCTTGGGGCACACAGCCCATTGAAGAAATAACTCTAACTAAATAAAGGAAAAAAAAAAAACCCTGTAGTTTTAATAAAGCAATGACAAGCCTAAAAATCAAAGTAGTAACTGAATGTTAAGTAAGTCTTAGATGCACAAGGCTTGATTAATTCACTGAAAAGGAATAATTTGAGATAATGTCATTCTGGCATGGATTGCACAACATTTTAGTACAATAAATTCGCAATCAAAGCTTGAAAAGTGAAGCAATATCCTCATAAGGCTATCTACCATCTCATCTACTTCAGCGACAATATACTGGAAGAGAGCTACTCTTTTACATGTCAACACTGACCTTGTTCTTACCATATACAGTAAAAGCTATATGCAAAAGTAAGTGTTCCCCTCAACTTTAAACAACGATATAAAGTGATGTGGTGTTGGTTTTGGTTTTTTTTTCCCTTAAGCCCACACTCCACACAAATTTTTCAAGTCTGTTTTAAAAAAAAAAAAAAAGGCAGGTACAGAAATTGGACTCCAGGGACTTAGCAGATAACTCTTAATCCTGTCTATCCTATCTATTAAAAACCACCTTATCTCCCCAGGTTTTTAAGAACTTCTACATACAAGCATCCATAAAGCAAGATGACAGATGCAAAACTCATTAAACAGGCACCATATTTTCAGTTTTGAGGAAGAAGAAAAGACTACAAGAGGCAAAGTTATCCTTCCAGTAAGCTCTACTATTTTATCTCCCACCAACTCCTGCCTTGAACATGAAAAAATGTTAGTTGGACTTACAAGTATCTGATTCTGAACAGGAGGAGCCCACTCATAAGTCACAGTATTGATGGTTATGTTCTTGGCTGGCACTGGGCTGGTCAGTATCATTACATTGCGTTTATACATGGGATTGCCATCGTTCTTCAGCTTTGCAATGAGGGTTGTGTATTTTGTATCTTCAAAGAGCTTCCCCACTTTCCGATCTTCCTCACTGCTTGAAGGGATATCATGCTCCTCCTGGCCACATTTGCAGTTGCGGCATATTTTTCTGAAATTCATGGAAACAGCAACCAAATTACAATCTCACACCTTCTGGGTGTGTAGTGACATCACCAGGAAGCCAAACCCTTGTTTTCAGTGTTTTGATTAGGAAATATATACGTTTTTCTGCAATATGTCAAACACCTCCTTATGTGCACTGTTGTATTATTTTCATTTTTGATTTACAGGTATTGTTATTAATGGATTATTTACAGGTATTATTATATTAATGGATAGATATCCATTGACCACACTAATGAATTTTTGATATGATGCTATGTCATTCCTTCAGTTACATCTCAGTATTAATCAAACACATACATATCCATTATCAGTCACCTACCAGATTTATTATAAGATAACTTAATGCATCAACATGATTCCCCCAGCAATCATTTGCTTGGGTTTTTAGTTTTTCAGTTGCTCTTCAGACATTCAAAGTTACACACACTATACTATTTTCATATGTATTTCACTGTATGCATGATATTTGGTTTTCACAAGGTTGCTATCATGTGGAAAAAAATACTTCCTAGAAAGGAAGAAAATGCATACAGACATACATAGAGTGTAACTGCACCAAGTTCTGTTCAAAGCACAGCATTTAAAGATGAAAGAAAAGTAAAAGGCTTATATGGACAAAGCCTTTCAAAACAGCTCCGAACCAAGTCAGACGTAGTCTGGCACATGCTGTAGAGGGAGTTTCACAGATAACAGCCTTAAAAGGTAGAATTGTATCTACTTACTTGGATATAAATTATATTCTTTCATATACAACACACATTTCAACTGCTTTGGTTAACGAATATTAGAAAGCAATTTGTTACCGTAAGCACAATTAAACAATTCACATATAATGAACAGAACCTTGGATTAGACAAGCTAGTTCATTATTAACAGCAATCCCAGAACTTCAGTTGAAAGCAGAAATTAGTGAAGTTAGATGTTAACAAAAAGTTCTTATTATAGACTAAGAAAACATATCAACTTCTGGATCTCTAGAGTTTGAAGAGGAATGAGCAGTATTTTACCCCATTATTTATTCTTCATACAGCAAATAGCATAAATTATTACCTATAAAATGCTTCTGAACCCTGCTTGCCAAAACCCATCAAACTCTAACATTGTTCTGCATCTTGCTGTCTACAGTCTTGAAGGCAAGTTAGGTGCCCTAAGATAGGGTATGTACGAGAACACAACAAGAACATGCCATGATTACAGCAGGCCCCTGAGGTAATGGGAAAGGAAGGAGGCCTTTAATTGGCCACCTGAAGTGCTACACAGCCAGCCCCAAACATATGCTCTCTATAAGTACAGAAGTCTAGGATGTGGGGTATTATCATTTCAGTGTGTGGTGGATGCTGCCCTGGTCATGTGGTTATACAGAAACCATGCATTGTGGTAACTTAAGTTATAAAGCCCACTCCAAATAAAAATAGCTAACTCTGCAATAAAAATGAACCACTCATGCGAAATAAGAATGTTAAGCAGAACTGACTCTGCTTTGCAACACAAATACCTGAAGAGATTACTAATTGAGGTATAGACTGTCTGACAGCTTCCAACTCATTTCCACAACAGGAAAGATGTGCAGAATTTCAAAGCTGCTACTTATCTGGATAGCTACTAAACACTAATAATTTTGCAATCTCCCGGTTTACCAAAACATTCAAGTATGAACTAGCATTGTCCATTAAGCCTAAAAGCTGTACTATGCATCTCAAGCACTTGAAACATAAAATTTTGCAAGCTCTTCAGCATCTGTCTACATAAGTCCTTTACATAGCTAATATTTAGAGACTACTGAACATACTAATAAAGCAATTCATATTCACTTTGCTCATCTCTTATGGCATGCATGTGATTATATCTTATTACCAATTCTCAATCATATCTTCTTTGAGATCTAATACCAGGTGACAGAATCAGACCTTGCTTTTTGCAGGTTAAGTGATTTACATCATGATCATCATGCAGCTTTATGCCTCACAGCACACACGCTACTGGAATTGAAGCAGTTTGTCCATCTGAACAATGACACCAGATACTTTATTTACTTTTACAACTTAAATCTTTAGCAATAGTAACTCCCAGTTTTAGTCTTGCCTCTTGATAGGATGTGATTTAATAATAGTGGTGAATGACCAGACATTCTCAGGTACCCTGCACAAACTTACACAAGTGAAGTATGACCATGCTGTCCAGAACTGCTCTGCGTGCAAGACAGACCTCAGTGAGAGCAGTTCACACTCTTGTATTGCCTGTGTAGTCACAACTGCCATGTGACAGCTTGTGCACTCTCCCCACGCTACAGCATCCAATTACAGTAAAGCAGCATTGACAGCATGCAGAGACCACACCACCCTCCACAAGCTGTGGTGGAATTTGTCCTGAGACTTTCACAGGTGCTGGAAAAGCCACAAGAGCACCTTATTTTCGCTCCTGTTAAATCATGAAATTGTATATCTTTTTTTCTAATAGTATTCTTTCAGAATGCAGACTAGCTTACAGATCCCATGTCTACTTTCAATTAGATGAACACCCTGACTCAGCCGCTGTCAGCATTCTCAGTCCCACCTAGAAGGTTTAACATGTTTCACTGACTGCAGTATCTGTGAGAGATTTTTTTTGCTTTCCTCATAAATAGGTAGTTGCAAAGCACACAGTTTGTCCTTAGGTCCTTCCTGGGACTCACTGTGAAAACTGGCATAGAACTACTGTGTTTTATACTTGCATTGAAAATAACGAGGTACACACTAATCTTCCTCACCCCTGCAGCCACTGAAATCAAGAATTTGTCTGTACATTCCAGTCTAATCTCCTTGCTCTTTCAAAGTTAAGTGAATGATTCTTTGCCAACAGTTTGCACAAAGCTGTTAAGGGGCTATGCAACAAGTATAATGGTGGCCTTGGCATTAGCACTTGTGTACCATTATGCCTCTGAACACGGGACAAAACAATACAGAAAGAATGTGGAGAATGCTGAGTCACAACTGATGTCAGCATATCTCAGTAAATTGAAGGGAAATCCCCTAGGCTGTTGTCATTTCCCATGCTCCCCAATGCCTCCCCTGTATCTCAGCCACATGAAGATGTCCATATAGCTGCTAACAGTCAAAAAACTGTCCTGATTGATAATCTCTCCTCTTCAGTAATTTCCAGTACTAAAAGATATCCAGTTGACAGTTACGCACATAACTCTTCCTGAATAGTACTGTTTACAATTTAGTCTTAACTTCTTTCAGTAAGTTGTCACAGCACAATCCTGCTCGTTTTGACCCCTCTGCAGAAGGTATATGGCCAATTGCTTCTCCTCATCCAAGTCTATGATTCTGTGATTCCTTCTGTTTTCTTGCTATTAATGCAGCTATAGTAATTATAACTGCTTTGAACTGCATCTCAGTACTTCCCTGTCAGCTGTAGTATCAGAAAATCTTAAAGCCAACTTAAGGCTCTCCCTCTCTTCCACGTACTGTATCTGTGCAGAGAAGCCAGATGCTGAAAAAGATCATTCCCAAGCTTAAGATTCTTGTTTTCAGAAGTTTTGTTAACATCTTGGCAAGTCACACCAGAGACAGTTACTGCTTTCTGGTATATGCACAACCAAGATAAATCAGAACCTTCCCTCCTGCTTTTAGCAACTTCTGACTTCTGCCCCAGAGTTCCCTCTAGTGGGAAATATATTCCCAAAGAGCAATATGTAACTGTGCAGCAGTCTCACACCCAGCCTGACCCACTGGGTGTGTGGGGGGGTTGTTTTGCAGTCTGAAAGAAATTCAAGACCTGAATTAAGAAGACCTTCCCCACCATCTGCTGCTGTTAAACTTGGACAGAAGCATGATTCTGAGGACAATTTTAAAAAGCAAAAGCTATTAACACACTAAGATAAACCAGGTAATCGTTAACCATTCAACTACCATTGTACACCACATCTCTCATTCATTTTGTGTTCAGCTTGCAACACTGAGGCTATCAGAATTTCAGAATTTAAGGATTTCGCTAAAGGCTTGGTTTACCACCATTTCTACATTAGCCTCAATTTACAGTTCTGCACTTATAAAACCTGCCCACACAGTGTGTCAAGATTTATGGCACTAACTGCTTAAAATAGCATGTGCTACCCCAGAAGAGATATATTCCAAATATCCCCAGTATAGAGGAAGTAGGATGTAGCAGCTCCTTGTAAATACCTGCTACTAGATGGGTATACTTGCATTTTTGTGCACTTTGCAATCTGACTCCCCAGAGGAAGAATGGAGGGTCTTTTGTACGGACATACAAAAAGAAATGACATATTGGCTGTGTGAGGAACACCGTTTTCATGTATCAGACCAAAGTGTGTGATGTGCTGAAGCTCCTGGGCTGTCCCCAGGAGAGGGCAGTGTCAGCCTTGCACAGCCAGCAGCAGAACCACGCCCGGCACACGCAGTCGCGGCTGCCTCACTTAGTGGGCTGCATCTGGCTCCTATGGAGGTCACTGTGTTCATGATGCCCTTACGGTGCTGTCCTTTGGCTTTGCAGCTAAAACAGCCTTGGTAGGACTTGCTATTGCTGGGCACTTCTGGCACAAAGTCAAGGCTTCCCCATTTTTGGACTCTGCCCCCACCTCAGCAAGTGAAGAAGCTGGCAAGGGGCACAGCTGACTCAAACTGGTCAGTGGGGTTTAAATGCTATGCAATGTCATGATAGCAATAAAACAGAACTAGAGGCTGAAGTCAGGGTTTCTGACTTGTAAAGTAGTTACTGCTTGGAGACTCCCTGGGCATCAGTGCGCTGGTGGGAGATGGCCAGTGATTCCCTTTACATCACTTGCTCATCCACCACTTCCCCTATTAAACTGACTATTTCAACCCATGAGTTTTGTCACTCTTGTTCTTCCTTTTTTGTCTCCCACCCTGATGTTTGAGACAGGGAGTGAGCAGCTATGTGGGTGTCTGGCTGCTGACCAGGGTCAATTCCTACCTCCAGTTTTTCTCCTAATGTGTAACTGTTTCTCTAAATACAATTCTTACTTCAACACTTTTCTTTTACAGATGAGTAGCAATAAAATAAGTGGGTACACTTGAAATGATTTCATGGTATAAAGACAATATTCTGTCCACTTGTGCTACAGTTTGTTCCTACTTAAAACAGTTTCAGATTTAAAGGCTAACAACTAAGTAACAGGTAATTGGAAGGCATCACTTTCCATTTAAGTGGAAGTTATTTCAAAATAATTTTATCTAGCATCTCAGATCAAAGCTTATGTATTTGGTCAGGAGCTGAAAAAGCATTTTATTACAAGACAAAACACACTTCTTCCCTGTCATGTCTCTTACTGTAAGGCTAGACATTTTTACAAATCTACTTTAACTGTTTAGTCAGCTAAAGCAATTGCTACAGTAGAAGCACTACCATCCACTTCACTTCAGGGCAGATGAAATGTATGTTCACAAGTGATTAGATACTCTGTTGTAATGCAGCTGAGAAGTTCTGGCCCTGAACCGTGTCAGCTTTTTTAAAGCGTCTTAACAGTTTAATCGAGAGAGAGAGAACAAAAGTGGTTACTTAGACATTTGCACACACGTGCCAAGGTCTGCACTGCCGAGTCACAGCTTAGGATACATCTGGTGTCACTTACCTCCAGTAATGAAGCTCAAATCCTTCACACTTATCCTTGCATTTTAAGCAGGGGGCACCAAATCCTTCCTCATGGCCCAAGCCCATCTGCGTACAGAGCAAGATGACTACAGTCAGCTTCAAGAATTATGCTGCATGAATGATCTTACTGATGCGTTTATAATCTGCAATCAACAGCTAAAGCAAAAGATGAGGCATTTGACTAAGCTGACATAAGGACAGCATTTTGGGGTTCACTCACCTTCCTACTGTATCTATAAAAGTAGCAGTGTTCACACAAGCCTGTTTACAGAGTTGACCTAGGCAGGCAGAGTTAGCCTTAGTCAAAACCAAATATTTTTCTGGTGGGTTGCCTCCCTAGCCCGGCTTGCTCTACAAACTTCACATCAGGAAAGAAGCACTTCTTTGCAGCACTTCCTTAGGTCTAAGGCTGTGAAACCACATTAAGTGAGGCCAGAAGACCTCAAGTCAAAGGACTTTTAATCCAGTTGTCTGGACAAAGTGATTTACAGTATATGACTTCGCAAAATACAGAACAAGAAATAAACAGACCCCACATTTATATGCACTACCTGGAATAAAGGAAACAACTAAGTGATTTGTCTAATATTTCTGAGTATACTTGCAGCTACTCTGATAGTGATGGAGTAGCACATAACCTTTACAACTACATTTCAGCTAGACTCATACCAGCTTACTTTCTGAGGGGAAAGAGAGGCAGCACAGTTAGCAAAAGCAATGACCAGATGCAATACGTAAAGGGTTTCAAAAGGATGGATAACCAATTCATAATGCAGAGGAAATATGAGAGAATATAAAAAACAGTGCAGAGTAAAGGCCAGGTATTCACACAACATGCCAACACATCAGCAAATTTAACCAAGTAATAGACACTTGAAGTTTGAGGTGAAAAACAAATACGAAGCACAATAACTTATGCATACATATAACACAGTAAATTTAAAATGTCTCACTCCTGCGCTTTAAACCTTTGAAGAACATTGCTCTCAAATCAGACAGATGAAAGCCCATGGCAATGTGGCCATAGCTGGGTGTGCAGGCTCATGCCCAACATGCTGAGAGGAGCCCGAGCCCATGCCCACAGCCCCACGCAGCACAAGGAGCGCTCCCAGCTGGCTGTAGGGAGGTGCTGTGGAAGGGACAGGCAGGCAAAGGAAACAGCTCACCTGCACTTCAGCTTTTACCATGAATGGAAACTGAGCCACAACTGACAAGTTCTGGTACTAATTTTAGTGCTGGCAACAGCAACACAATGCCAAAGGTAATTAGATGTGGTGATACAGTTTTATTATTAAGTTTGCCATGTACTCAGAAAAATCATGCTACTATTGTTGTATGTACAAGGAGATAAACCAGATCAACTTTCAACTTATGTCCAAAATAAAGATCAGATTATTCACAAAGCACTTCATACAGAACACATGGTAAAACGCAGGGAATACCATGCTTTCAGTTATTTTATTATTTAAATGATCACTGCCTCAATAGTCATCAGACATCCCTGAGGAAAACTTTCCTGAAGATTGTGATCTATTTAGACGAAAGAGGTACATTGGCAGCTATTAAGTTACTGCAAGGACAGACAGAAGAATATAACATTATTTCTTCCATATCTGCAAGATGAAATACAAGCTGGCTGTGATTATGGTGATATCTTCATCAGTCTAAGGACTCAAGAAGTTCACATATGCTAACCTGAAGCCTACCAGTAGATACGTAAAATAAGTGTAACTTTAAAGATTAGGTTCTTCATCAGCTACACTTTTGATAAGCTAACTGGTTAATAAAAGTTCATCTCCACTGAAGATGGGCATTTATAGGAGTCTTCTCATCTGGAATCCAGAGATTCCCCCATATGCATGCACACACCACGTAACACAAAAAAACAGAGGACCCTTCCCAATTCACACTCAAAGAGAACAAGATGTTGGCCAGGATGTTTTCTAAAGGGAAAAAGGAAGCTAAAGCAACACAAAACAACTGCTTTTTTGTGGTTTTTTTTGTTGGTTTTTTTTTTTTTTGGGGGGGGTGGGTTGGGGAAGGAGGGAGAGACAGGTTGTTTATTTGGTGTTGTTTGTCTGGCTTTTAAAGTCATCCTCTCTAAAAAGCTGTTAAAATATGCTTGCACTGCCCTAATAAACAAACAAAACTCCCACAAAACTCCCACTACCCCCTGCAAAAAAAGACAACATTAACACATTCTCTCTTGCTGCTACCTCAGTTACAAACTGGCATTACTTCTTAATGCTCAGGCTCTCCCTTCCTTCAAAAAGAGTGGAATGAGAAGAAAGGGAAATAATTATAAACTCATTAGTATTGTAATCAGAAGAGTTAGAAACATAGGATCACTTTTCTAGAGAGTACTGCTTTATAGTATATAGAAATAACCTTGACATTTCAAGAAACCCAAAACAGAATCTGAAATTCAAGTAAGAAATATTAAAAAATTGCAAAAACCATTTTAACTATCATTTTCAAGCCTCTGAACATTTAAGGTTTGTTTTTTTTTTTAAAGCTAAAAAAAAAAACCTCTTCAGAAACAAATTAAAGAGAGGAAATATGTGCTATCTAAATGCTCCACCCAGAACATACTCTCTCCAGATTACAGGGACAACAACCAGCCAGTCTACCTGCACTTTCACAGCCAGCAGTCTTAGTGCAGATTTCTTCAGAAAGACAGGATTCTACATTCTCTCCCCAGAAATAAAGAGGATATCATTGTGTAAATACTTGTGCAGCTCGAGACAAATAAATTGAATTAGCAAATGAGAGAGACTTGTTTTGAAACAGGTTTTTCAGTTTGTTGTGAAACAGAAGAGAATAACCTTTCTATACACAATGTCTGGGCACCTTATGGAAAAGGTTCAGCTCAAGACTGAGAGACACTGCAAACCAAATTAGATGTGATTCGAGATGCACACACAGCCTCAACCTTTGTTCTGACAGAGAAACTACATGGCTGCTTGCCAAAAATTAAGCTATAAAACAGCCAAACTCAAAAGCACTGTGGGCTATTGTTATCTAGAAATCGATGCATTACACATATTTCTCCAGAGTCCTGTAACAGGACATCCTTCAGCTGCAAGGAAGCATCAGCCTCAGAAGTGACTTTCTTCTTCAGCAGCCAATTCAGCTGTAATTTAGGAAATTCAGAAAGCCTAGAAGTGCAGTGTGGCGCTTCTTTACTGCCAGCCATATTTATCCCCATGTCTTCTGCAGAACATGGCCAGCTCCAAGCTGAAGCACGCAGAGATACAGAGCAGGCTGAGCACTGGCGAAGTAATGTATGATTGAGAACAGGAGGGAACCCATCTTCCCCATAAATGGGAGTTATGGGAGAAATGGCCCAGACAGGTCAGCTGAAATACTGCCAGGAGAAGGTTCCTGTCATCTACCACCATTAATTTTCATTTTACAGCAAAAGCTAACCAAACCCATGTGGTATTACTAAAATACTCAACACAGCTTTAATTAGCCTGAGTACAGAAGATGATATAACTATGATTGAGATCATCTGTTGCATGCTGCTTTCAAGATTACATAGTACTCAAGGGCAAAAAGCTTTAAGTGGTTACAGGCAAGTGACAATCAGTGAAAGACTGCTCCATTTCAGTTCAGACTGGAATCCAGTGACAAAAGGTGGCTGACTTTACAGTAAGGAGTCATGCATAGAAGCTTACTGTCATCTTAAAAAGCCAAGCAATCATATTCAAGCGTCTTAAGAGTTTGTTCAGATGTGTAAGAGAAACAGCAGTTCCCTTGAAATAGTTTAAACCTGGCTTATCAGAAGGGTTTATTCTTAAGTTTATTAAACATGACCAAGAATTAAAGTCTTTCTCCCTCCTGTTAACTGAAACACACAAACATATGTTGCAGCCTTGCATTGTTGTAATTTTAGAATACTAATTTCAGAACTTGCATTCCTGTAAACATAGTAGATTTCAGAGACCATCAGACAACAAACTTCTCCTCACATGGGATGCTATGAAAAAATAAATCATGGATGCAAATGGACTATGCATGTAGAGATAGAGAGCCAGTTTTGATAGCAAGCTGATACAAATGCAATTTTATTTTCTTATTTACAATTTCTCTTATGTGGCAAAACAAGGATAAGTTCGTTAACAAATTTGTTCCTACATGGAATAAACTGTGGCACAGCTCACAGTGCCAGTAAAAAAAATAATGTTGTGATGAACAAAAGATTAGTTTTTTAATAGTTAAAAAGGGGTAATGACACAGAACAAGACTGTTAACAGTTATAGGTAAAACAGAAATAAGCCCTAAGAAATCTTAGATGAATTAAAACATAAGACACACACAACAAAGACAAAACAGTTTTTAAAACTTGCCTGTACTTCTTTTAATAAATATAGATTAAGTTCAAAGGACCCTCTAGAGGCCACACAATTGCCCTCAAAAAACAGGTGCAACTGTATTTGCCCAGGGCATTGTCCAGATGCAGATTCAACAGCCCAATACAATGTTGGACCACACAGAGGAAACAAAAATCTGTGTTTAATCAGTATCTCTCACATTGTAGCTTCTACCCACTGTTCAGTATTATAATTGTACAGTGACTAGAGTCGGGTTCTGACTTTTCTATTCTCTCCTTCTAAGCAGCTTGGAACAATATGGAATGTCCTGATGGAATTCCACTTGCAAGTCTTCAATTATTTTAATAGTTACCATTCAATAGCCGTCACACTCAGCACAAATACAACCTTCAAGTAAAGCTACTTGCTCTGACCTTCCTGTCCTTTACAAAGGAGCCCTTGGGGTGCAGCAGTGGGAAGGTGGTAAAAGAGGAACCTGCAACAAAATGCAGAAGTGCTGCTTGACATTTCTAGGTTTCCCTCCCACAAGATTTCTTATCTCCTCAGTCCCACCAGGAGACCAGAATTAACTCAGGCCTCAGCTCCTTTTCCTTCCTCACCCCAAGAGGACTCGTGTACCACCAGACAGGTGAGCTTCACCCTGCCACAGACAGCAAGACACAATACTGGTACTTAACCTCTGCAAAAGATCAAAAACCCTTCAAATGTTACAGATCCCTCCAGAATTTGAAAAGGTGTGGTTATACTGTGAGACTGCTGTCATTAATGGACTGCAGCAATTAACAGTGAGCTGCAGATTAGAGCTAAATCCTCTTCACCAACCTTTTTGCAGATCTTTTTCCTGTGCTCTTCAGTGCTCCAAGGACAGAATTGAAGTGATCCACACTAAGGCTATTCTTGGATTTACCATAAAATCCTAGGAATGTTCTGGTTTGAAGATTACCTAACTATTGATCTATTTGGACGTGTGAGTGGGAAAGCATCTGTATAGCATGACAAATTTCCAGTACATCTTAATGTGCTTTAGGCACTTTCAAAGAAAGGAAGGTAAAGTAAGAACAACAAACAAAAAAACCCAAGAAGACATGAGAAATCTCATTGTTGTGCATACTGTATTGCTGAGACTTGATCTTGTATCATTATATTCTGCACCAAGTCTTCTCTAGCAGGGAAACACAACAAACTGAAAATTAAAATAGGTTACAGCATTTAAACTTTAAAAACAGAAGGGCAATAATACTTCTTAAGATTCCATTTAAGAATAAAAACAAACAAACCACTACAAAAGACATATGAGTATCTGGACAATGCTCTTATAAAACCTTGACAGACAGTGTATGAGAAAGCAAAAAGAATTCAGATCCATAACAAAGAGCAGTATCCCATGAACCACTCTATATTTTTAACCTGTCTATTAAAATTGATGGCAAGTGTGACCTTGGAGCTTTTTTAATATGCATTTTGATTTAGGGAAAAGTTGACTGGAATTAAGAAGCCTGGGTACAGAAGTCCATTTTGTACACAAAGAAGGATGCCAAAAAGTGGTTGCATCCAAGAAAAATATTTGAAAGATGATTTGGGTGGGACAGGAAGAGGAGCAAATCAAGGAGCTGCAGTAGCCTGATAGTACACAAGTGCCAGGAATTTATTTTATTGTGGTATCTTCCACTAAATATCAAATAGCTCAGAATTTAAATATTTAAGACACTGCTACATAGTGTACCATCAAAAGGCTAACAGCTATTAAAGATAGCTCAGCTGGACAGAAAACAAGTGCTGTTTATTCACAAAGTCCAGCATTATACTAGCTAAGTTTGAATGCAGCTGACACACACTATCACACCATCTATAAACCTCCAATACCACACTATCCATTATCCAGTACTGCAGAGGCACTTTCACAATACTCCGTGTATTTTGTTTTGACATCAGCACTCTTACCCAGTTGCATCCTCTAACGTTAGGTTTTCAGAATCAGACCTGGAAACCTACATATTCATTTTTTAGGAGCTTTAGTCACGCAGGAAAGTGCATGCTTTTTTTCTGCTTTTAAAAGCTGTAGCTAGACAACCTCAGACTGAAAACAAGGCACAAATAAAGAGTTAGAGAGACTTTAAAGACAACAAAAAAACCCAACAAAACCAGGAACACATACACAGCAGTACTGGAGTACAGTTTGATCTGGTGTATTCTAGAAATGTCGTGACAGAAACTGCCTTACTCCCTCGACCTGTTTATTTGACCAAGTTTAACACTCTAGGTAACAGGTGTGACATTCTTTCATCTTAACAGTCCTACTCTTTCTGAAGGTCTTCAGGACCTACAAGAACCCCACCAACTTTGGTCATTAGCAAAACTTTATATTAGAGGGTTTTGTACATATACACCCCTATAAGAAAACATGCATATATATATAGATATACACACACATCCCATACACATAAGTATTAGTTATTTATATAAATGAAACATGCATATCTATTTAGAATAGATTGTAAAAAAACATTTTAAAATACACTACATTATAGATATTTACATCTACACCCTTATAACTGTAAACTTTGTATCTGCTAGGAAGAAGCTAATAATTTGCATGACATGTTCAGTATACTTTCTTGAAGTAAAAAAAGTCATTTTAAGCAACTTTTACCAATAAAATTTCATTGACAATTGCTACTTTCCATCACTATTACTTACTTAGAGGAAAATAGAAACATTTCTTTCTTTTTTTCCAGGAACAACTGCAGAAGCGGATCTTTGTCACTTTTATGACAGAATACTGTAACTCAAAGTAAGCTAATTTCCCCCCTTGCTGTTAAATACTTGGCTTATAATTATACGCTATTCAAAAAAGTTTCATCTGATCTTAAAAGTCATGCAGTCCTGCATTCAAAGAATTTCTTGACTTGCTATTCAGGCATTTCATGGTATTTTATCGTCAGACACCTGGGGAGTACTTTTGCCATAGGAAAAAAAAAGTCAAAAAGTTTAATTTAGCCTTGCCATATTTGCCAAGCTGCTATCCAGGGATGCTGGACAAAAAAAAAAAAAACAAACTAGAGGTGTAGATTCAGACAGGTGTTCCAGAAAATCATTTATATAATTTTTTTTTTAAACTTTGATGGGGGAAAACCCCTCAAACCCCACAGCATATGCAGAAAGCAGTTACTTAGTTTCCTTGTAAATAAAACTGAAGTAGTTCCTCTCATACCTCCATAAATGTTTTCATACTTCTACTTGCAGGCAAAACCCACCCTTGAATAAAAGTACATTTCCTTGATCTTACTATCCATAAGAAACAGCAATAAAGATCTACCAGAATGGGTTTCCATAGCAGTAAGTCCAAAACAAATAGTGACCTCAACAGGAAGTGCAGCTCAGCAGACATTACTAAATCATGCTTTGCAAAACACAGAAAAGTTGACTTTGCTCCTATACATACTTTATTCACCATTCATTTATCAAAGATCATTACAGATGTTGACATAACAATGTCTAAAGCACTCTGTGTTTGCTTTTCCAACTGTAACAGAACAGTCTCACACCATAGAAAAATAACCATGCACGAATTCCACTTTAGAGAAGTTGCACCTCTTCCCCTCAAACTGCCCTGCCCCTTCTCCATCGCAATCAAGGTTCTTTTTATAAAGCAAGCATTACACTGTGAAAGTTTATATAGAACAGACTCACTGCCAGATTCTTATTTTCTCTACTGAAGCATGAGACCATGCTGCCAGCAGGGCTGAAAAGCAGGACCGTGACCTACTGATTCATTTTACCAAGTTCACAGAGGTGGCAGACAGGGCAGGAATCCAGACTGTTAGAACAAAGTTCTGCTAGAGTCCTCAACAGAAAGCATTAAACCTTCATTTTCCCTATAGCCTCAAAGCAAGCCTTGAGAACACAGCATATACTGTATTTAGGAGAAACAGTGGTCTTTTTTTTGCACAAGTACTTTTCAAGCTGAAGCTACTGTTTTTATCCTTCAGCTCTGTTGTGCAATCTTTTTATACACAACACTATCTTCATGATCCTCAAATGCAAGAGCAATTCCAACTCCTGACAAAAAAGAGAAAACTGTAGAGTTGCCCTTAAAGTCCCCATCCCCTTGAAAGGAAAATTGTAACAGACCATGAATGTCTGAGACTTAGTATTCACAAGGCAGCCAAAAAGACACTATTTACTGCCTAATGTTTGCCAGTCATTTAATATCTCTAAATAGCATGGTGAACTGATGACAAAAAAGTTACATGTTATTCCACACATTTGCATATGTTCTGCATATATATTGCTCAGTGCAGAAAGTTCATGCTAAAATTTCTGTTTCTGGCAGGCTGTGGTTGTCCAGAGACCAGGATTCCGACCAAGTGAGACATCTGGCTACACAGTAGTGCTGGTTCCTTTGGACACTTGTTAAGGCAGCAAGAGTTTGATAGGATATGAAAGAAACCAAACAGAAAAAGTTGAATGAAAAGTCTGAGTCAAAGTAATTGTGTCCTTAAGATTCCTTAAGAAGGGTATGTTAAACAGGACTGCTACCTTTCTGCCATGAGGCAGCAAATAAATAAGGTACTAGAAACGTGGTACTAGAAACGTGGTACTAGAAACATGGTACTAGAACTAGTGGCAGGTGGGGCAGTAATTCTCCCTGCTGAAGAACAGGTATATTGTTGGAGCCCTAGTGGTCTTGTACTGGAGGGAAACAATTCCAGTCAGACAAACTGTGCTAGAACTGCTACGTTTGGAGAAAAAAATCCCACCAAACCTGATATCAACAACGAAAACTTTCTCTGAGTGCTTTTTTATTTCATAGAAACCTAGGCATGTAGATATAAATGTATGTGGCAGCTTTCCAAAGAGACAGTACAGAAGCTCAAAACTGAAAAACGGACTCACAGATTACTGACAATTAGAGAAATCTTAGGAATATCACCTTGGAAACATCACCTACCAAGTTTTCCAGAAACAGAAAACATCCCAATATATTATCCTGTACAGTTATATATTAGCAGTTGTGGGCAGGGGAAGAAGCTTTAATACAGCACAAGCTGAGTGTCTGAGCCTCCACACCGCATGCTGCTCCAACAGGCATTCATTTCCTTCTGCTCTGCTGAACACCAGGGCTACAGAAGAGCCAACATCTAAACTCAGAGTTCAAAGAAGCAATGAAATACTTATCTGGGGACAACATGACAATTCCTGCTTTCTTCTGCCCAGTGTTTCAGGAAGTTCCTACCCAACAGGCAAGTTAGCCACTCATCAGTCTGCAATGTTCACCATGTATTATACGTATTATTGCCAGGCAATAAATACATACAAGTCACTATAAAATAAAAAGTTACATAAAGTACAAAGTACATTTTGTAAGAGGACTCAAGCTATTTTGCTCCAGGGTGCAAGACAAAGACAGGTGAGAACCAGAACATGTGATAAAGCAACCCATTGCTGGTGATGGACTGAAAATCTGACACAGGTATCTCGACCTCAGGACAAGTTTCTTCTAAAAGCCAAGTAGTTTACTGGTTTTGATAAACTTCATGGAAACTTCTCAGAACATTCTTCCACCCTTCAAGAAAGAAGGAAGTTGGCAAAGAGAGAGAGATGCAGAAAGATAATAAAACCAACAGGTTGAGAACTGGAATTAAAGGACAGAAAATGAAGGCACGCAGTTATTCTCACATGAGCTGTTACTCTATTCAGTGTACAAAACCTAAGAAGTTTTGATTAAATAAATCTTGGTAGTCAAAAAACAAGAAATTTTTGCCAAGCTCACTGGTACCTAGCAAAGCTTCCCAGTTCTCCCTGTAGGGACTTTCACAGATCCTCTTCTGTTCTCTTGGAAAATGAGCTTCACCCAAGTTACAAAGGGAAAGAAGATGAGAAAATGTGAGCAAGGGAGGGGAGACAGTGCAATAACAGAAGCCGTTTTCTGAATATATATATAGTAGAAACAGAGAAAATGTGAAGTCTTTCAAATCATAGACATCTCTGCATATTAATACTAAAGCAGAGCAGAATAGAAATACAAACTACTTTCAATAAACAGAGCTTTCCTGGTTTCTTTCGGGCACTAGCTCCTGTGAGAGGAGGTTCAGAAACCTGACCAGGTTCAGAAAAGTCTTCAGGAATCTTCGAAGTTGATGAAGGAGAGAAGTAAAAGATTAGCAAAGAAAAATATGACAAAAATAGTCAAATTTAAAACACACACAACTACCCATTAATTACAGTGCAATTTAAAGCAGATGTTCAGCAACTACAAGTTCACTCAAACCAAGACTCCATTATTGGCAGAATACAAATGCATACAAAATGCATTTCAAAAGACTAGTTTTCATATATCAATGAAGGTACGTACAGATTCAACCCATGTTCACATATAAAGCTCCTTTCCCCATTATCAAATGATATCAAAACAGATACTATAAATAAGTTTTTAATTAAAAAGAAGTCAGTGCTTTAGCCCTACATTTCATTTGTGAAAGAACCAGAAGCAAAGACTTAAATGAGTATCCCATGTGAAATCAGTTTTACATAGGAAGTTTTAAACGGTGAGTTTTGGAAAGAGACAATACAATTGGATTAGCTATTGCTTTCTGTTACTTACCTTTTGTTTCTTGCCAGTTTGACGCCACTAGTCAATATGCCTTTCAAAAGAAAGAGAAAACAACCCCAGTCTTCTCTCTCAAGGGGGGCAATTCATAGGAACGCTGACAACACACTTGTAAGAAGTCAGTCTCATCATAGGTCAGAAACTAATCACTAACATAACCACAAACAGCGTCTTGGCTGCTTCTAATTTAAGTTTCATGCCTACATACACAGGGACACATACATGAAAACAACTACTAGACCTCAGGGGTTTACTGGGGGGACTGAACACGTTTTACTTGCATGACAGAACAGCGGTACGTCCCCACCTGGGGCACCACTGCGGCGACTGCTTACGGTCGGGAGCAGCGGGGCAGCCCAGCTGTGTGCGCCCGGGCAGCGGGAGCTCAGCCGGCAGACAGCTCCCCTGCCTCCCACTTCCGCGGCGCGGCCCGGCCGTGAAGCGCGGGGGGCCGGCAAGGGCTGACCCCGGCAGCCGGGGGGCGACCCCAGGGCAGTCCCCGCAGCAGGCGGCAGGGACGAGGCGGGTCCGCCGCTCCCCGGGGCGCGGCCAGCGGCGGGCGTGGCAGACGACCCGGCGGCCAGGGCCGCTTACCTTCTTCACTTTATTCTCCAGGTTCATGGCGGGCGGTCCGGCCGTGAGGCAGCTCGCACCGAGGGGGCTCCGCTCGCGCGCCCCGCGCCGCTCAAACTTCCGCTGCCCTGCGGCAGTGGCTGCAGCCGAACAAAGGCCGCGCGGCAGCCAATCCGCGCCGGCCGCCGCCGGCCCGACAGCCAATCCCCGCCGGCCGGCCCGGCCCGACAGCCAATCCCCGCCCGGCCCGGCCGTGAGGCAGCCCCGGCGGGACTGCAGCTCACGGACAAGGCGCGGCTGCTGCAGCCTGTCGCCTTCCAGTGGAGTCGCCTGCAAGCGCGGAGCCTCCCGAAGGATGAGAAAAATCTCCGGCTATTATAATGCGAGTGTGCCCTTCAGGCCAGGAGGGCCAGTGGTAACCTGGGGTGCATCGGGGAGAGTGTGGCGAGTAGGTGAAGGGAGGTGATCCTGCCCCTCTACTCCGCCCTAGTGAGGTGACACCTGGAGTGCTGTGCTCAGTTCTGGGCTACTCAGTACAGGAGAGACAAAGAGCCACTGGAGAGGGTCCAGTGGAGGGCCACAAAGATTTGGGGTCTGGAGCATCTCTTTTATGAGGAGAGACTGCAGCAGCTGGGCCTGTTTGGTGTAGAGGACACTGAAGGGGGTCACATTAATGCATATAAATATCTCAAAGGCGGGGGTCAGTTGGATGGTGCCAGGCTCTTTTCAGTGGTGCCCAGTGACGGAACGAGAAGCAATGACCATAAACTAAAACACAAAAAGTTTCACCTCAGCGTAAGGAAGAACGTTTTCACATTGAGGATGACAGAGCACGGGAACAGGCTTCCTAGGGAGGTTGTGGAGTCTCCCTCCCTGAAGACATTCAAACCCCACCTGGCCAGGTTCCTGTGCCACCTGCTCTAGGTGACCCTGCCTTGTCAGGCAAATTGGACTAGATCATCTCCAGAAGACCCTACCAACCCTAACACTTCTATGTTTCTGTGATTTATTGCCATGAGGAGGCGCAGCAAGCCGCAGCGGGCGAGGAGCTGCCGTGCCCCGCCTGGCCGAGACTGCTCCCGACCTCCCAGCGACTTCCTGGGCCGGGGCCGTGCCCACAGGGCTGGGTCCCGCCGCACCTACTTGCCGGCGGCTCGAGAGGCTGCCGGGTGCTGGGGCGGGCTGTGCCCATCTGCAAACACAGCTGAAGTTTCACCCTGTCAGGGCCGAACTCTGGCTGCGGAGGAGCATCAGCCGTGGGCATGGGCAGCGGGGTGGGCGGGGAGCGGGGTCGCGGTGCGGGGCTGACCCTGGGGGAGCGGGGTCGCGGTGCGGGGCCGGCTCTGGGGGAGCGGGGCCGCGGTGCGGGGCTGGCCCTGGCAGACGCACGGCACGACCACACTGCCAACCTTCCCAGCTCAAACCCTCCTGCTGGCTGCCCAGCCCAGTCACCGGAGACTGGAACTGCTTTTGGTGCAGGATCTGTGGCCAATTCTACTCCCTCTCATCCTCACTACATCTTCAGGATATCACTGGTTTTTCCGAAGTGGATTTGCGCCCACGTGAATCCACTCAAGAGGTTTTGATACCCTAGAACCTGATCTCATCATGTGTTAACACGTTTTACAATTGAATTTTTTTCTATTCATTGAACTGAACAGCTTTTTTTTTGTCCTGTTGGCACTGGGTATTAGGAAAAAAAGTTAGACTCTGATCCTAGTTTCAAACTCTTATGGGTGTGTTCAGTCCTGGGATGTCACTGATAATATAAAATATATTTTACCTATAATGTATATGTAATGCAAAATGACAGAGAAGTGAAGCATTTGCAAGACGGAAAACTTCCATAAATATTTTAATGTTTCATGTTTCTTTTTTCTTTGAAAAAAGTAACAAACATTCATACAGATTTTCTAGCTACCCTAGGAAGTGATGGTGAATAATTTGATAGATACTTTTGTCATTAATTTGTAGAATCTAACGTTTTCTCTCCACACATACCAGCTTTTCTCAAGTAGATCTTAGGTCATTTTGTGTCTTCCCCAGAGCTCAGAGATACTAATCTTTCAGTGTTTATTTTTTTTGTCCGACACCACTTGTTGAAAGATATTTGCAACAAAGCAAAAATGAGACCATGTCTGTTTGTTGTCTGTTAATAGATAAAAGCAAAACTCTGTCTTTTCTTCTAGGACTGGCATCATGGTGTATGCCATGGTCTAATAGCTTCTACAGATGAATCTATGCAGCAGACCTTGGCCAAGAAGTCCAGTACAAAACTAAAAGAGATAGTGGGCTCAAGCTATAGCATTAGAAAAAAATGAGAGAACACTGTCCACCAGGTAATGCTGCTGTGTTTAGTGTGTGTCTCCCTAACAGAGGTGAATAATAAGAGCTGTTGCATGCATTTTGTTTGTTTGGGTTTGAAATTTTGTTTTTCGTTTCTGGTTCTCATTCTGTTCTGTTTGGTTTAGTGGTTACTTCCTGTTGGTTTGGGGGTTCAAAGACAAGGAGAAGTTAAGAGTGTCTGGTGTTGGTGTACCTGGGACCATATAGTTTGAATACCATTAAGCCTCATAACTTCCTCAGACTAAAGTCAAAGGAGTAAGCAGGAGATTATTCCTATTCAGTGAATGTTCTGTCAAATGCCAGCAATTGCAAAGACTAGCTAGGTACCTTTGACCACACTAAGTAGAGAAATGAAACCATCATAGTCCTCATTGTAGGCTTTTCATATGGGAATGGATGGAGGAGCATATTTTCATCTTAGGAAACAAAAAGTGAAAGAAAATCTTATATGATTTAAATGTATTTTGCTTATCCTTGTCTCTCTGGGTATAATAGCATAATAATGGTTTTGATCATGTCATTTTTCTTTTTTTTTCCCTACTAAGCTCTGACCCTGCTAAACTAATAATAATTTCATTTGCTTATGTTTTTCCTAAACTTTTTGAGTTGGAGATGCACTGGTTGTGATTTGTGCATATTTCAATTGTGTCATTTAATACCAGAATACAGCAATCTTTTAACAGCTTCCCTATCTATGAATT
This sequence comes from Orthonyx spaldingii, assembly GCA_013397795.1. Lineage (NCBI taxonomy): Eukaryota > Metazoa > Chordata > Aves > Passeriformes > Orthonychidae > Orthonyx > Orthonyx spaldingii. The sequence goes on along the minus strand of VZTJ01001735.1, from coordinate 1,286,170 downwards.
TGTGTATGAAGCCTACAAATTCATGTATATAATGGAAGATGCAGACAGTAATATAAAACTGCTTTGCAAATCAGCAGATTGCTGTTGGAACACACTTTCTCTGAGACCTGGATCAATAAAAAATGCATTTTAAGATTCTAACTGTTTTCTGTGTTTTCTATGGCTTTAATTAGCCTGGCAGAAATAATTTTCTATTCTGTGGATGTGATCCTGTATGACTCTTCTACTTAGGATTCTGAAGTTGCCAGGAGCACAACGTTGATGTGCCAGGGCACAGAGCTGGGTGTTCTCATAACTATCTGGGAAATACCGAATACCTGCTTTAAATATTAGTATTTTCTAAGGAAAGAGCATGATGTATCCCAGCACTAACGTTCCCACAGCAATGTTCATGAACCCAACAGGCAGAAGATGGGAAAAGGCTAATACTTCTACCATATATGTTTTTGGGAACATTGACAGCAGAGAGTGGTTGGTCTGTTATATAATTTTCCTGGTTTTACAATTTTCTTTGCACTCAGATACCATAATGATAAATATAACTACATTTCTCCAAACATTAGATATGGAGATTATATAGGTGATTTATATCTCCATCTTCGAATGGAAGCTATCATAATAACTTAGCAATGCTGAAAAATTGTTTCCAGTAAAGCTGTTATTTAATAAACAGTTCTTTTGTTTAAACTTTTCAAGCAAATAGTTGAGACTAGATTCCAATTAAATTCTTCTAATTTTGCTGTTTACCTAGTGCTTTATGTTAGACGTGATAACACTGTGTTTTTAAGATCTTTTTTTGTAAGTATAATCTGAAGTGTAATAATATAAATATAAGGAGTCTGTCTTGCCTCAAAGTGGCGTAATACACTAATTTAGTTTTAAAAAACATTTCAGTTTGAGAAAGGAATAACATTTGCCTTTCTGTATCCATTTGAATAAACAAAGGAATGTCACATGAAATGTCTTGTGGCAGGTTGTCCAATAAAAACTGAGAACGGAATTTGAGTGCAGAAATCAAAAGCTGTAAGTCTGGAGGCATTCCTGATTATCTGCTTACCAGATAAGCATATACTTGGTTCTCTATTGTCCTTTAATTCTTTTACTTTTTACTGTCTCAGATTTCAGATACTGTGAATGTAATATTGACACAGTAATTTTGATAATTATTTCATGCCTGGTCCATTCAAAATCTAGAGACTAAACTTCACTGTATTTCACTCTTCAGAGAGGCTTATTATGTTAGGAATTTTCAGAAATAGAGGCTGATTTAAGAACCTTGTGAAGTTTGGTAACAGCTATTGCTTTTAAAAAAGAATATAGAAAGAAGAGGTTCTGCCCCATTTTTTCTATAAAGCCTGAGTAGATAGTGAACTTTCCGCCAAGTCAGAATACAAAGTTGTAAGATTTCCTCAGCATGATGGGGAATCAAACTACAGCTTCCATCTGTTAGGACTGTGGCCCAGCTACCAGACTTTGGCTATACAGTTTGATGAGATGTATTAACCATGCTTTTGAAGTAGTACCACTGCACAGAATAGCAAAAGTGCTCCACTGAAATAGTGGCAGACTAGATCTGTCTGTGTGGCTATGCAGTCCCAAGGCCTACATTAGCCAGATATTGGATAAACTTACAGTTTTACAAATGAGGGCTTGTTATCCGAAGAACCCCTTAACACAGGCTACATGCTTTTCTTGTTCTCCCTGACTGTTCCTGTGACTTTTCAGTTCTTGAAACAGTGGCAAAGCAAAATAGTGGGAAAATGTACTGTAGCTTCATGATTATGGCACTTGCTGGGAAAATCAAAGCTTCCTTCAGTCAGAAGAGGAACTTGAACCTGTATATTCCACTTTGTGGACAGTTTTAGGGGCATAAAAAGAAGGGGAGAAAACAATAAAGGAAAAATCTCTTCTAAAAGGAGAGAATAAAGTGTGCTCTGTTCTTTGAAAGAACAGGAATAGAAGGAGGCTCTGTTTCCCACAGACAGAGATATTTTCTATGAAGTATGGGTGATTCAGCTAAGTTGGGAGACATCTGTTTGCTAATTATCATTTCTGTTTTGCTCAGAATGCTTCATGGCTTGGAGTCTGTTCTGAATTATGGGACTGCTCCATGAACTCTGTGTGCGTTAGGTCCCCTAGCATAGAAAGTAAACATGTCTCACTTCAGGTTTCTAAGTCAGTTATTGGATGTAACTCAGAAATTATGTACTGGGGAAGGGAGCTAATTCTTTATTTCGTCTCTGGTTTTCAGTCCCAGTCACAACATCAGTAGTTACAACCTGAAGAAGGTTCCTGCATTATTAAATCTCTAATAGAGGTAAATTTACTCAGGCAAAAAGCCCTGCTCAACAGCTTCTCAAACACCTACTCAAAATGTATTATAAATTATAAGAAATCAAATGTATGGTATCAGAAAAATACTAAGTAAAGCCAGAGATGCACTTCTTGTTCTTTGAAAAACTCACTGTATAGTAAGTTTCCATAAATATTTCATTCATGGATGAACAAGGAGCTCCTGGCAAAATTCAGTCATAAAAAGGGAGTTCATAGAAGGTGCAAGCAGGGATGGGTAACCTGAGAGGAATACTGAGGCACTGTCTGGCACGCAAAGATATGTCTATGAAAGCCAAAGTTCACTTGTACTTTGTTGAACCTGAGAAATGTCAAAAGCAGCAAGATAAAGTTCTTGAGTACACGAGTAGCAAAAGGAAGAGTAGGGGAAATGTGGGCATGCTGCTGGATGGGGAAGTGGCCCTGTTGACATGGGATATGCAAAAGGCATTGCCGTCTTCACCTCAGTCTTTACTAATAAGACTGGCCTTCAGAAATCCCAGATACCAGCAGAAAAGACTGGAACAAGGAAGATATACCTTTGGTGGACGAAGATCAAGTCAGGGCATACACAAGCAAACTGGACATATGTAAGTCTATAGGTCCTAATGGGAGGTATCCATGAGTGCCAGGAAAGCTGGATGATGCCATTGTGAGACCAGTTGATAATCTTGGATTCATCATGGTGACCGGGAGAAGTGCCTGAAGACTGGAGACAAGTAAATGTCACTCCTGTCTTCAAAAGAAGCAGGAGAAGGAGGACCAAGGGAACTACAGGCCAGCCAACATCACCTTTATTCCTGTGATGGTGATGGAGCAGCAAATTCCAGAAAGCATTTCCAGGCACCTAAAGGACAAAGGTGGTCAGCATGGATTTACTGAGTCATGCTTGACCAACCTGATATGATCCTGAGGTGCATCCATGAGATGACTGGCTTGGTAAATGAGAGTAGCATCTCCATTAGTGGGTGATGGGGCAGAGTTTATCCACAGCAAGCTTGCTGAAGATGCAAAACAGGTGGGTGTAACAGACGCACCTGAGGGTCCTACTGCCACCTAGAGAGATCTGGACAGGCTGCAGCAATGGGCTGACAGAAACCTCATGAAATTCAACAGGAACTGCAGAGTCCTGCAGCTAGGGAGGAACAACCCCAGGTACCATTATCTGCTGGGGTCTGAGCAGCTGAAAAGCAACTTTGCAGAAAAGGACACGGGAGTATTGGTGGACATCAAGCTGATCATACACTAACAATGTGCCTTTTCAGCAAAGAAGGCATATGATATCCTGAGCAGCAGATTGAGGGAGGTGATCCTTCCCCTCTATTCACTGATAAGGCTGTATTGGAAGTATTGTGTCCAGATCTGGGTTCTCTGGTACAAAAGAAACATGTATACTTTGATTTGGAACAGCTGTCTATGTACTTGTGTTTTCCATCTGAAGAGAGATAAAAAATTTGATGTTTATCTATTAGCTACATGGACTGTACCTAAGTCAATAAGTTTATCTATTTTTTTTGTTGTGAATTATGTCAGAGGTCGCTCAATATTCAGAGGCAAAATTTTGAAAATTATGATTATTTAGAAATTTTATGACAGTTTTTTATTTTGTCATGACAACAGAACTGTTCTTTGAAACCAAAATTTTCTGTGGGAATTCAAACACTAGGAGTAGAATTTTTGATCACAGTAGAGAACACAGGAAAACAATTTCCATCTCATTAGGACTAGGGCATTTACATGAGTTGCAGAAGATCAATATCTGATGCTGTTTTGCCTAGCTCAGACTAGAGAACTGCAACCATAGTGAATGCTTTCACTATGGGAGTAGCTAGTTCAATAAAGGGTGAAGGCTGTTTCTGTCAGATTTCTCACTTGGAACATTCTTGGTTTTGTTCCAATGCAACGCAAGACAAATTTTTATTTATACTCTCAAAAAAACTGTGGAATGGGAACTAATTTCCTATACAGTTCTGCTGGCACTATAATGTTATGAGCACTTGTTTGGCTTCTTTCCCATGCAAGAGTGCTCCAGCAAAGGTTCTGTGGTTCTCAGATTTTCCATTAGTAATAATTTACATAAAGATTGTATATGTCTAGAGAAGGATAATTTAAGTACCATCTGGATAGAATCATAGCAACTCTTTTGCTATAATGTGTATTTAATAACTTCAGTCTAGCCTTGCAGAGATGATTTCTACTGCTATTGAAAGAAAGTAGTTACAGTATATGAGATCATACTTTTATGACTACAAATGCCAAGGGACATTAATAGGTAAGTGAATTCTTTGTGTCTGTTCATAATACAGTATCTTGTGATACTTGCCACCCACATCTGAGAAAGGCAAACCTGTTAGGTCTTAGGAAACAGGCTCTGATCATCAGCCTTTCTGCATACCAAACTCCTTTTAGAGCCATCAAAAAAAATTTCTGGCTTAGCTCTGCAAGCACAAATTTTTCTCTTAAATGGACTGAAGTTGTCATTAGGGTCATAGCTCTCCAAGCTGTCACTATGATAGATCAAAAACTCTTGCTTTTTCTACTGACCAAACCTACTCTTAGCGCAGCCAAAAAGGTACCCACTTGAGATCTTACTCAGTAACTTACAGGTTATCAAAGGACTAGTCTCAGGGGATATGATTTATAGTTTCAGATGGTATGTATGGTATACGGGAAGAAAAATTAAAATTAGGACCGTTATCTGAACTCCAGTAAGTAAACTCCCTGCGTGGGCTTGCCACTTCCATTTTTTTCAGTCCTGGAAGACTTTCTGTTACACTCTAATCCTTCTTCATATAATAATGTCTTATAATAATATGGCCTTGGTATGAGTCTAGCTTTGCTGCCTCTATTGAAATACAAGTTTAGGCTGTGATCCAGCAGATGGGAATGCTAGCTGAGAGTCATAAGTCAGCCACAGAGAGAATTTCCCTGCATTTGTGCCTTCATTTAAAATGAAAATATGTGGCATGAAATTCACTTTGGTCATTTTATTCTGCTGTTTGACCTGGAGGCCTTTGGTGTAGAGGTTTTCTAGCGCTGAAACAGATGAAAAGCATGGCTCAAGAGGTCTGATATGCAGGACTGCAGGTAACATTATCTCAAGAATCAGAGCAAACTGCATTTTCAACCAACAAAAACATTTTTTCAGAAGTTTTCAGAAAATTTGATTTCCTGTGACAAAAAGCCTACAAAGGTGTGAGTTCAGCCACAGGTGGAAGCTTATATTTGCTTGTTGAATTTGGTCTTTCTTAGGGCTTGTTCTACAAGTAGCTTGCCTATGCTTTTAGCTTTACACAGTCACGCGGTGCAATTGACTTTAAGTGGTTTAATGAATTGCGTTCTGTCAACAAATGTGTTTTGGGGAGAAATAAAAACATTTTCACATGGTTAAAAAAATTATTCAGTGAACGTGGCTGTGTAGTTGAGGAGCAATGAGAGAAAACATCTGGTCCTATCTAACACCCATTTCTGGCTAAAGCAGCAATTCAAATTTTTCCTCCTTCCTGCATTTCTGCCCTTTGCCCCATCTAATGACCTCCCTTGTGCCATCTCTATTTCTTATCTGATTCCTTGAGTAGCCAGTTCAACTCAGTAACCAGAAAAAAATGGATTAATCTTTTGATTATTTAATTTTCTGTCAGCTTAGTGAGCTGAATTTAGAGATCTGAACTGTCTGTGGAAGAAATCAAACACCAGAGAGAGCAGAAGGAGAGGAGCATGATGGTGTAGTTAGTAGCAAAGAAGTTCTCATGGCACTTCAAAGTGAGGGATCCAGATAATGGGAGAAGTCATTGCAGAAGCAGATTTGGGAGGACTATTAAATATAGCTGTGAGACAGCTTTATGACAAAATGATATCCAGAAAGGATTAGGGATTAGCCCTTGCAGATGAATAGGTGGAGGCAAGCATGGGGGGCTGGTTATTCAGGAGACACTCTAGAATTCATGTCTCCTACAGAGTATCATGGGGAAACTGTTGTACATACCACAGACCAAGAAACAAGTCCGAGTCACAAAGATTATCAGCATGTTTGCGTGTCTTGAACTACAGTACTGTCTATATGCTGGCTTGTTCAGTAGGAAGTCATAAAATTACAACAGTATGTAAGCTAAGAACTGAAAAATGTATCATTCACTGATTCAAGCTTTTAGTACTAGTGAATGATGGGTATATTGTGTCTCAAAGGCTGCTGGATAGAATATGATGCATGAGTGCTGAGGAAAACAGAAGCTATTGAAATTGTATCTCATTTTATGTGTTTCACTTCTTCACTGCCTATATGGTGTATTTCTTCTTTTCTGTGTATAGTAGGCATGAAACATTACAACACAATTTATCACAGCTGTTTTATGTATGCAGCAACTGTACTCCTTTACTGGTAAAGACTAGAAGATTCACAAGACATTATTAAAAAAAGAAACTGTATGAACAACATGGTTCATCAGATAAGAGCTTTCCCTATATTTCCTTTGTTCTCCATGTATGCCTTTCTCTACCCTTTGCTGCTCTGTTATTTGGTTTCCATCTTCTTCCCAGTCCCTTATATGGAATGACTGAAGTCTTAGTTTACTTTTCTCATCCATGTTTTGCCTTCCATTCTCAAAAAAAATATTTTAATATAACTTGATAGCATCTTGTATTTGTCTGTTACTAAGGGAGTTTATACAAAAAGGTACACAAGAAAAGAAAGATGGCATTCAGTGTGCCCATGTATGTGCCTACCTCTCAAATGCTTTTTTCATTCATTTCTTTGCTTATTTTTCCACCAGTGACAAAATACAGTACCAAGAGCCAAGGCTATCCAATGCTTCCTGGTACAGGGTCTATTTTCAGCTTGTTATAATTTTATCAAGCATCAGCCTTTTGAGATGAAAACTTTACTGCTTCACATCCTGCTCAGCATAATAGCATGACTATTCCATTCTTTTAAAAAATTTTGTTTGCTGTTATTTTTTTTTTTTGAATGTGGAACATTAGAGGAGAGAAAGAAGTTGATTTGATTTATTGTTAATGCCAGAAAATTAAGGTGTTTCCTAGAACATGAATTGTGAAGAATATTTTTCCTTCTTTTGCCAGAACTAAAAATTCTTGTGCCCATTTCTCTGAATTTTTTTCTGACAGCTCATTTTGGAGGAATTTTGAATAGAAGTCAGTGGCTACATTCAGCAAACAACCTAAGTGCATGTACTGATCTCTTCTTGGATATCCTTGTGTTTAGGGCCTTCAACTGTACTTGAAGTATGGGGCAGCCTTGTCTAATTCTTTTTATTTTTACACTGAATCTCCCACACAAATCCTGTAACCTCTAAGGTAAGGAAACATTCTGTCTCACCATGTATGTACTTAAAATATTTTGTATGGAACAGCTTTGACAAGAATTGTTCCTTTTCTAATATATCTTTTTCTGTGCAGAATCCCTGCTGTGGAGGAGCAACACCTGCTTAGGGATAAATTCCATTTAATATGGAATAATTGTGAGTATAGTCACACTTAGAATACGTAAACTGGACCATTTCTATATTCCCTGGCAAATTTATTGTGCACTAGTGAATAAAGTTTGGGATGAAAATATACATTTCTTTCCTGGTTTTGTATGACCCCAGAAAATGGCTGTTTTGGTTTGGGTTTTTTTATTAAGCCTGTTTGTCAGGTTCAGCCCAGCCTCATAGATGCCATTAGAGAGTGTAAAATTGCTTTTTTGTTAAATCAATTATTCCCTCCAAAAGTGCATCCAACTGTAACTCCAATATTTCTAATCTGTTCAATGGGTACTTGAATTTTTGCAGAAAACAACTCTGGGTTTTTTCTTTTCATGTTTAGTAAAGAACAGATGAATTTAATTATAACCTTATAATTGTTATGATATGATTATTATGATTATTATGATTATTAGAGAGAGATGCCTCTGCTCAAATTAAGATACAAGTAAGACTACATGCCAAAGCCCATAGTACAGATTTTATTTAACTGTAAATGTGAGATAGAGAGAAAGAAATAGAGAAGAGAGGGTGAGAGGGAGAAAGAAAGAGAGACAACTGAAGTAGAAAGAGTCACCACCCCTGTGGATCCAGTGATGTCCTGTTGGTCCTTTTCACCCTAAGCTTGTCAGTGTTGGGGGTCCCATGAAACACAGAGTTCTGTGGATTAGTGTAGTTCAGGTATAAATGGGAATGCCCAAGCACCTCCTCTGAGGTGGGGGGATGTTTTACACTGTCTTTTGCAACAGTGAGTCTGTTGCAATTTGTGGATCAAGTGCAATCCTCTGGTGGAAGGCCTCAGAAATGAGTAAGGGGGATGCTTCTGGGGTCTTTGATGGTTGATGACATCTTCTAGAAATGACAGCTGCCTCTCATGTCAGGGTAGTTGAAAGTTCCGTGAAAATGTGACCTTCTGGGGAGGTGGGAGGGAGAGTTTTACGACTGGTCCAGTTTGTATAAGGGAAGACAACTGGCACCAACTTGTCTCTGCTGGGTCTGCTTCTTATCTGGCCCAAAACTCAGCTTGTAGCCTTCAATGGTGGATGTTCACCCCCTCTGTTCTATGCAGACCAGAGATTTCATCACCACCTCCTCCAAAACTCTCCTCCTCTTCCCCCTCAGTTTGTGGGAGGAGAGCATGCAAACCTGGCCTCAGCAAATGAGTCTGTGAGCTGTGGACTCCCAGACTTGTTTGCTTCTCCTTAGACGTGAGATAATTGGATGATAGTACCACCTTTATCTTATCTTGAGTTCCTGTCAGGTGGCTTAACTCACAGTGCAGTTTGCTGGAATTCAGAAGGCATATCTGGAGGGGTGGGCTTCGGTGGTCTATAGATGAGCAGTTACTTCTTTGCACAGTTTGCTGTAGTGGGCAAAGTCCTTTGGTGATCTTAACAGTGTTTAAGTCAATTATAATTTTTAAGTCTCTTACAATAGTAATATAAATGTCTGAAAAAATGATATTCTCAAAAACATGTCACAGTTTGGTAGCTCAGTTTGAAACCATGTAGTCAATACCATGTAGTTTAACAACCATTCACCCTAAGCTCAGTAACCTGAAAAGGTTACATGACTCTGAATAATGTACTGGGGATAAAAATGTCAGAAGTAGAGTCAGCCAACTTAATCTTTTGAAAAATCTGGTTTTTCTGTATCTCAGCATTCGTGTCTAAAATATAAAGAATAACTTTTCCTTAAATCTGTGTGACTTTTGAAACAAAATGAATTTAAAAAATCAAGAATTCAAGAGCTTCATATGCAGCAAAGGAGAAACTTCATAAGTACCTGAAATAGATACGTTGCTCTGGAGCAAGTAGAGACTTAGTTTCAACATTTTATTATTTTCTGATTTTAGTTAAGTCAAATAACTTACATTTATTAATTTCTTATGGATTGCCTTATCTTTCCTATTGAGAGGATGCCTTGTTTAAACCAGATAATTCACTTAAGATTTTGATCCACTGAGATTATTAAAAGAAGTTTTTCTGTGATCAATGTGCCTTGCATCAGATGGCGAGCTACATCAAATAAGAACAAATTATAGACTTGTTTTATCAAGTGCTGCTATGCTTTTAAAGATCTGCTCAGCCCTTCAAAAAAAGATTCCACTCCTTTTGGCAGAAGAATACTGAATTTTCCTTTAAATTAAATTTGCAATTCAAATCATGTCTTCAAAACAGGATTATCAAACATCAGGTTCATGCAGCATTCCTAAAACATCTTAATGCAAGTTGGCAGTCGCTTATCACGCGTTATTAAACAGTTTTCAGAAATCACAATGTTGTCACTGTAATTAGAAGCCTCTTTATATTGTACTACATAAGTGGCTTATTAATCTGAAAAGAAAGTTATTAATAGAAGGGTCTTAATAGCTATAATTACATTAAAAGTAGTCTTGTTGTAAAGTCTGAGAAAGCTCTAGTTGCTTTACAGACTTTTGTGTCTTTGGATGATCATTTTAAAATGCCAGTGATTTTAAATTAACTTTCAGAGATAATTAGGATTTAAATTGTAAACCCCATGTTAGTATATTATATCCTGAAAATACCTTTTGCTTTGAAATTCTAATATAATTAAGGATAAAAATCTACCAAGACTGCTATCACAATTTTGGTATAATTTTTTTTTTTTGACAGGAGAATTAATTAATGATCTTCTTTTCTTTTTTCAAGGGCAGGTGAACCTGGTGAGAAGCAGATCATTCAACTACAGTGTGATCTTAGAATTACACAGACTGTTATCTTGCCATACTTCAGGGGTCAGTGAAGGGAAAGTGATACTATTCTCAAAATACTTATTTTTTGTAAGTATTTTTAAGGTTCTCACCTATAAAGAAAGTAAGAATAGAATTTGGAAAGCCAGATCAGATCTTCAGAGCTGCTGCTGCATGGATTGGAGTGGGAGCCTCGCCGTTTGCAGTTATGTCCACTCTCATTCATAGAGTTACCCATGAACTTGCCTTAGCTGTGTTCCCTGTTTAGGAAAAGTGGTCTCCTAAAACATCTGTGCATTTTCCTGAATATTAGGATATTTCTGTTTTTGCACTTGAAGGTTTCCTTAAGGACCTGCCAGGTCTCTTGAACTTTTTGCTTTCAGAGATCCTTCCCACAGGATGCCATGTATCAGTTCCTTGAGGAAGGAAGATCTTGCTCTTCTGACTATGAGGTCTGTATATTCACCTTTCTCCTTCCCCTTTGGGATTTTGAACTCCACTGTTTCCTGGTACCTACAGCCAAGGCTGCCATTGATTATCACATTGCCAAGCAGTTCTTGTTCAAGATCATGGTTGGTCTCCCTAAAATGTGTGGTAATAGGTTTTTCCTTACACCCTCCAGATGCCTCCTATATTTTCATCCTGTTGTGTCACCCCTTCACAAGATGTAAGAGAAGACAAAGTCTCCCATAAGAGCCAGAGTCTGGTTTGAGTTGCTTAAAAAAACTTCATGAAAGCTTCAGTTACTTCCTGACTACAGTGCTGCCCTCAGTGGTTTCTTCTCTGACCCTGACTCATGAGTTTTCAACCGGTCTGTCTCTTGCTCCAAAGCAACACTCAAACTGCTCCTTCACATATTTAGCAGTGCCCTCTCCTCTTCTTCTTTGTCTGTCTTTTCTACAGAGCTTGTGTCTATCCATCAGTGATATCCTTTTGAATCCACAAGAACTGAAAAACTCAGGACATGAGTTTTGCTGTATCTGTGCTTGGCCACTAACTTGCACTAGCACTGACAATAGTTTGTGTAGCTCAGACTGCAACAAGAAGCAGTGGAGGCTGCTGTATGTAAATAAATGTCCCAGGACTGCACATATAGCTGGTAAAAAAAGCTGGTATGGCTGTTGGAGGGACCATTCTCAAAACCTTCGTACAAACCACTGATACATCAATATGACTCTGCTTCTGAGTAAGCAGCTGAGGTTGGCTTTTAAACTGTTGCTCTGACTAGTAACTGTGTATGTGTAAGTGAACTGTGTGGGGGAAATGTACTGTGTGAATAGTTCACTTCTGTTAATAACAATAGCTTAATTAATACATGCTCTAATAAATATCGACTGTGACCTATATCTGCCTCTGATTTGTTCCCCTATCATGGAAAAAGGAGTTTACAATATGGTCATAAAAACCAAAATACTAGTCACGACACCAGCCATGCAACCACCTGGTAAATTAGAGTATGTTCAATCCTACCAGGCCTTTCCCCTTCACCTGTAGGACTGTAGAAAATTCTTCTTGGATTCTCATGGCCATCACCTCTGCCACTTTAGCAAAGTAGACCCTCTAGATTTGCTCCAGGTGACCCTCGGTGCCCGTGTGGATGAGCAATGAGAAATATTAGTCTGAGGACACAATGAGCCTCAGCAGTTTCTCCATGATGTCCTTAACACAGCAAGCAGGAAACTCTATAACAGCAACTCCACCCGCTACACAAGGGGATCTCCAACCACTATCAAATACTACTTTTATGCTTGTGCATATTTCAGGCACCAGAGTCTCCGCAGTGGAGTTTGTGCCTATTTTTTGTCTCTCAGGGCACTCTAAACTCAGATCTGAAGGCAAAGGAGGGCCCATTCTGTTGGTGTCAGAAGGCATCAGCTTCCAGTTTTCCCCTCTGTGGAGGTCTCCATCCACCATGGGTTCAAGCATAGTCTCGTGCCATGCTTACTCATTGTGTGGTTCAGGCTCTTGCCTCTGTAAGCTGTCAGGAAGATGCGATGCTCTTTTCTTCCTCCTCCATGGTAGTGTGCAGTCACCTCACCTCACAAACCCTGCACCTGGCAGTCTCAACAAAGCACGCCTCCCACAGATGAGGCCACCATTAACCCCAGCCCAGACTCCTTTCAGCCTGTCATCTGATCACAACCTGTCCACTTGCCCTCCAGACTGTCACCAGGGTTGAGGGCTTTTATGTGCTCTCTCCAGCTGGTGGCAGAGATCACACCACACAGTGCATCACCAGCATTGCTGCACAGTTCTACGCAACCTGGAGCATGGCTTTTTTAAGCCTCTCTAAACAAACTGCTCTACTAACTACCAAACTGTTTTCTGAATTCAGCAGCTAAATATGTATCCCCACCATGGATGAACAGATGAACAACAGATTTCTCCTGGATCAGCAGAAAGATAATGACTAAAGAGGCAGGGAATATCTAATCCTGAACCACTCTAGAAAAAGCCTCAGTCACAAAGACACTGTAATCTGTGGGTGTTTCTAGAAGTGACAAGCAGCACAATCTGAAGAAAAATAATAAACAGAACCAATGCCAAACCAAAAAAAGTATATAAAAGAGCAAATCCTTGGTACTGGTGAGAAGAGAGCTACAACGTGAGTGGTGTAAAAGCAGTGCCAGTGGTAACAATACCTACCTTTACCACAGGTCATTGCTCAATAGAAATCTGTCCAATCATCATCATCTTTTCAGGTGTAAATGCAGGTTGTAGGGTAGTCTATAACTTCCTGTATTCCCTGTATACAGTTGTCTGTCATTAAGCAAGAGCTTTTTATTATTCAATTTTACATGTGTAGGAGTTAGATTATGTAAATAAACTTAAGATTGTTACACCTTGTTATACAAGAAGTAGTACTACAAATGGACCATGTTTTCCATTCCCGAAAAGGCAATCTTAAGATCTGCTTCTAGCTCTGAAGGAACTGAGTAACTGTTACCACAGAATTTATTTCTGTCATTGATTCATATAAGTGCTGAATAAATGTGTCTTTCCCGTGCCATGATTTTACCATGTATAAATATTTCTGTATTCAATTTTAAAACAATTCAGAACCAGACCACTGTATTTTTCTAGGTTTTATTAAACCATTCCCAAAATATGTATGTGTTAAAGCATGAATATCTTCCAGTTGCCTGAAGAATTATTCTTGGTTATATCAAGAAGACATTTTATTGCTTATTTTGCTTTGCCATTAGAGACAAGATTAGTTTAGCTTTCGAACAAAGTCCAAAGAAAAAAAGTAAAGTGCTAACTAAAGGTCAGAGTTCTTCTACGTGGAAGCTTCATTGATAAATCTTCTTGACTAAACCAGCTCAATTTTCTGACAAGTTTCTGATATTTTATTTAATGAGCTGCTGTGGGACTTAAAAATTTTCTTTTACTATTTCAATTGAAAGTAATGTATAGTCATTAATATTGGTGCATTAATTATGACAAAGTAAGGTACAATCTTATTGAATGAGGAAATCGTAAAACCAGATGGCTTACAGTAATACATGAAATGCATATAAAAAAGGATGTTATTTTTGAAGGTCAAAGGAATATCCTAACACTGGGTGTTTCTGTATCAATATAGTGTGCACTGATCTATTTTGTCTCAGCTGACAAAATGCAACATTCAGTGATTGTTTATGGAAGCAGAAACAGGGAAAACAGTGCCTACTGAACTGTACAAGAACTAAGGAGAGGCCTGGGAATAGGAAACACCTGTGAGAAAGTCAGGAAACAGCAAATTCAATCCTCCTAGCTCATTCACAGGCAAGGGAGAGGTGACAGTTGTTAAAGCTGTGTCTCTATACCCTATGGACTATGAGACAATGTGATCTAGTGCAGGTTTACTTCCACTGTCTACTTTGTCTTACTGTTAATGGATGTCCAGAACTTGTTCATTCATTAGTTTGTTGATGAAGCCGAGCAAGGCTCTGACAACTCAGAAATGCAAGTCTTCTGTCTTGCTTTGTTTTACAAGCTGTACAGCTTTTAACACAGCTTGATTTGCAAAACTCCAGGTTCAGATTGCTGGGCAGCAGGCATAAAAATCATCTTTATTTGGAAACTTAAGAAACAACCTCTCGCTGTTAGACTCCAGTAATGAGGTTAGACTAGTGTATACTATGACCAAAATTAAATGTCTGCTATATATGGTCTATGAACAGTGGGTGCTATGGACTGCTATGCACAGGATCAGAAAGTATGATGAAATTATGAAAATATTAGTGTAATATAGATTCAGTGAATCAAACACTTGCAGAAGTACCAGGCTAACAATATGTGTACTGAGTTTAGAAATGTATATGCAGAGGGGGAAATACCTTATTGGGGAACTTTATTTCTCCCTACAACTACCTGAAAGGATATTGTGGACAGGTTAGGGTTGGTCTCTTCTCCCAAGTAAAAAGGGCCAGGACTAGAGGAAATAGCCTCAAGTTGCACCAGGGAAGGTTTAGATTGGATATCAGGAAAAATTTCTTTACTGAAAGAGTAGTCAAACATTGGATCAGGCTTCCCAGTGAAGCAGTGGAATCACTGTCTCTGGAAATGTTCCAAACGTGTGGATGTGCTGTTTGGAGACCTGGTTTAATGTTGGAGTTGAGTGCTGGGTTAATGGTTGGACTATGATGTTTCTATGATTCTGTAAGTACCTGGGATGTGTGTGAGGACAGAAGTCTAGCCATGACTCTGTGATTTGCAATCCTTTAAGAATGTACAGTACCTCTCACTCTGCCTAGACATGTTTTCAGGGCAAAAAGATTAAATATAGCTGGGAAACCCCAAACATATGGCATCTTGTTTCCAGCATCAACCAGATTTGAAAAACAGGAGAGAACTGGTAGATGACACTTGTACAGACTTGTCAGCACCATAGATATGGTGTTTCAACCATAGTTGTAGAAGCAATGACAATGACAATATTTCATATACAATTCAGCTTGTTCATTTCTGACAGTGAACCTCTAGCACGCAGATGGAGAGATTTCTTAGCTGTAAACATATCTGTGAAAAGTAACATCTTTTCCAAGCTGCTTGCAAATATGTGCTTTCTGGAGATGCTGAGTATTAAAAAGGTGCGGGGCTCCGTAATGTGCAAACTTACAGAGAGAAGTTTTTAGAGAAGGGGATTTTGTTGTAATGAGCTGTTGCATAAGCCATGTTGTTAGTTCTGTTCATTCAATAGCCAGAGCACTGAGGTCAGCTGATGCATCATGAAAAGAAGTTACCAGTCAGTTCACAGTGGGGCACATTTTGTCCCTTCATTGTGGGAGGTTTTATTCTTTTTTTCTTTTCCCTGAGGTTCTAAATGTCATTTAGTTTCACTTTATTAAATACTAAAGCATCTGATTTACACAGTGAGAAATAATACTTTTTAAATCAGAGGAATACATATGCTCCTTCCTGATGTACTAATTTTTAATGTTAATTGAAAGATGGAAGGGTGGTATTAAAATACAATAGCATCAACTTTGTGCAAAAGAGCAGACAGCTCAATTAAAAAGGAATTTGCTGCCACCTTATGGGCTTGTGAAGTATTTATTTTCCTAAAAGTAGTGCAGCACTATTATGAATATTCTTTAAATTACTTTCCTTAATCTATAGATGATCTTGAGAGAGCTTGTCCTGTCTACAGTCTATTTAAAAAAAAAAAATTAAAGTCTATGTTCTTTTAAATTAAAAACGGCCTCATTTGGTGCTTTAAAGCTTAATCTTCTCAGTAGGTATTAATACCCCAATTACATATTTTTAATTTTTATTAATTTCAGATTATGTATATTTTTTGTATGTTATGAAAACTATTAATTATTTTGTGGAAATTATTTTAAGATTTTAAATTAGTGTTTTAAAAACCCTGTTAGCAGTCTGGATGACAGACTTTTAACTTCCTACCCACTATACTGCTTTACATGGCTTATCTGTTGATGGCTTCTATATCTTCTGAAGATATATTGGTCTTGCCATGTACTCTGGAATGCCATGCATAGGGAATGCTCTTCTCTCTCACCAGGGGTCAAGACCATGTAAAACTTTTTTCACATTATAAACAAATACTCATATTAAATAATAAAGTTTTTCCATATCTTGCAACATATAAATAACTGGTCCAGTTGAAATCATGAGTCAAACAATCTCAGACTTAAATCTACATTTTTAAGTACAAGGGAAGAAAAATCAACTACAAGCAGAACTGAATTCTTATGTTTTTGTAAGCATGCTTGCCATCAAAGGCAACAAACCCAAAACACAATATTGTTTATGACAGCTGTTGGCCGGGTGTTGATCTGAACATGGAAAAGATTTTCTGTTATACAGAAGTTTCTGATCTTTAAATGTTCTGTGTTGTCTTAGAATGAACTAGAAGGAACAAATATCTTGGAGGAGATTCCAGAATAGTAAATCTGCCCCTAGTTAGTGCATTGAACTCATAAGGAAAGAACTCTTGCTTCAACAGGTTTTCTTATTTGTTTATGCAAGATGAAACAGCTTCTGAAACATAGACCAAGTCAGTGTTGTACAAACATTTCTTGATTGTGCATCTCACCTGGTATGCAGAAAGTGGGAAAAGAAGGCTTCTCTGGTATTGCAATTTACACTTTTGCTCTGCACAGAAATTCCACGGAAGCTGAAATTAAGAATTCACTGTATTTAAATATGGGAGATCTTTTCTGAAAAAAAAAAGAAAAAGATTATTCTTTAGTGAGTGAGTATTTTCTGTTGGGCTGTTTTCCTTGAAAAGTCCTCACTCAGATTTACTTACAAACAATTTAGTTGTATTGCCGGGCTTTTCTGCAAATCTGAAAGAAAATGTGGTAGATGGGGTAGGAAAATTTGAATTGCAGGTAACTTTTTTTCATTTCAAAAGATTTCCCTGTCACTTGCACTTAAGCCTTATTACTGTTCTTTTTCTGTCTTGAAATGGACCAGTAGAGTATATTTCAAAAACATTATATAGGTGACAATTTTGATAAAAGGATTCTCAAAGGGATATAAAAAAGAGAATGCAAACGTCTGATTTTTCTACGTTCCCAATTCTGTCATGTCCGTGTTCCCTCTAGTGGCCGACTGCGGAGTAGGGCCGGCTGCTGGCCGTGCTTGGACGTGCACACCGCAACAGGATTGCTTCCAAATATCTCTGGGTACCTCACACCTCACTCCCTGTGTGAGCTCCCCTCTGAAGCCAGAACCCGAAGCCTCTTCACCCAGTATTTTCATTGTCTTCTTCATTGCAGCAGGTTGTGCCTGGTGAGGACAGTGGTGTTAGGGAGCAGTGGAGTTTGCTGTCTCTAGGGTAAAGCTTCCAAAATTTCACCAAATATGGCCGATATTAAATACACCCAGGGAGGGGAAAGAATCAGATACTTCATGCTAATTATAGAAATATATCCCTCTATCTAATGCTCTTCTGTATCTTTACCTGGAAGGAAGGTGAGGTGGACTGGGTGGTTTGTTTGCAGGTGTACTTCAGCTGCATGAATTGCAGGAATCATGTTTTTTTTCTTTCAGGGAGTTTAGTTTATATATGTCACGTGATAAGCATAATGAATAACGTGCAAGCCAAAATAGGGTAACATGGATGTCACTGTATAAACTTCACCCCAACAACCTTTAAAGAAATAATTTTTGTTCCTGTTCTAGCATGACATGCAGTTGTTTATAATCAAGAAAGAATTTTTGATTAATTTGTCATTTCCTTGTCAATACATGACCAAAGATAGAATTGCCTGAGTGCAAAATGACTAATTCTTTCCTTATATCTTGTTCCTTCTCCTCCTAGACTTGAATAATTTGGCAATCGGTGGAGAGTATATAGAAATCTTTTTTAAGAAGAGGTACATATAGGGCATGTATTAGTCAAGGGAATCTATACAGGTCATCAGGCTTTCATTGCTGAAGTTAGGTTTTCATCTTTGAAGGAAAAAGTGGGACAACTAGTTTACCTGAGACAGACATATAATCATCATGGACTGGTAGGAACTATTGGAAATGTCCAGCTAGTGCAGGCTATATTTCTGCAATTCCTTTATTTCTTAGATAGACAATCTCTAGGAAGTGCTCTCTATCCTGTGTTCTCCTCTGCCTGTCTCTGTCCTGAGAAGAGAGCCTGTGACAGTACCCAGCCTCCAGGGTCTGTGTTGAGTTTGTGTGTTCTTACAGATAATTTTGGAGGGACAGAGGTCATGGATACTTTGGTCCTTTCTTTGTCTTGATAATCATATTTTTTTTCTTCTATTTATTTCCATTATCCTATTTGCTGTCACAATCATGCATTTGATTTAGTTTTTAAAAGTAAACAAATCTTTCTCCATACATTGCTAATGAAAGCAGTGTCAGAAAGTGTCGCATCACCTATGCTCTCTACATTGAGGACCGGTAGTTAAGGCTACATGTCTAGAATTTTCTTTCTTCTTAAGTTTTAGAAATGCTCTTTCCTACTGTGAGGATTCTTCCAGAAAGACTGGCACACACAGTCCCACCGAGTAGTGGATAGGAAGCTCAGACACTTCATCCAACATTTCACTTCCTTGTAAAGGTCTGTAAAGGTATAATAATATTTTATTAATCCTGAGTGTCTTATAGTACAAACATAGATTCAGAATAAAGCATTTTACAAGTATATAGTGATTTTGTTTTAATTTTGATATAAACCTGTGAACTTGGAAGTAATTTTTTATATAATCAGATGACACAATGAGTCAGCAGTTAAACCCCAGCATCTGCTGCAGCAGCACCTCCTGGGAGTTTCTAACAAGAACTAAGTTGTTATCAGTTTATAAATCAGTCATATTGAATAAAGAGGAACTAACCAATAAGTAGAGTGGGGAAGAATAGAAAAAATTCCTATAACAAAATAGGTAGTAACTGAAATGTCCATAATATTTCCTTTTCCCTACTTCAATATGACTGTCGGGACAATAAAAAATTCCGGAGAAAGAGACAAAGTGGTCAGAAGCTTTTTCTCTTAGAGAATGCTCTGGAATGTCCCTGTCACAGCAGCCTCTATGTAAAATTCCAAGCTAGAAGTTTAGGTTCATCTCTAAAAGCTTACAATACATTATGATGCTGTATGAAGGACTGGACACGAAGAACAGATAAGTTACGAAGAAGAAAATTATTGGCACTATTAACAGTGCTCTCAGTTTTCGCCATTTGCTGGTAATCCTTTTCAGCTTTCTTTGATAGCTGTTATAGTATAAGGATTTACTTTGCAGCGAGGTTAAACTATAGAAAAGGGAGATTTGAGGTTGGAGGAATGCTTTGTCTTACAGTTCCTTCGCAAGAGTGTACAAGCCAAGTGGCGTCTTGAGCCACAGTATTTGTATGTGTGGGTGGGGAGTTGGGTATCTAGTCAGGGAATTTTCAGGTGAAGCAATATAGTGAAACTGTGGGAGTACAGAGAAGGGTAGCATGGATGGAAATCAACTAAAATGGCATCCTGGGGGTTTATAACTCACATTTGATCAGATTTTGTTATGTCCAATGGGACAAACCCATAAGATGGGATTGTGGCCTCTGGTGCACTCTCAGCAGTGGTTGGAGGAACCCAGGTGGTTCCTGTAGACTCATGGAGTCCCAGTCTGTCTCCTTTGTGGCCCATGGAAAGGCTGTGGCTTTGGCCTGACTAACAGCACTACAAAAACTTTGTCAATTGTCAATGCATGTATTGGTCACTTGCATTTCAACGTCAAAACTCAGAAATAGCAAGCAAACTGGTTACAACAATGTATTTAGAAATTAAATGTGTGGAGCTGCTAATCTTTGTGGTTATGGTCTCTTGACTTTTGGATTTGGATGTTGTTAGCAGGTGTCCTACCAACAAGATGGTTAGAATGTCAAAACCTACAAGATGGTTAGACTGTCAAAACATGTTGATCCTTGTTTAGGGGAAGAATAGAAACACTTGAACAGGGAATTTCCAGGACAGATACAAATCTTCTTAAAAGTATGCTCTAATAAGCTCAGAAGTTATGAAAGCGAAGGTTCTGAAGAGCACTGAAGTACTGGCAGGTGGTAGGCTTCTACAACTCTGTATCCTGAAATTTTTAATGTGGCAACATATTTCACAGGTATGAATTAGCCCTGATCATACTACAACTGATGTTTCTAAGAAACCCATGTACTTCAGAAATATCCGTAGTTGACTACATTTTGAATATGATGAAGCATATATTACATTCTAAGCAAAGGAAAAGATTTTGTGACATTTTTGTCTGGAAAAACGTTTCCTATGGAAAACATAACATGCCTGAGGAAAAAGTATATGGATGACAACTTTGGGAAAGACTGCCACAAACTCAGAAAAATGGTTTATAAACGTCCATGAAGTGATTAGTCCTTTTCTAGTCAGAGATGCCTTTTTTGTGTACAGTTCACGTAACATTAATGAATAAATGAGATTTGACATAGAGAGTTTATTTCTGAAAGCTCCTGAATTGGTTCAAAAAACATCTAAAGTTCATGTAGACAAAAAAATACATTTCATCACCAAATGCAATAGAAGAAAAAATTGTATTTGGAGCCATTTGCAGAGCAGGAAATATGTTTTGCATTCTGAGTTTTAATAATGAAATGGCAAATGTTATTTTCTGAATATAACCATCACAATGCCTGATAAGTATACCCATATTTTTACTGAAAAATCTATAAAACATTGTTGTCTGCAAAATGACACAAAATGTGTATTGATTTGCTGCAACACTTAAAGTGATTAGAGAGAAATAATACGATAATTTAAAATGATACTAAAATATTTACATATTTAATTTTTTTCTAAATACAGTAGACCTTGTAAGGAAATAGTCATCAGCTGTATTTCTTTTAGTTTAGATTTTGATGTTGAATAGTGTTGCTATTTGTTAGACTAACACACATATTTTGTTTTTTATCATATGCAGGGTTAGATGCTTGCTAAAAGATACTGTGCTATTTTTCATGGCCTCTTTAGTAGAATTGTGTTAGAGTAGCATTTTATAAATAGTTCTTATTTCTAATTTTAAAGCAATATCCTAACATTTCTTTGAGAGGCTGAAAGTAGTCAAAATGGTTACACTTATACATTAGTCATCACTTAACATCTGTTTAATAAATGGGGAAGAAGTTTTCTGTAAAAAAGAGGAAGCAACTTTGGTTTATATAGCATGACCTTGTCTAAGGGGAGACAAAGACACTCATTTCGAACTGAAAGAGAGCATGTTCTGTGTCTGAAAAGCCAATACAGAAAATGCATACAGCAAATAATGTGCCTGCAACATTACTGAAGGTAATATTTTTCAGAATATTTCTTGAAGAAATAGAAACAAGAGAACAGATACTAATGATTGAAATATATTACTTATTGATAAAAATCAAAAGAGATAACTTCGCTCTGGCAACTAAAATGTTTTTCAATTATGTGTTTGTATTACAGTGATGTCCAGAGATGCTCTGAATAGGCTGAAGGTCATTGTATTGAACAAACAGGAAAAGACATTTCATTGTCTTAAAATGCTTTATGTCATAGTTTGAGGGGCTAATGAAATGAGAAAACAAATGTGTTAAAGGAGAGAGTAACATTTACACTGATGTGTTTATCTGTTTTATGAAGATGTTGTGAAGTTCAGCATTTTTTTTCGCATATGATATACTGAGACATTGATGTTACTACATGGCTATTGCAGTGTTTCAAAAGGTTGATGTTTAGACACAGGTCGGGTGTTCTTGGCTGAATCACATTCTTAGATGTATGCTGCTACAAATCACAGTTGCAGTGGTGTGTGCAGGTGCACTCCTCAATGCTTGGTGCTGGCTGATACTCAGGCCTGAGTCAGCTTCTTGTCCTCACTCCAGCTGTGCATCCCCATCTGTACTGAGGCGGGGAAAAGGGAAGAGCAATGAGGAAGAGAGCCGTGCTCTGCTGCATGCACTGCTGTCCGGTGCATTCCACAGCTGGGTCCAGGCTGACGGGTAGGTCCTGTTCAAGCTTTTTACAAGGACATTTAGTGATAGAACAAGGGGGAGTGGCTTTAAATGTACACAGAGTTGATTTAGATTAGATATTAAGAATAAATTGTTTACTGTCAGGGTGGTGAGATCCTGGCAAGAATTGCCCTGAGAAGCTGTGGATGTCCCATCCCTGGAATGTTCAAGCCAGGTTGGATGGAGTTTTGAGCAACCTGGTCTAGTGCAAGGTGTCCCTGCCCAGGGAACTAGATGATCTTTAAGATGCCTTCCAATCCACACCATTCTATGATTCTGTAAGTTCTGGTGCTCTCTTTGGGGCTACACTTCTCCAACTGAGTTTTCTGGAGGAAAGATTTCCAGCCACATAAAACTTATTGTGTGAAGGTGAACGGATTAACCAGCCTTGATCCCTCTTCTCTTGGCTTTTTGTTGTACATTTGATGAAAGAACAACAAATCTACTGTGGGATTTTGAAAGATGTATCATCTGATATAATGATTTTACAGTCAGTTAGACTCTAGCATACTGACTTCCTCTCACAACTTGGCTGCAAGAAGTAGGTATAAATGGCACAGGACTTAAAGTTGCATCCTTGTTGCTGATGTTGGTCAGAGGTTTTAGAATGGCATAATGACAGACCTAGAGTGTTATTTACTACTTGTAATAGCTGCCCTGGATACAAGGTAGTAGGAAAGTAATCTCTTCTCTAACTGACTGTCAGAAGTTTCTCAAGCTCAGAGAAATGAAGCTAGATAAAAGACAGAGAAAAAAATCAAATGAAAGTATGTTCTATAAAACCTCTGATGCTGAGGAGGTAGCGAGGTCCTGATTCTTCTTTGGTCAATTTAAACTTAAAGTCCATTATTAAAAAAACCCCAAAACCCAAAAAACAATGCCCTTAAACCCAACACCAAACTTGAGGTTTTATTGGCATTCAAGTTCTGCAAATTTGACAGAGGCAGGAAGCCTATTAATGCGCTACTGCCCCCAGACTGTCCTTAGAACTGGATCTCTCATAAAAATATGTTTAGGAATTTATCACTAAATACTAGCATCTCTTTCAAAAATTGGAGATATTTTTTCTTTCCTAATAGCTGTCACTTCCCTCATATTTTCCAAAATACTTAGGACATATTTTTCAATTAATAGCCGTAATTAATAGAAAAAAATCTTAGCTTCTCACTGCATCTGGAAAGCATTATCTTTCCGTGACACACCTAAGATTCAAAGTAAGGATTTCATTATTTTACTCTGCTAAAAATTTATCAGTGATTGTTTCAGTTCATTTATCCTTGAAAGATTTCTTCCAAAGTAAACCCGCAAAAATGGAAGGATGTATTTATATCTACTTATGTTTTAAAAGACCAATAAATGAATATTAAAAATGCTTCAATTTTAGGATATGTTTATTCATATTGAATGAGTGCTATTACTGAAAGAAGTGGATCTACTCAAGAGGTGAAGCACTATTTAAACATGAACAAAGACATCAAAATCATGCCCTGAATATGTGGAAAATATGCAGTGTTCTGTAATTGCTCAGTTTCTGCTAATGGCTCCCTGTATATGGAACAATGGGTGTTTGGTTATTTTATCATAATTTTTAGCAGCACAAGATGACAATACTGAAATCTCCCACATCTATATTTGGACCATACTTCCTTCTTTCAAATGTCACTGCATATTTTTAGACATAAAGAAAGGGGGATCTAAATTCTTTCAACATACTGCAAAGCATGTGATATTTAAACATACCCTTTTTTAATTGATCCTAAATGTAGTTATGCTTCTCCACCATTTCCTACTGTGGAAATAAGTCCTTGAGTCTAGAGCGGGGACTTGGCCTCTGAAAAGGAGATATCTGTCGTGCATTCAAGGGTTTGATCTTCCCAGAGAGGAGATGATGCTGAGCTCTGTGCACTATTTTTGTGCATCGTGTCAGCACTGAGCTTGGTGTCACCCAGCTTATGATGTAGTTGAGTACCTAGAACAGGGTAGACAGAAACAGGCAATATATAGGTGTACAGGCACAGAATACATATACTCCTCTATGTGTATATGGTGCAGCACATCCAGCTGTCTATGACTTTGAAAGTAGCTTTGGGTGGGAAGCATCATGAATGCTATTTTTCTCTTTGCTTACCCTCAATGATCAAGAGCTTTGTTCTTATGGTGTAAAAAGGGAGAAGGGTTATGTATACATTTACCTGAAAAAATTCTGTTCTATTAGTAGAAGAGATTATTGCAGGACTGGGTGCTAAAGAGCTAATTTAAAAATGAAGTTTGATGTAGATTTAAGAAGCTCTTTTAATGTCATGTATTTAAATTCCAAAATGGTGGTTTTTTCCTTGATATTATTGTATGGATTAATTTTTTGTTTCTTGACCACATTTTTGTCAGTAGCTTTTCCATAAGATTGTCTCTAGGTCGTGTTTGAATAAGTCAGCATGGTTTTGGGATCCTTGTGATCTTTTGCTCAACTGCTCTCAAAATTCTCAGTGACTGTGTTTGTTAGGTCTCAAACATGTTGCATGTGCCCCCTACCCAATGTGAAAATTGATTGTGGTTGTTCAATGCTGTGAATGCTGTAGCCCAAAGAGAACAACTGTTTACGGATCAGATACCAATCTCCAGTTAATAATAGAGAAATATCCATGACAGTTTTATTTTATCACTAGAGCGTAAGGGTGATGTCTATAATTGCACTGACATGTGTCTGTCTTTCAGTCTGCCACTTTCACATCATTCTGCCATTTTAGAAGACACAGTCGTTCTTGCCTAAATACTCTCACTGGCATTTTTGAAATTAATATTGCCACAGTTAAATTTCTAAGTTTGGAAATGCCCCATTGTTTTTCTCTAGCTTGACCTTTTTTTTCCTTTTTGCAACATTATTACTGCTGCCAAATGCTGATTTATAATTATTTAATTTTGTCCCTTCTTCCTACTGAACCGTCCTACTGAAAATAATAGAGGACTTGATTACTGGCTTTTCAGAAATGACTCAGTTTTCTACTCTCCTGATTACATCAGTTTTACTGCTATGAGTTTTTCTGTCTTCTCAGATTTCTCACCTGCTTATGACACAGAATCAGAAAGAGGTGATAAAGGTGGCATTTTGTCACTTTTTCAGTGTCCTGGATATGACCCATTCATTGGAAACTCTTTTTGCAACTGCAGCTATCACAGCAGCACTTCTTGGTTTTTTATTTTCTCATTCCAACTAAGTTTTAGGAAAATGGGGGAAGACAATAACCTTGTTTAAAAGTATGTAAGAAATCCCCTGATGGAGGAAAAATCTTATGTTGGAATGGGTGAGCCAACTTAATGTCACTTGAAACAGCTCTGAGGGTAGGATTCCATGTTGGCAAAATTTCGGTCTCAGACTGTTATGTTGAGAAAAAGTGAAACTAGAGTGACAGTGCAGATCTAAGACATCTGAGGTATAAAGTCTCTGGGGTAAAAAGTTGTGTATATTATTTTTTGTGTGTGAGCACTTGAACATCATGTGAGTGAGAGTGACTCAGAGCTGTCTTTCCTCAATTGAATATCATCACACTTACCAGTAATATGTGCCAGCCCTTTTTGGTAAACTTAGCTTATTTATTCTCTATTGTGGCATGTGTTAATGTAAAGTAAGACAGCAAATATCATTTATAGATTAATAATATTGCTTGGAGGTCTGTATGCTGTTAGAATAGTTGAGACTAAAAGAAAATAGTCACTGTGTTAAAATCATGATGTGCAGCTTCTAAAAATCACGGTTTCTAATAGAGAGACATATTTGTCTAATAAAATTAAACAGCTAGGAGAATTTTCATGTTATAAATATAATTATAAGGATTATAAATATAACTGTACTGCTATATAATATGCAAAATTTTATGTATATGCATATACTTTAATATATGATATGAATATTACATAAATATAAAAGTAAAATAAAACAAGTGGCTTTTGTTTTAGGAAATACAGTAAACAGCAAAAACTGAGCTTATGCTAAGACCTACACATGTTGCTACTGAGAAGTGTCTAGTTTTCTGTGTAGGTATTTCTTTTACTGGAGCTGTATAAAATCTTTGTATGTATTATACAAATATCCATCAGGAATGATATGGGTGCACTTTATCACATAGTAGATCTGGGGAATGGATGAGATGATTTCCTGATTGTGATTCAAGTTGTTGTTTTCCATGATTTTGTGAATGAGAGGCTCTAATGTTTCTGATTTTTGTTGAAGTGTTGGGAAATGAATTAGTCTGAAGAGCTTAAATGGAAAATAGAAAAATGACTGTACGTGCAAGACAAACAGAAAAGGTCAGATGTATGTGTAAAGAAAGTAAGATTTAAAGGCTGCTTACGTGCACTTTATGTAGATTTTTAAACTGTGAACTTTTCATATTCTTTTCATGTTTTTACCTACTAATCTGCTGTCTTGTTTAGGATTTAACAGCAGAAAGTCTGGCAGCAATCATATATGCATGTGCTCCTCATTGCATACTTGGAAAAAAAATCTGGCAGATTAAATCCAGTTACTAAAGAAGATCTGTGTGCCTGTGAATTCTCTAACTTCCTGCTGCTTGCTGGGAGGGCTGCTCCCTGGAATGCTCTGAGCATCCTACCAGACTCAGTTCCAATCTTTTCTGTAAGCATCACTTTTCTCATACATTGATCAATCATGGGTCAAGTTACAGAGTATCACTAAATTGGCTTCAATATATATGGAGTCTAAGGATTCAAATCAGGAGGTGCTCTATTGTTTTAGTTTGTTTTCCTTTGTCCAGCTTTCTGTGGTTCAAATGTGATGGCATTCATCAAAACTTGTGCTAGCCTGTCAGTGAAATGGCAATACCAGCTTCCTTTAAGTGCTGCTTTTTGTACCCCCTTCATGCTTTAAATTGCTTTAGGCGCCTGTGCTTACTCCCAGCAGATTTCCCAAGCACAGCTGGTTATAGCAGAAGCACTATCTTTCTTTCATAATGACAAACAGGCCTATCTCTTTGCATCAATATTCACACTTTGCATAAGCCCCTTAGAAGAAGATTTCCATTTTTAATGGTTTTAATTAGCATTTATGAAAAACCGGTCTCACATGATATAAAGCAACAGATTAAATTTGTTAAGTGGATAATAATAAAATGTGGGCTGATTTGTTTCACCGGAGTTTAAAAGGCTTTTGCTCAATGGGGCCTCCATGTTAATTCATTAAGCATGCTTTAGACCTTATGGAGATTTTTTTTTGGATTTAATTAACACAGATCAAACTCCCAGGAGATTTTATGTCCTCCACAGCAGTGTATGATAGAGACAGTAATTTAAAACTTATTTATAGGTCTTTGTGTTCATTTACTTGAAAAAGGGATTAAAAAGTTTTGTGAATGCATTCTGATATGGCAGAAGCTACTGAAGTACTTTAGAGTAGGAGCCAAATGTGTTTATAAATGATGGAAGAGCAGTGGCTAAGACTGGACTTCAGAGGCCTGGTTTGTTTTCCTGACAGCAACAATGGCATCTAGCCCCTACTAAGCAAGCCAATTGTACATTTTCTCCACAGATGTTTTAATCCACGATTCATAAGCAGGCCCTTGAGTCCCATCCCAAGACCTCTATCCATCCTTCTCACAGTGACTGTCAGTGGGCCTGATTGAACTCTGGCTTAGTTTAAAACATGGGATGAAAATCTTGTGTGGTTAGGGCAATCTCCTGGGAAGTAGTGGGTTGTCAGTTTCAGCCTCAGCAGTCTGAGGACATTCCAGACAGTTTCTGGAGCATCATAATAATGTCTTAATATAAGAAATCACTTCTAGAGACTTTTTTGTACTTCTCTCAATGTGATTACTGTCATTTTTCACTGAAGTCAGTGATTTCTAAGTCTAAGAATGCACCACAGGTCCGTTCCCTTCCATCTGTTTTTCATAGTATTTTGACTGAATTGCAATATCCAGCTTCTACATGTAAATTGTTTCTCAGATGATTTCAATTAGAATCAGAGGGGGAAAAATAAAATTCACTCACCTGCAAAAAATAAGTGAAGAGAGAGTGATTCAGAGAGAGAGAAGTATTCATAGAGGAATACAATAGCAAAGAACAGGATAAATACTCCCAAACAGATTCTGTAAATCATACGAGAACAATAGAAGGAGATCTCAAATAAGTGTGCAGTTTCTTCTTCTGTGCCTGAAATTCTCCTTTATCATATGTACTATAAGGCTTCTTCCCCTCTCAAACAGGGTCTCAAGAGAAAATATAATAGCATATGATATTGCAATTAAATAATACATTGTGTCTGATACACAAAGAGCAGAAGAAGATCAATTACACATCCTAATTGGCACACAGCATTTAAGTTGTTTTTCCAAGCCAGAGACCAGGCTGATTCTTAGTGGAAGCAGATGGAACAGAATGAAGCTATGCTTTACTCAGGAAGTTCCATAATATCATGTTTTAAAATCCTTTAAAGAGATGGGATTTGCTTTGGAATTCTGACAACCTTGTGTCGACCTGTGAGCTAGTTGTCTAAACTCCATTGACCTCAAGGAATATTTGGTTGATATGGTCAGAACTGCCTGGAGAGGGGTTCAACTGACCAGCTTCTTCAATGTGAACTAAATTACTCTTACGTTGCTGCCTTGAAATTGCTGACTGAAATGGAAGCTTAAATACCTGATGCAGTGAGGATTTCTACATATAGGTACTCAAACTGATGTCTCTTAATCCTGATCCTCAGTCAAAGAGCCCTCTTCATATACATGATCTTTGAAAAATTGTTGCCAAAATACTTCTGTAGCAGTGTGTTTTAATCTATATGGTCTGATGTAAAAGTACATGAATGCTGGTTTTTACATTTTATTTTATGATCGTACTTTATACTTTTCAGTGTCCGGTAAAGATTTTTCAGTAGTGGGTAGAATTCTGTGCGTGCTAAAAGGGTCAGTGATGAGTATTTTACTATTCCACTCTCCCAGCAATTCTCCGAGAGGTGCTGATGCTATGTGACAGTAATCAGGCAGTTCTGTATTTCAGTACTGAGATATGGGATTGCTGTCACCCTGTGTTCTTTGATCACTAGGAAAACTGGAGCTCTCTCTTCTCTGTTGTTTTAGTCAACAACAAATATAAAATGTGTGGGTTTGTGTTGGAGGATTGCTGCTCCCTCAGATAAAATGTCAGCACTGTCTTTTCCAAGTTTGATTTTATACATCTCAGAAGTTAATCTTAAGTTATTATTATTATGACAGTTACTAAAATCATCATTATTTTGATCTGTTGCACTTCGCAGAATTTAGCAATATTCCTGGGGGACTTTTTGTGTTGCATACCTTAAAATGTGCAATTATGATCCTAAAGTGTCATAAGGATTTTCTCTGCGCAGTGCTATGCCTTTCAAAAAAGCATTTATTTTGTCTTTGAGGACTGCTTTTAGGAGCTCCCAGAAGGTTAGTGTCATTTCCTCTTCACTTCTCTTAATTCTTGGAATTATTTTAATCTCCACCCAAAAAAAAAAAAAAAAAAAAAAAAAAAAAAGAAAAAAGAAAAGAAAAAAGAAAAGAAAAAAGAGTGTGAAATGAACATCTTTTAAAGGTGTTCCTAGATTGTAATGATTTTATACAGGGTCTGAGGCCTGTCTGAGGTCTAGCAGAACATCTGATGGTCTGGTAGCTTTTATCTTACAAAAAAGAATTACATTTGGAAGGCACTCCTATCAAGGTAACTAACAGAACTGTTAAAATTGAACTTTCAAGGGAAATACAATTTTTTTAAGCCTAAACTAATTTAAAATATTTCCAGAAATTCAAATTCAGAATCCTTCAATTTCCCCAACACTTAAACTTATGAGTGAGAGTGCAAGTGACACAAAAACTTTACCAACTTTATTCTGTACAACTAATGAAGAATATTGCTGAATCTAGGCTTATTAAACCCATGATGAAAACATGGTCTGTTTTGGAAGAGTATTACATCTGACAGGAGAAAGAGTGTTAGTTCAGACCATCTATCAGGTTGTGTTAATAGAATTTTTTCTTCCTGAAAATTTCATTAAAATCCTATGCACAGCAAGGTTTTTTGAGTTTCATCGTTCAAGAACATAGGAGTTATAGAGTATAAAAAGATAAAACTTTTTGTAGTGGAGTTCAGAGGGAAACCCAGCCAATCCCAGCTGAACTCTGTGTCATAATACACTTCAATGCCTCATAATATCATGAAATAATACTGTTTTAACCACAAGAATGGTAATTAGGAGGAGTTTATATTGTGAAATATACAACATATTAGTATAGTTGGGAATTTTCAAAACACCCTCTTTACAAGTGTTTCTACAGTACAAGATACCACTTACTACAAAAAATATATAAAGTATTTACTATCTTCTTTACATTTTCATATTAATATTTTTATTTAATTTCCTTATGCTGTTTCAAGATGGGAAATTAAAAATCACAAATGGTAAATGATATTCCCAACTGCCTCTATATAAGGACAAAAATTCTTCTGGTTCAGCATATTGTAAGGAAAGACCACCTTCTCCTATTTCACGAGCCCTGGATCAAGTACAACATTTTATGATTTTCCTGCAGGAAAGGCCTTAGGCCTATATGCAACTATGTGTCACATATTTATACAAAATAGAACTCATGTTGAGAGTTCCTGGTACAGAATCCTGGAGCTATATATGTGCTTCAATCTGTACATGACTTTAAACTCAATATGGTGTTAGATAATTGGCCTTTGAATGGAGTGTTAGTTATGGTAATCTGAATGTCCTTTTTGAGGGTGCAACTCAGCTTAGTGTTTTCTTGGTTTCTAACTTGTAATTTTTGAGCAGTGAAGTGGTGAGATGGTGGAAGTTCTGGGAAGTAATGTACCCCCTTTTTCCAGACATCACATCTTTTGCAGAGGCACAGACATGACAGGCAACACTAACTTTTTCCAAGGGAGAACACTGTATAGTATTTCCAGTCCGTTTTTTGGCTCAGCAGATCAACAGCTTTGCAAGCTTTATAAATCATGACATTCCTCCTTCCTTTTGAGGCTCCTTGAGATGTCTCTGCAATTTCCAAACTACAAGTGAATGGAGGAGCAGAGCAACTACTTAAGGGGAGGGTTTGGTAAGCGGGACTGAAAGTCATCCCATCTAATTTTCATCAAAGCATGTTAAGCATGCAGTCTAAACTTTTGTCTAGACTTCCTCTTGAGAGGATGGGGGGTCGGTTGGGGAGGGTAAAAAGTAGAAAAACTCCCAAGGTGAATAATTTTATCCTCTGAAGTTTTGAAACAGACATGAAACGAATAATTTTCTATGTCTCTATTAAGAAGCCTAGATGGCGAGCTTAGACCACACATGAACTTTCAGCAAGATGAATGTAGTCTGGAAAAAGATGAGAAGGATAAATAAGACAGAGCTCAACTCTGTAGAAGAGGATAATGAGTGGGCTTATTTAGTCAATGAACTTTCCCTGCTTTATGGTATCAAGACACTTGAACCAGTGAGAAAGCATATGGTTTTCCAATAGAGAGAAGACAAAGCAGAGAAGTTGGGAATGTGGAGGGAAAAATTTATGAGTGTAGCATATGACAAAAAGAAAAGCTGAGGTTTTTACCTTGTCCACCAGATGAACTCTATGGGGTATCAAAGGGGAGTTCTGTCTGCAGACAGGAAAGAGTAGAAGAAAAGAGATGATCTGATATATTTGGCAATATTTCCCCTGCTTGAAATCTGCAGAAGGGGAACCCCCAGAGAGCTTTAGTCAGCCTACCACGTGAACTTCAGGGAGGAAATGTTCTCCTTTTACATTGTCAAGCATCCCTTGTGAGCAAGTTACATTTTGAATGCTCTGAACACTATCTCTACCACAAAAAAAGTCACAGAAATTTTGCACTGTGTTAATTCAGATACTCTGCCCTAGTTTTGGAGAAAATCCAGACAATCAAAGACCTCAACTCTCAGTTTTGGAGGTATTGGGATGGTTCTATGAATTTTAGAGTACAGAGGAGGTAAAAGTAAACCCTTGCACATTATTCAGGGAAACCTTAACTCTGTGGTAACTTACCTCACTCTGTTTGTTAGTCAATATAAGATGCAGTGAGCATGCAGAACATATGAAAAAGACTAGTTCCTAGAAGCTGATACACTCTCACAGACTCACACGGAATTAGGATGGTTGCATATTATCTCTGCTTTGCAGTCAAGGATGCTCAGAGAGGCAGCTCTTCAGGGAATTGAAGATGACACAGGAAGCCAGCAGTAAAACTATGCTGTAAACCCTCTGACTTTTGGACTAATGCCCAAGCCATAGATTGCAAATTGTTTGGCCTAATTTGCTTGAGGCCTAAGTGAAGAAGTATCAGATTGATTCTACTTCACATAGTTCTTTCACAAGGTGCTGCCTACAGCTAGTTGCATGTAGAAGAGGATGCACACTACTTGAGTGGTTAAAGTTAAAAAAGATTGAAACAAAAAGAACCAGGGATCTCATCTGGCCTATGTTTAGCCAGGGTGGCTAAACATCTTCTTTTCTAAGATATTTGTGACATTCCTGTTTGATTTCTCTGCCCAAACAAGAAGCAACTGGGGCTGCATGTTGCTATGGGAGGGAGAAACCACCCTGTTTGGTGAGGCAGGGTGAGCAGAGCAGGAGCAGCTCTGCTCCCGTGATCCTTGTGTTGCAAGGTGGGAGCAAGGACAGGTGGAGGGGTCACAGCCTTCTCAGTCTCATCCCACAGCGTGGCAGCTCAGCCAACACAGCTCTGAGCTGTCCCCACACACTGAAAACATGTGAGCCCCAGTCCCCACCTCTGCCTGACCCCTGTGCAGCCCAGTGGCCAAGCCAGAGAACTATGTAAGTGAGAGGTGTGGGGAAGAATTAAAACTGTGAAAATTCAGGCTGACTTGTGAAGGTTTAGTGGCAAACCCCGGGCACAAACTACTGCAGGTGACAGCAGTCTGGAACTCCTTGTGGGCCAAATACTTACAAGGGGACAGGAAAACTCCTATAATGGGGTCAGTGGAGATTTTTCACTGGCATAGGGGAATCCCTTTTTTACTTTGCTTCATGAAAAAAAAGAAAACAATGGAAAGTTTTGAAAATATTTCACTCTATTATATTTTACTCTTTTGACTGCTTGTTTTTTTGCTTCCCTGCATCCTGTAATTCTGTTGTTTCACTATCTCTTTTTTGGGAAAAGCACTGATCATCAGGGCTACAGAGTAAAAATCTTTGAGAGGAACCAGCTGTAAATTAGACTCTTAATTTTCTCTCCAAAATCAAGCCCTACACAAATGCAAGATTCTTGTCATGAGGAAAGCCAAAAAAGCCTCTCAGCAGCCTTCTCAGCCTTTAAGACTGCCATTTTTGCACTGTAAACTTCTTTTAAAACCTTTATGCAAAAGAAAACCAAAAGCCCTCAGACAAAGCTCCCTGTTTCTGGTAGCAAGTAGTATCTCACTTGAGTTCTGGAAGTAACTAAGTTACCTAACTAACTGTAACAAATGGATGGCAAGAAGAGCACTGGCTTTGTTTCACTGTTCCTCAGATCTATTCATTGTTTGTATTGGCAAAATTATGCCTTTTATTGTCACAGTGAGTACCGATGGCTCTGCTGATGAAACCACTGGAAGGCTGTAGGCCCGTAGTTGGTGTTTACCATTATTCCAGGGAATGAGTGAGTTGCAGAGTACTTGCTTTGGTTCTTTTTTTTCTCTCTTGGAGAGGAGCTGCTCGTCTATGCAGCACTAACATTTTAGCTGATCTCCTAAGAGTCAGAAGCATGTTGCTAAATGGTTCTACCCCTCTTGCCTTTTACAAATCCTTATGCATCTCTCAAAATATGAGACACATCCGTCCACTGCACTGCTCTGCTGTAGCACTGCTTACAGCAGAGGGTTTGCAAAGCCCAAAAGCCTCACAGAGCTCACTGCATGTCAGAAAAGCCAAAATTAGTTCTAGCTCAGCTTACCTGTCTTAAAAGTCTAATATGAAAGTTTTGTTTCCAGCCTCCTATGTTGTGTTGCAGGGCCATTCTGGGGAGGTAGGAAAGGCCTAAAATGATATTTGTGGTCATTCCAGATTTTGGTCTCATTTTACTTTAGAGATCCATTAAAACTCAAATTAAGCAAGACTCCTGCTGTTAACTCAGTCAGCTGTGAAGGGTTCTGTGAGACTGTTACACATCCTTTGAAAGTAACCGAGTAACAGTGGAAAAAAACCTGCTAAGGCTTCCCTTTTGGTATAGAAGGATTTGTACAACAAGGATTTTCATTTGTTTTAAGACTTGGATTACTTAAATATTTTCAGAGAAGAAAGCATACACGATTCTTAATTGCTTCCTAAATTGGGAAGGTGCTGTATTTTAAGCAGAGAATTAAGTCGTTGTGTTCTTCTTGAGGATCTGTGTCTTGATAATTTTCCAGAAAAAATGAACTCTGGAGTGAAAGTCATTAATCATGATATCTCAATAATATGCACTTCAAAGAAAGTATCTACCCTTTCAGATTACGAAGATTCGATCAGTGAAAGCAGATCGTACTGTGACTGGCTGGGGACATCTAGTGGAGGAAAAGTAAAATACTAAAAATGCCAGGCACTAAAAATACTGTTGCCGTAAAATCAAAATCAGGACTTGCATGATTAAACAGAAATTTGCTGTCTTTAAACACTAAATTAAATGTTATCCGACAAAATAAAAATATTTCCTATTTGTAGAGGATCCAATTGTGTCTCCTTAGTTGTCTTTAAATGATACATTATAATTAATTTAATTTCATTATGGATGTGGGAGTTTATTTTTTGTTATTTGTTTCTTTTCCTATTGTTTCACTTATCTGGCAAGTAAATTGCTTACATTTATTTCAGATTCCTTGCCTGACGTAAAACAAAGATAATGCTTCCCAAATAATAGTTGCTCACTATTTTGTTAATTTTGAGGTGTTTGGATGGAAGATGTTATAAGCAGTACGTATAAGTAGCTCAAACATTCCTTTCTTAAAATAGAATAAGAGAATTCAGACTTTTCAGAATTAAAACAGTCCATTAAGTGGATTTGCACTGCTGATACTAGAATGGTTTGGGTTGCAAGGGACTTTTAATGATCAGCTAGTTCAAATTCCCCTGCCATGTAGAAAAATATAATGTGGGATGCAGCTAAACTGGGCTATACCAAGGCCCTGTAGGAAAGTAATACACCACCAATACCTGTTGATTTACATTTTTGTTGGTGAAAGAGAGCTATATTTTTGGCCAATAGAACTGTGGTTTCAGACAGGGACATTTAGTAATGCCTATGTAAAGAAGCAGGGAAAGACAGCTTGTGTAACAACCACCTCAAGGAAGATCTGGGCTGCTCTGAATCTGAAACTTGAGAGAATCAGAAAACAGCAGTTCCTCAGAGGTAATATTCAAGCTGTTCTACTCAGTCTATACTATATTATTCTCAGTGCATCAAGAGATCTTTGGATAAAGGAAACGGTGCCATGGATTTTTAGTTTAGCATAGAAGTTTTGAGATTGTTCTTCAGAATGGCAAAATTCAGAATTACTATTAAAGGGGAAAAGTCAAATAAATGTACATGAACCCTGAGCCTTACCCACTGGGAGTTATTTTAAAAAACATGAATCAGGAAGGCAGGTAGATCGAGGGAGTCCATAAACAGGAGTAGGCAGGTAGATTGAGGTTATCCATAAGCAGGAGCAAAATATACTGCCTTAGAATCGTAGAAGAGAGTCCTTCCTCTCTTCAGATAAATCCCATGATAATCCACTCTCCCACAAACTGGGTTACACTAGCCAAGCTCTCAACAGTCCTGGATACTGTTTTCCAGAGACTAGTGAGAGCTATGTGTGATCAGGCACTATTACTATGGAGTTCTACTGTAAGATCAGCAAAAGAAGAGACTCAACTTTTTGTGTATTGGAATCCATGGGATTGTGATAAATGGTTCCTTTATCTGCTATTTGTTTACAGGAGTTGTCCTCTGAAATTTACCCTTTACATCCTTCATTTTATAAGCCCTGAATGAATACTAAAAACCTCTTTGGAGGAAGAATCAGTAGTGAGGGTTGAACAGTTATTTAAATTAGATTTTAAGCTTAAGAGAAATGTAAGATTTGCCAAGATTCTGCATCATATAGCTAAATCATACAGTACTGAAATCCAACTCTTACTGCAGTGAGAACCAGTCCATTGGGGTCACTAAGTAGCTAAATAATGCAAACTACATTTTTGGGACCTTTTTCAGATATTTCACACTGAGCAAGTTTAAATTATAGCTCTGATGAAACTATATTTGAACCGGAAACAGTTTGGGCAAAGTGGTATGTGAGCAGTGGATTAGAAAAGCAAAAAAATCATCCTGTGTTAGACAAAATCGCACCAGAGATTTTTTCCTGGCTGTAAGCAGAGTTCCTCTTGGATCAGTTGACCTCTTTAATAGAAGAGTCTGTCCTTCCATTAAATCAAAGGAAACAGAAGTCAGTCCTGTAAGCAGGTGGTTGTCTCTGGGTGATGTCCAAGGTCAGAATTTCTAACTCTTGTCTGAGTTACTGGCGAAACTGCCCATGAAATTGGAGACATTGTGAAGGTAGAGGCTAAACAAGCTGTACACTCCCCTGCTAGTGTTACGAGGACTCAAGACTAATGGGTCTTTGTGAAAACAGGAAGGCTTAAATTCTCACTCTCAGACTGATGAGATCTTAGACAAGCTGCACAGTGCATTATTCCTTATGGAAGAAAGTTAATTAAGTGCTCTTGCCTTCTAGACTCAGTTTCAGTATCAGGTGAACCAGCTCATTGTAGAGAATGAAAGTATTTGCCCAATGATACATCAACAGCATCTTCTTTCTAAGGAGCAGAAGAAAAATATGTTCCCTGGGGTAAGAGTGGCTTGGATCACATTCAAGGTCAGGTGTGGATTGCAAAAACTGAAAAATATAAAGTGAGATTTTTAGGACTGATTTATCAAAGTAGCACACAGTGGTATGAAGCCACATGTGGGATAGGTGGGATTTACTGAGGTAAGGTGCTAATCCCAGGGGTGTGCCTGGCCCCTTTTAAAATATTGGAAATGTATGGGAGATTTGTGTCCTTTGCAAAAATGGCTCTCTTAGGCAGTAAAAAAGACATTTTCTGAACTCATTAGTGTGAAAAGTTTTTACATGGCACTTGTAAGAGCATAAAAATCCAGATCTTCTAAATTCAGATTTTGACTAAACTTCCAGACATTTCTCAGTCACAGATTTGTCAAAGTATTGTGGTGTGGCACAGTGCTTCTAGGCGAGGAGGATAACCAATTGCGTACTTGGAAAAATAAGAAAAATCTTGCTTGACAAGAAAGTTACTTGCAACATTTGAAAAAGAGGGCCCTGAATTTTTTAATTCTTAAAATATGGAAAACCTGACAATATTTTTTCTAACTACTATTTTTTCACCCTGTTCTGTTTAAAACACACTTCCAGTATTTTAGCTACTTAATTTGAAACAATTTACCATCATTAGTGCAAATTTTTTCATGTTCCTCGTGTCATAAAGTGTTTTTGGAGATGATGCATAGTTTTTTCAAGAATAAATGAAACTAGCAGTCTAGTGAAATCTTGCTATAATAAATCAAGATAGAGTAATCGGTACAGGACAATACCGGGAAGATCACCCAGATAGTGTATTGGGGATTTTTGAGCCCTGTCATTCTCCCTATCAAACCTACTCCTAAGCACCTCTAATGGAATATTTTCCAAGCAGACTGTTCAAATACTCAATCATCTTAAAATTTAAAATGTTCTTATTCATAGTAAACCTTAATCCTTTTAGTTTTTATCAAATCTGCAGAAGGCATAAAGGACAGTGAGTTTCATACTAGCTATAAAGCCCTTGCATATATTGAAAGAATATTCCCATTTCCTCTAATTTTGCCTTTTTTTCCCTAAAACAGAATATTTCTTTTAACAGACCTTGGAGGCAATATTTTCTAAGTCTCTTATATTATTAACTGCTGGGCTGTTTCCCAAAGGAGAAGTAATCTCTGTATTACATTACAATATCCAAAAATGAACACTCCACTCTAGTTGACATCCCTTATACTACAGAATTGTTGTGTCTTGTATATGATGTTCCTCAAAATATGTCCTGGAATGTCTTTTTACAATAGTATCACATTCTTCGCTTAAATCAAATGTCTGATTAACTGAAAGCCCAAAGCCTTTTTTTCAGTATTGCTGAATAGTCAACTATTTCCCTATTGTGTATATCACTTGTCTATTCCTTACTTAGCACTTTACTTAGCCTATATTGTATTTTACCATGTTGATTTCTAGATGTGTCTTTTGTTTATTAACATTACTAAAAAAAATTTAAACCAAATTCTGCTGAACATTTGCAACCTGTTCTAGTTTGAACAGCTCTGCAAATGTGACAAATATGTTCTCTAGTCAGTCATCCAAGACATTGAGGAAATTACTGAATGCAGCCTGCAATGGATGTCTGCAGCCTGTCACTTGATTTCTTCTCACAATTGGGCAGATAGCTTCTAACAGCTACCTTGTGAGTGCTTTTTCCTGGGTCGTTTCACACCTATTTACAAATGCTTATCTATTTGTACTCTGTATTTCTGTATTTTGTGAGCAAGAATGATATTTAAAACAGTGCCAGTAGCATTACTAAGTGCAGTCTACGCAATATCTGATCAAATCTCACCCTTTGTGAGTGCTGAAGCAAAGATTATACTTTTTAGTCTTTCTTACCTGCTGTTCTCTTTCTTTCCTTGTTAAGTACTAGGCATTTTTTTCTTGCTGTCCTCCCTTTTCTAAATATTTTTTTTGTTGCATTTTATGTTTCTTAGATAAAACTCATATTCATTTTGATCTACATTGCATGTTAGTCTCTTATAGTCTTACATCTATGCTTGTAAGTCCTTGTTCCTGCTTTTGTATTTAATATTATATTTTTATTTATATTTATATTTTTCTGCTTTCCCTTTTCTTTTCCTGTCTCTTAAAGAGCTTTTGATGGAGCCCTATTGGTCTCTTACTGTGTTCCATGTTTCCTTTACATCATGACAGTCTGCCATTATATCTTTACTATAGTCCCTTTCAGTAACTGTGAACTCTGTTGCAGTCTTTTTTTCCCCTTAGAATAACTTCCCAATAGACCCTACCTTCCAGTTCCCTCAATATGATGTGCTTTTTTTTGGACTCCATTGTCCTTATTTAGTGGTCTGATTCCTCGCTTGTGAACGTTATAGTTTTGTAATCTTTAACCAAACTTTAACCAAAATTACTTTCTACCTCAAACTTCTTAACCAGATTCTTCCTTTTAGTCAGAATCAGTTCTAAAATAGCTGCAAACTTCTTAGTACCTTCTTCCATCTTCCTAAAAGAAAGTTATTCTCAACATGTTCTGAAAGCCTCCTAGACTTTTGTCATCCTGACTTTATTTTCCAGCACTTTTCTGTGTATGATTTAAGTCTCCCATTACAAGAAAGAGGGTTCCCTTTGGATGCTTGTATTATTTGCAATGGAAAAAAAAGGCCTACCCCAAAATGTGCCAAACCCCACTCTTCGATGTCCTTCTGATTAGATTATTTCTAGCATATCCCTATTATGACATTGCCTTTATTTTTTTTCCACTTTTGCCTTTTTTCCTCGAGATGCTCAATGCACCTCTCACCTCTTCTGGCAGTTAGAGCAAGGACCTACATTTTTGATGTACAGTGTGGCATCTACTTCTTTTTCCCTAGAGCCTGTCTTTCATAAACAAAGTGTACTCCTTTATCCCTGCAGTTAGAGAAAACAGCACGGAAACATAACCATTACACAGCAGTCACAGACAGCTGCTTATCCAACTGGGGCTGTTTCTGTGTCATGTTCAATAGCTACCCCAGTAACTCTAGTAGGTATAGGGAAAAAGAAGATTTCAGAAGCATCCTCAGTTTTCTCATAACCTTATCTGTGGTTTTTCGTCAGAATAAAAGGTTTCAAGAAGTTTGAGGCTTAGTAAATTTGAAGAATTAGTTTATGGAGCAAAAAAAACCTTTCCTGATTTACACCATACACAATTATGGTGAATACTCTGTCCTTAAATCTAGACCTGACTGGTCTGGATCTGATCAGAATATCTTATAATTAATGGAGGTTGTATTATAAACATGAGATTTTAGGTGAGGAAGGCATGGTAATTTTCCAGCAGAGTGAGGTTGATTTTTTCCTTTCAAAATTCCAGCCTATTCCTGCTGCAGTAGGCTCTCTTTAGCTGTGAGCAAATTTATCCCCAAAGCTACAGAAATCTTCATAAAGTTAGTGCATCTCTCTAACCTAGTAGGGGTTATTTGGATTACTTGGACTATGAACAAGCCAGAGCAATCCACTGACATCATCCTTACCAATACTACAAGTGCTTCTTGTAATTTCATGATGGAAAATACAACCTCTCCCTGCCTGGTAAACAGTTTTAATCTAAACAACAAGGGATGATAGATAAAGAGCTTCCCTGGTATTACTACGTGATTATGAAAACAAATTCAGAATACTTATCATTGTGTCAGGTGTTCATGGTGTGTCTGATTCACTTGCACTGAAAAAACACAGAATTCCTGAATGGTTGCATTTGAAGGACCACTGACAACCACCTAGTACAACTTCCCTGCTCAGAACAAGGTAAGCTATAGCACATTGCCCATGGCCATGTGCAGTTGACTTTTGAATATCTCCAAGGATGATCTCCACAACCTCCTCAGGCAACCTGCTCCAGTGTTTGAACAGAAAAAACCAGTTTTTCCTTATGTTTAATTGAAATTTCTTATATTTCAATTTCTGTCCGCTGTCTCTTGGGCCTGTCCTTGGGCACTACTGAGAAAGTCTGGCTCTATTTTTTGACTCCCTGCCATCAGGCATTTAGACTTCTCTAGGCTGACTACTCCCAGCCCTTTCAGCCTCTTCACCTATTGCATCTTCATGGTGTTTTGCCTTACTACGCTCAGTAAGCCCATGCATGTCTTGCATTGGAGAGCCCAGGACTGGATCAGCAGTCCAGCTGTGGCCTTCCTAGTGTTGAGGAGATCATGCCTTTGATTTTCAGGCAATGTGATACTGTTCCTGATGCAGACCAGGAAGGACTATTAGCCTTCCTTGCTGTAAGGGCTCATTGCTGCCTCATTGTCTATCACAAACCCCAGGGTCTCCTCTGCAGAGCTTCTTTCCTGTCAATCATTCCCTTGCCTGTACTAGTGAATGCCACTTTAATTCCCATTTACTTGAACTTCTTGAGATTCCCATTGCCCCATTTCTCCATGCTGCATGGTCCCTCCAAAAGGCAGTACAACCAGATGGTGTATCAACCTCTTCTCCCGGTTTTGTGTCTTCAGTTTTGCTAAGGGTACAGCCCGGCCCAACATCTAGGCAATTGATGAAGATACTAAATCATATTGGACCCAGTGTTGACTGCTGGGGTGCACTGCTAACCCCTGGCCTCTAGCTGGTGCCACTTTGAGTCCAACATTTCAGACAGTTGTTTGTCCACTGTGCACTTGTCTAGTTGGAACTTCATCCTCTTGTCTATGGGTGTGCTATGGCAGACAAGTTTGAAAGTTGAAGTAGACAATTACTGAAGTCCAGGTAGGCATCCACTGTTCTCCCCTTGTTCATGAGATAGTCATGTCACTGCAGAAGGCTATCAGGTTGGTCAGAAATTATTCCCT
Organism: Orthonyx spaldingii; assembly: GCA_013397795.1. Lineage (NCBI taxonomy): Eukaryota > Metazoa > Chordata > Aves > Passeriformes > Orthonychidae > Orthonyx > Orthonyx spaldingii. Next base: position 1,244,032 of record VZTJ01001735.1, on the reverse strand, counting down.
CTTTGTAAATTTATGATGACTTCTTCCAGTCATCTTCCTGTGATTAACTGCTTTGTAAATGGATTCCAGAAGGATTTGCTCCATCAGCTTCACAGGGATCAAGGTGAGACTGACTAGTCGGTTTTTCCCTGTATCTTTCTTTTCACCCATCTTGGAAGTGATACTGACATTTGCTTTTGTTTAGGAAAGATAATCAAGAGTGGCTTCACAAATGTGCTACTAAGTCACATGTACCTATGTGTTTTAAATGTTCCCAAATCTGACCCTCTTCCAACAAGGGAAAGTCTTGTTGCTCCAGAAAAATGCCATAACAAGAGTTGCCAGTGTGTGGTGGGGGACCAGTCTAATGGCATACAGCCCATTTTCAGTCAAAGATGTGTTCATAAAACAGGCTTTTTTTTTTTTTGCTAGAACACACTTTTAATTTAGGCCATATTATTTATTTCTGCCTTAATTTAAAAAATCAAACAGAAATACCCCATGATAAAATTCAGTCCAATGACATTTCTGTTATGAAAAACATAAGCCCATTCAACGTGAAATTCTTAAATTGTATCCTCTAAAAAAATTATTCATATAAAAGTAGAAGGAGTCATATTATAATATGAAATTGTCTCCTGTGGAACATGCTAGAAGAACCTTACCTTCATTCAGAATAGTTCTGAACAAAATATTATTCTTTCTGTAGAAATACTGAACAACACATATCAGCAAGAAGGTACTTGATGACAATTCACTGATCCATACATGTACACAGGATACATATAACTAAGTAAGGAAATTGTGAATATAGCTCTGCCTACTTATTTGGGCTTCTGAAAAATTTAGCTTTTATTTATGTGTCTGTTCCTCTTATAATGCAAGGTAGAAAATTTTCCTGTAAATTTAAGATTATTTGGATTTGAAAAATTTACACCAAGGGTAATGCAAGAGTTGGCTGAGAATTGCTTTTCTTTTGTTTGTTTTGTTACTGTGCCCTTTTGAGTAACTCCCTGCAGCCCAAGAAATCAAAACAAAATTCCAAAAACAATCTTTTAGATAAGAACATAATATCCTAGAACCATGAATTTCCTTGCTGTGCAGAATGCACAGCAGCAACCCGGAATTGTTAACTGGCTGTGGGTTAATTTTCTCTAGATAATGGAATGGTTCATACTTCTGGAAAGTATCCAGTACAACATTAAATAACTGAGTGAAATGCATCCTCATCCTCAGTTCTCCCACATGCTTCTGCAGGTGAATAGCCATGACTGGGATCTATGAATACAGAGGGTGCTGCTTCTGTGTTATCGCAGTCTTTGCCATCATTCCCAGAGCCTGTGACTACCCTGAGCAGTTTGGACCACAAAGTTCTGGAATCAGATAGCCAGGATGGGAGAGCAAAAGTGGTGATTTGTGGCAGACTTTCCTCAGGAGGGGTGGATGTCTTTCCAGCTGCCAGTTTGCAGTCTCCAGTGGCAGCATGCTGGCAGTCCCTGTGCACAGGGTGTCTACTCAGGCATGGAGTGGGTCCTCATGGACCTGTGCCCACACAGGGGTGCAGGGGAAAGTTCTGGGCAAGGAATTTCCCATTTCGCAGATATATCTGGGGTCATGAGCCAGAACACTGAGCTTTTCTCCCCTTAAAAGGCAAGATTTAGTACTTTCTCTCCAAGTGGTTCCTGTCCTCTCTCCTTACTAAAAAACCTGAGAGACTAAAAGCCTGACTTCATTACTTGAGCCAAAATCATTGGGAGCAGAATGAGGCTCTCTGTGAGTTTAGATGGGTTTGGATTTAGAAAATGCGTACTTTGTACACCAAGTATACATTAGTGATTAAAATGTACTGATTGAAAAAGAAATAAAAGTAATAATGCCATAAGCTTTTATTCAGTAGCTGTCTGAAAAAACAACACTTGGTAATGCAAATATGCCAACACATGCAGCCTTTCTTTCCAGGTAAGTATTAAAATCTAATGCCCTTAGACATTCTAACAATTTGCATATACTGAGTCCACTATGTAGAGCAAAAAATGACTTGCATAATGATTTGCACATGCACAAAAAAGAAGGTGTGCAAAACAAACACATCAACTAGCTGAATACTAATTACCTATATGCAAAATCGGGAGACACTCAGTATGCGGAACCAATCAGTTATCACAGTGAACACCTATAACTAATTTCCTCCAGGAAGAAAATTTTCCATTAGCTTTAGTGAATTTATACCCATTATAGAAAGGTTGTAGCTAAATAAATATTATTTTAGTTTAATTGGATTAAAAATTAGAAATGCAAATTCTGGTGCACCATGTCTCTAAGTCCTTGTCTCCCTTTTTATGGTAATACCCTTCTAATGGTTTAAGCCTATGAAGAAAAAACACTGAAGATTTTAACTAGCAGCTTTGCAGGGGGGCAGAAAGGAGCAAAGAAGATTTAGTGGTGAAAAGAGCAAATAAATAGGTGCTCCAAGATTAAAAAGAGGGTAGAAGTGCATGCTGAGCTGTTGAAAGACCTCTCTGTGTTTAAAGAAAAATATTGTTTGGTTCTTTCACCAGTGCATGATCAAAATAAGAGGTACAAATTAGTTCATGGCTGCTGAAGCTACAAAACATCATGCAGAGAGCTGTCTTTGGGAACGTTTTAATGAGGAGAAGAGGTCATCAGACTGTGACATTGCTTTTCAGAATTCTTCAAGAACAACACAGACTTCCTGTTCCAAATGTGGTAAAGAATAAAACAACCTTAGTAGTAATCGTACAACTTTTGAACCGTGTTCCTTGGAAATACTGTACCGTGCTCATTTTGTAGCTTTAGTTAGCTATCTCAAAGGAACTCTTCCATATTTTCCATGTGCTCTTATTTCAAAAGTACAGTGAAATGGTAGAGCTTCAACAAGGATTATATTTATAAAATAAAGTTTTATTCAGTCTTCTAAAGAGATTTTAATGTTTTCATTGCTCTAGGTGAAATGGTACACTGTGGCTCTGTTCATTAACATTTAGCATCAGTGCAAAAATCAAGGATTACCACATACAGTTTGAAAGGACATCCAAAATGACTTTGAAATTAAATTCACTACAATCTTAGTTTTGCAGCATTTCAAACATGATTTTAAAATGTATAAGTTAAGTTAATGGCATTCCAGGTCAAATATTCCCAGCCCAATAACAAGTTCCACATAGAATGTCATTATTTAAATTTCTGGCATACTGTATATGCTGACTAGGATTGAAGAAGCCCACTGTAAATTTAATAAATAAGATGTATACTACCATGCATTTATGTAAAAGAAGCTTCCTTAAGGATATTTAGAGAGAACACTAGCAAGGAGAAGATACTGGTAAATCAAATAATTATTCTAAGTTATGGGTATCTCACACCTGGAATGGCATCAGGATTGCCAATGATTATTGAAAAAAGGAAGTAACTAGAAATTGACAACAGTTTTTGCTGTTGATAAACGGTTGCTCCTGTGAAAGAAATAGGTATTAAAATCATAATTTCTAACTCTCTTTTTCTAAGGTTTCTAACAGTAAGAAAGAATACAAATGTACGTAAAATAAAATTCATGAATCAGGTACTGTAGATAATAATTTGGCTAAAATTTGACTTATCTCTACATTAAAACAGAAAAAGCTGTATAACAGGCCTTTCTATTTTTAGAATGATTGTAATAAAATTTCATTTGGAAAAACATCAGCAACAAAGATATAAATCTGGTGTAGATGGTATTGTTTGTGCCATAGAAATTTTATTTTCATCCTTTTGCTGTATATTTTTTTAAAGTATAATCACTATGGCAAGAGAATTAAGGATAACATAAAATATACTGTACAACACCTGTCTTTCCTTTTTCCAGGAAATAAAGGGGGAAAACAAATTTGGTAGCTGTCTTCTGTAATCAGCAGGAAAATTTCTATCATAGTAGTTTCAGTTTTTCCCAGAACACTAGTAAAAGTCCACTACAGGACTTAAGTAATTCTAACCTGAAGATTGAAATTCCATATATCTGTTTGTTAACAAATGTGTGCTCTCATTCAAAAATACATTTCAGTAATAAATATTTATTTTTATGCCAAAAATCTTACAGCTTCAAATATTAATTATTGCTTGTTCATTGCACCCTACAGCATTCTCACATGAATCAGTTTACTTAAGCACTGATTTTATATTCTGTGGTATTGTTTTCTTCTCTTTCATGTGAGGTACTAAATAGGCAGTTTGAAATATTTAGTTGTCTCTTTCATATCTGAAAAAGTCCTGATGAAAATTTTTCCCACAAAGGCTAACAAGTTTGTTGGTTTTCAGTTTAAACCTTTAATCCTGTTTGAATGGATTGATGTCTTTTTCCTTGATTTACCAGATTCTTCTGTCAGTGATTAGGGCCTGGGAGTTTGGGCTAATCTGAGATTTCTCCTCTTTTTGTATGGTCATTCTAGTGCCCATTATTCTTGTCTTTTTTTTCCCCTTTCCAAGAATACCCCTGTATTCTATTCAATAACCATTGCTCACTGAAAGAAGATGTCTTAGATAGCCAATTAGCTGTTATGCATAGAGATTTTAACCAGCATGGTAGCAGTATTTGTTACAGGACTGTAAGCAAAGCATTGAAAAATAAATGTTTAAAAAGAGAGGGGAGGAAAAGGAGATTCTGAAATTCTCAATTTTGCTTTCAATTATCCCAAACTACATCTAGGGCAGTAATGACAAGTGTAAGTTTTGCGAATCAACATGATAGGAGAAAAGACTCTTTGATTCAGTGAATAAGCTGTGATGTAGAAATCCTGGAGCAGTTTGACTAGTAAGTATGCTTTTATAATTGGAGTATCAATGATTCTCTGACTAAAGCAAAAATGTTGTAGGGTTCTTTGATAACAAATGTGGGCAGCTCTTGGAAACTTTCATATAACTGTCATAAAACAAGACTACTGAATGTTCCTGAACTGAATGCTATTAAATCCAATTATTAATTTCATTGACTGCAACAGATTTCCAACTTCTTGCGACACAAAGATGTAAGTTTTGAAAAAGCCCCCCAGAATTAGAGATAGTTATAAAATAAAGGGGTATAATCTAGGAAAAAAATGTATATATCTGTTTTCTGTAATCAGAACTTGAACTATCAGTCCTCTGTTAAAATGGTTTTTCGGTAAAGAAAACAAGCAAAATACAAAACAATAAACAAAACACACAACAACATCCAAACCAAGTATTTTAATGTTGTTTGTTTATATAAAGTTATATTTTTCATTAAATGGCAAATATATATCCTCAAAATGGAATGATCCATAAACTAAAATATCTGTGAGATTATAGAAGCATCATGGTATATGTGTATAACATTGTGTGATCTTAGTTGAGTATTTATTTATATTGCTATTAGTGGTTAATAATAAGTTTGTGGTTTTCATGCATATATTTTATTTTTTTAATCAAAGTGTATAAACTGTACTTTGATTTCAGCATCTTCAAAAACGTTTGATTTGCTGACATAAGCATACTGTTTAAAAGTTTTAGTAATATTTTGTAAAATTCATATATTTATATAACTTCTGAAATTTAGTCAAACATCCATTGTACAGAAAAATAATTGATAGTTGTATCAAAATTATTTTTGCAACTTTATTTCATATAGTTTTGGTTCTCAGTGTGAACTTTTTTTTAGTAAACAAAAGTCTGCGATATTTTTGAAGCAGACTTATGTGCTATTTTGGGCAAGGTATTACAGCAGATCTTGAAAAAGAGAGGTCAATCCCTATAACACAGAAAAGGTTTCTCAGGACTTTTCTATTCCAGAACATGATGTTTTAACACAACATTTTCTATTAAGAAGCTACTCTAAATGTCTACTGGTGCTAAAGGAAATGTCTTTTGTTACCGAAGTAGCTGCACCCATGTTTTAATATTGCTGGGTTAAATCCAGTACATCTTGTTGGATTTTTCCTTAAAATGGAACTCAGTGAAAACAGAACATTCCAGTTCTGTGAGCTACACCTTGATGGGTCCTTGGAAAGTAGGTGTATATATCACTGCAGGATTATGCTGTACATGCTTTATGATCTTGTCAGGACTTAAGGAAGTTATTTAATGGGTGTGAGACATACAGAAGGACAGTCTAGGTGCTGTACACCACTATGGAAATATTCAAATAAAATGATTGGCTGATTATGTAATAAAGTACTATTGTAGGGAGCTGTGAGACATTTTACATTGCTGAGTTATTGTTTGAATGAAAAAAACCCTAACATTGGGTTTCATCGCAATCACCACAGATTCCATGCTAGTTTTAACAGGATGAGGAATGCTGAACTATACCCTAACCAAATTCCAGATGAATTTGTTAGGTTCAACACATCCATGGGGTGTCTCACTTCATAACGTATTGCACAGAGCTGCTTTTATCTTTTAAAAAGCTGTTATGTGTCACAGGTTGCAACCTTCTTAGAAGGAAATTCTTTGAAGGAAAACTTAAATGGGAGAGGCCATTTATGAATGTGTTTACATGAAAAACACCTTAGTAATGGGTACCTTGAGAAAGGTGAACAGGAAGGATTCTGAAAAAAGTAGCAGCTGTATTTAGAATAGTTAGAATAGAACAAAATAGTTCTCAAGAACTCAGTAACTGATATTTTTTCCAGCAGTGTGTATATATATATTTTAACCTGGATGTTTATTTGTATGACAACAGTGTATATGTAATCAATCACTTAATCAGGTCCAAGGTTTCTAGAGTGCCAAGACAGGAGCACTGATCTCTGCTTCTGTCAGCAGAGAATGGTTGGGATGGCATTTAGTCTTCCCTTGAGAGCAATTCTTGTCCTCAGGCCCCTCCATGCATTCCTTCCATGCAGCCCTGCAGGTTCATGCTCAAAAACTGAAAGGTGAAAGAGAAGAAGAGAAAATCTTTCAGAAATCTCACTGAAACAACCTAATAGACAGTCACAGTGTAGTGAGGCAAGGGCAGCACATTGCTTGAAGGGGCCCTGATACATGAAGGTAAATGGCCTTATCATTAAGGTCCAGTAATTTAGGAGGCCAAACTTCCATTTTGTGGCAGTCATGAGAAAAGAAGCTGTGTCCCAGAAGAAGAACAAGAATGGAACTCTCTGAGTAAAAAATATTGGCCTGTTATCCCTGCAAGTCCAGCACAAAAAATATTATTCAGGGAAAATAAGTGAGAAGAGAAAGACCCAGAGGGAAGGCAAATAGTCAGACATAAAGAATGCACAAGAGTCTCATAACTGATATTATTATCTTGATGCTGCCAATGTCATACTCAAACTGATAGCTTACGTGTAGTAACTATGCATCTCTGGTGACATTTATTAAAGCTAAATCAAGGAGATTTAAAATCCTAGTCTAAGGACTCAGGACCCATTTAAATATTATAACTATGGGTAGGCAGAAGCTTTGATCCTCTTCTCTAGCATTTTGAGTCTCCCTTCATGATTGCTGATGAGTTGCCAGAAGTTTTACCTGGTGCCATGCATATACCATATCAAGCATCCAGTATAAGAAGTCAGGTAAGATTTGCTTATGTTTCTTTCCAATCTACTGCAAGATATTTTTTCTACTTATAATAGAGAAAAGGTTTCAGACAAGTCTCAGACTTGCAGACACATATTCTAGTTTTAAAATTGGGATGTGTGCCTTGCATGTAAACCCTTGTTTTGAATACGATTAATAAAAAACTATGTATGGTATCTGCAATCCCTAGGTCTTTTCAGCTCCATGGAGAAACGCCATTCTATTAATGAGCCTTCTAGAATTGAGAAGGAAAAAAATAAAGCACATGAACAGGAAGAAGGCAAAACTATCAGGTTTTGCTCCCTCTAAATCAGTTTTCTGTAGTTACAAAATGGTATTTTATAATCTTGCCCAGGTTAAAGTTTGACAGTTTTTGCGGATACTATAACTACCTAGTGAGGAAGCTGCACAATCATATATATAGTTTTTACAACATCATAGATCGAAAGAGAATTATAGGAGATCAATTGTCCTGAGAAGTGAGCTCTGAATGCAGGAAGTATATATCAACATTTACTTGATAACATAACTCAGCACTGAGCCTATCCATCCATGTCCCTCACCATACCAGCACCTGCCATGAGAGAAAGCAGATCTGGAGCAAGCAAGCAAGACATAACAAGTAAATATATTTGTCAGTACAGGCCACGCTTAGAGAGTGATGCTCAAAGATTGAAGGTACTACATCAGAATAAAAATTATCCTGGAACCTACAGGAGGGAATACTTGGGCTACATTAAAGATTTTAAAAAAACATCTGTGTATTCTGGTGAACCTGACAGAAGCATCTGTTGTTTAGACTGTCTAAACTTGTTAACCATATGATTGTTTCTGAACTATTGACTGTTTTTGTTGAAACATTCTCATTCCTGGACATGGCCCCATGCAAATTTTTGTATGCATGGCATGGTTCTGTAGAGAAAGAACCTCTGAGAGCAAGGTTATGGACAAAATACACCAGGCTAATGTTAAAACCTCTTACAGTTTTCTATTTGAAAAACAATTGTGCTACCATGAGGTAAAAATGGTACTTTACCTTTGTCCAGCAGGCTACTGAGGATCAGAAAAGTCTTGTCTATGTAAAACACAGTAATGATGATGATGATGATGATGATATTAGATATCATCATCATATCATATGATTAGATTCAGTAGTTGTAGATTACACATTATTTCTTGGGATTACTTAAACTATAGCAAGAAATCTCTTGTATAATTTTGAGCATTGCTCCAGCATATATTTGCAGAGACTGAGAAAAAATTTTTGCACAGTTGATCTTTTGTCTGCTGCGGGTTACAAAATCAAGATAAATGATATGCTTCATCTTCATTTCCAGGACTCCCCTTGGTACAGAGACAGGGAGAGGAACACAAAAACCAGAAAGTCTCCTATTGAAAAGTTGAGAAATATCAGGAACTTAAAACTGGCCAGCAGGTATTCACACTATCTGTGAATACTTGTGCATTGAGGCTGTGTGTGGAGGAATTTTTGTGCTCTTCATCTGGTTAATATGTAGCAACTGTGCTTCTGGTAACAGGTCTGCTGCACACATTGTTACAGACTTCTCAGAGAAAATGTAAGCCTTAGAGGATTATGCCTTGTTCTCAATTTGTGTGGGTGGCTGCTGAAAGGCTAGCCCAAGGTCTAGAGCATGAGGACCTGGTATTTTTTTCCTGTAGAAAGGTCACATTTAATGTATTAGAGTGCAAGGCCTCCTTGGGACATCATAACATAACTATTCATGTTGTTGGCAGCTTTTTTCAGCTGCATATGCCATTTATTGAATGTGTTATTTTCTCTTCACTTCCTCAATACTTAACTTAAAAAGTTTAATACTTGGAGGAAAAATACAACGAGATGTATTCTTCTGAGATGCAGTCCCTGACAAGTAGTGTGATTGTACATACAACGAAGACATTTGTGTTAGTAGTATGTGCTTTTTTCTTAATGTCTCACTCCCTTAAATTTTATGAATACAATAATATCTCATACATTCTGTCTTTCAAAAATAAAAGCTTTTGGCTCTTCTGATACTTTAATGAAGAGTTAAGAAGCTTAAACCCAAACTATGATTTTTAAAAATTTATTTCATGAAATAGCATGCTTTTTGTACGTTATTGAACTCAACAGGTTCATAACACTTTTAGATATGCTTTGCATAAGGAGAGGCTGTCAAGCTTCTGTGATCTGAATTTGCATTCTGTACAAGATACAATGTATTTTCATTAGAGGGTCCATGAAAATTGAATTTGTTCTTCATTCATCTGAAAGACGAACATTCTATTAAAGGTCATGGAGAGCATTGCATTGCATTGCCTAGGAGGTACTAAGGCTTTACTGAAGGGATACCAAAGGACTGTAGAAGGCCCAGTTTGGGTCAGGAAGCAGCCTGAGGTGGGTGCTGAAGCTTCTGTGTGGAAGGGGAAAGGAGGGTACCATAGTTGTGCCTTTTGGCTGTAATGAGATGCCTCTGTGCATGTGTCACTGTGCTTGCAACACAGTGATCAGGAGGCCTGCAGACTGTCAGCAAAGCTGAGTGCCGTGTGAATAAAGCTCTGGGAACGAAGATGGAGAGGGCTGTATGGAGCCTTCTTCAGCATCTCTAGCCCATATACAGTCCCAGGCATTTAATGTAAACTAATCCTGCTGCTTCACTGAGACAGGAACTTCACGATGTGGTGGCACAAATGTGGTGTGACAAAGAGAGGTTACTTCTTCCATCTGTTTGGGCTGGACATGATTCTCGTATCTTGACAAGATCAAGTGTGCCTATCAAAGGATTTTGTGTTTATTTCTTTATTGTTGCCTGTGAAAAGTATTAATTTCTTTTATGGAGTTACACAGTTCTTCAAACATGTATTTTTATAGGCTGTACTATAAATGTTTGTGCTTTACATTTTGAACACAGAGTTCAAATAGTTGTATTGATTAATGAGTCATCTAAATGGAACAAAGCAACCCCATCTAAATTGCAAAGTTACATTGTTCATCTTGACTCCAGATTGCTGATGAAATTTGTTTCCTTCATACATCCATTAGGAGCCCCTTCCCCAGGGCTGAACTGCCCAGCACAGTGGGATCACCTGCTCCCAGAAGCCCTCACACAGAAGGGTTGCCATTGTGCTGGTAATTACCTGATCTGGCTTTGGCTCTGTGAGCTGGAAACCTAAATCTCAGTATATAAACAGAGTTGTCCCAAGCTGAAAAGGAACTTTTCAAATCAAACTGCACATTCTATGTCAACATCCAGACTGATCATTTACAACAGATGTATTATTTTTAAAGATATGCCTATAAATAATATTCATAGTCCCTAATGTTTTCATTAACAAAATTGACAGTACTAATCAGCAATTGAATATACTAATTGGCCATGTGCTGTTCTAATTTCCACTTTGAGTGCTGTAAGGCAATGTATTGTACTTATGAGCTGTGGGTTGTTGCTAATTTTCAGGATGCTAGGGAGTGATTCATCAAATCATTGCAAAAACACCCTATATGCAGATATACTATTGAAAAAAAATAAAGAAAAATTTTTTTTTTAAATAAAATATTAACAGTTTAATATGTTTTTCAGGATAAGGAATTAAATGGTCATTGATTTAAAACCCAGAAAATACTCCCCTTTTTTTTGGTAGTCTGGTGAATGGATCAATATTAAGGACCCTGGGACAAATACTGTAAGGAACACCCTCCAGACTGGAAAGTGCTGTGCCAACAGAGGGCATTTAGAACTGGTGATTCAAGGTTCTCTGTTAATTGTATTATAGTCTCTGATGTCTGTTATTATGTTAAAATATTAATTTAATGAATTGTTGGGATTTTATGTCCTGTATTCCTGAATCTACCTTTGATGCTGAAGGCAGGAAAATGCACTGAATTGGAATTTTCAAACCCCCTTGCTAATTGAAGAGCACATGCCCTTCCAAAAGGCAAAGGGACTTCTGCTACATAAACACTTTTAGAATTGCAGCACAGGAATATATTAGCTAATAAATTTAAATTGTAAACTGATGGCAGCTCTGATGCACTCAGTCTGGGTAAAAAATATACATGTGTTTACATGAGTGCGCATGTACACGGGCAAAAAACACAGCAAAAGTGAAAACCAACCGTATCGTAGAATACAAGTGGGTAGAGGCTATTTCTCATTAAGATAATGCTAAAAAGGTGACAATATTTAGTTATACTTTGGAAAACAAGAAAAAATAGCTGTTACCTTGCAGAAGACTTTGTTACTTTATCCTATGTACTCCTTTCCATGTTCTCTCCCCAGAGATGTTTCTCTTTCTTTTTACGAATGTGATAATCGACCTCAGATGAAGCTGACAGCAAATCACAGGGCTTTCTCTTCAGCTTCAGAAGGAGGCAGAACAGGGTGGCTACATGCACAGACACCCCCACTTCTGAGTGTCATTAGCTGGAGACTTACTGATGCAGCCCCTTCTCTGTCTTTTTACACTTGTGCATTAGGCTGGGCACTTCTGCAGAAGGTCAGCATGACACACAACCTTAATGGAGGTGTAAGCAGTAATGTTTAGCTGTCCCATGCACATGCTGTAAGTCTGACACCCAATGCAGTTGAACACACTTCTGACCTACAATGGAGGTAGGAAGCCCTCAGGGAACTCCAGGGATGATGCTCAGACTCTGTTCACAACAGACCCAGGCCACAACAGAGCTTAATAACCAGTGGTTTCTATTGTGTGTCACCACCTTCTGCTTTCATAACAAGAAACCCTAATTGTCACCAGGATCAGCAGGTTGTTCCTGAACATCTTCAAATGAAATAATTTTCTTTGGTTCTAGGTTATTTCTCAAACATTACTTTCTAATATTTTTGGTTGCTAAGGAAAGACTGGAAATAGCATAGACAGGCAGCAATGAAACTATTGGTAGGAGTTTTCTTAAAAAAAAATGTTTCTATGAAAATGGTAATCAGGAAAAAAAAGTTTGTGCATGAAATCCTGCTACTGCCTTACCTTTGAGACTTGCATTTTCAAAAAGTTGATGGCAGGGGACTGTACATTTTCTTTTGCTGCTACTCCAGCTTGATCCCTCTTCAGTAGTGACCTCTACACTTATTTTGCTTTTCAATGTCTTAAAATTTAGTTTTCTGTGCAGTCATTCACACTGAACCCTGAAAAGAAGATACATATATATTTATAACAATAAAAGAGAAAGAATTTCTTTACTTTTATGGGCTTCTGATATTTTATTAGGCAGTCTACATTCACCCTCATCCTTACTGGTCTCCCTGTGGTAGCTCTAGCTCTGCTGATCTTGTAGACAAATGATGGAAGCATCTGACTTAGAGCCTTTTAGAATCAAAGAAGACTGAGAGGGAAAAGACCTGCTAGGTCATTTTGTCCATCCCCTGCCAATACAGGATCATGACCTACTGTACAATAACTTCACTAATGTTTTGCCAAGTCTCAATTTAAACAAATCAAGTGGTGGGGATTATATCACTTCTTTTTTTGAACAATATGTCCCTGTTTTTTCATATTTTCCATGAAGGATTGTTGTGATATTCTACTTAATACTCTTAATATCACCATAGTTACAAGGACAACTTATTTTCTTCTTGTAATAGTTGCTTCTTTCTTGGCATGCATGTTTTTAATACATATCATATTAAAAGCACTGTATTTATCATGTAATTCTTTCCAGCTTTCTTCACAGCTCAGATCTTAAGAAGTCCCTTATTAATCCTTGCTGTTTACTTTCATTTAATTGCCTTCCACTTTGTTAATCTTTCTGGTATAGACTGTTCAAAAAGATATGTATTGCACCTTAGATTATTCTAGGTGTGATTCTCAGGTGTTAGTATTCTACACAGGGCTTTCGTCTGAGTCATAATGTGATGCATCTGGATATGTCTTTCTAAATCTCCTTACTGTTCCCCTTTATAACTTAATGCAGCTGTTTGACTGGTTCTTATTCCTGTCTTTTATTACACCAGTATACCTTTTCCACACTGCTAATATTCTGTTTTAGTGAATTATCTTTCCAATTCTTAAGAAAGCCAACTTGTTCATTATCTTCATCACTTAATACTTGCACTCATCCTATTTATTTCCCTATGCCCTTTTGTAGAGTGTAAAAGTTCTTTTATTTTTCAGAATTTCTATATCTTATATTTTACTCAAACTGGAAATTAAAAAAAAAAAAAAAGGCAGCCAGACTTTGCATTGCATAAAGTCTATTGAATTTTTAAATATCAATTTTATTTTTACTGGAGTGGCAAGGACTAAACTGCTATCAACATAAAAACATGTTTCTTGCTTGCCATTGCTACAGAGCAGAGTTAATGGATTATATTCGAATATTTCCAAACCAGTATATATTTACCTTTCACTTGAACCTAACCTTCATGCAAAATTCTTATGATATTTTTTACTTTGAAATAATTTATATATAGTTTTAATTTTAGCCAGGCTTTCAATTTTTTTTGTTTCCATTGGAATTCTTTGACTTGATGGTCTGACTAGAATATTTTGAAAGTCCAAAACTATAAAGAATAAAAGAAAGAGATATTGCATGATTTTTAAAAAAATTGCTGATACTACTTGATCACTTCTGAAGAAAGCAACTTGTATTTCAAATTACTGTAGAAATTAATAGCGTTTACTTTTTTGGCTATTTGTAAAATTTTGTGCAAACCATGGAAGTCAAATTGGATCTCAGTTTCAAAATATTAGTTTAACTTACTTTTTACTTTTTCAATTGCAAAATTGCTCAGATAAATGAATATTTTATAAATGGAAGTATATTTGAAGTTTCTACATGTCTTTTATACTTAACGTTTGTGTATGTAACTGTCCTCCTCTTTCCCCAATAACTAAAAGATCATAAGTATATATTCCTTAATAAACACATATTCCTTCACTGTCAAAAGTAGCTCTAGGCAAAAAAATTGGCAAGAAAACAGTTAACAAAAAGGTCAATAAAATGTGAAGACATCTGGACCTCAATGTGTACAAAAATAATATTTGTGGGTTTTAGATGTCTTTTATGTTTCTATTGCCCAAAAATAGATTTTTTTTGATTGAACATTTTCAGCCTTCCATTGACCGAAATAGATGACTGCCTTAGGGCATTTTTGAAAGGGAAAACTAAAAGAAAAATGACTAAATTCCTTTGTTCAGAACCGCTGCTCTGCATATCCAGTAAATTTTTTAATACAAAGACGCATCAGTCAATGGGGAGTTTAGTCTGCAAAAGGACTGCAAAATTAGGTTTTTAGTATGCAAGTGTGACCACCAAAAAGGCATGGTTAAGACTGCGGTGACCAGGAAGGGGCAGATACAGCCACCTTCTCATTTTTCATATTTCAGAACTTTACAGGTATTCACATTGAAGTAGTCTGCCCAAAACAGAGGAGAGGGCCACGGAGGTAAAGAAGAGAAACCATTCACACTGCAGAAGAACTGGGAAGCAACACCAGCTAGTCCCATGGTTAAGGCAGCCTGATGCTCTGGCACAAGAGCAAGGTGACCTTCTGGGCACAGGGGAAGACTTCAGTTTTTGCTGAGCTATAATCTGGAAATGACTATTGCATGTACCTGTAGAGCAGGTAAATAATGCAGGCACAATGGATTAAAGCCTGTGTACAAAAGAACTCTCTATGGCTGAGGAACAGCTTCAGCAGTTAGGAGATATAGCACTTTATTTCATTTTATTTTTGAATCAGCACAGATGTGTTAGCTAGATTGTTCCTCAGCTTTCCCTCTTACTTGTATCTAATAGAAGAGGCTGCTGTGAGCAGCAGTGCTATAGATTTTGTGATGTATATAACATCAGAGTCTTAACTGAAGGTGCTCTGAAATGAAAAAGCCAGATCCTTGTCCTGACATTTATTTTAAGCTCTCCAGAAGTGCTCTATGCAGAATTTCAGGGGTCAAAATTACTGGAATAGTTTCAGAAGTGATGTTTATTTAGTGAACAAAAAGAAGAGGGGTTATTAGAGTGTTAAAATTTGCATTTTTATGCAATTACAGTAATTCCCTGTTTAGCGCATATTATCTTGTAAGAAATACGTTGACAAAACCTTGGTCAAAAGGAAACATCTCCCAAGACTTTCTTCTTCTTCATTGCTGTTGCTGGCACAACTAAAAATGTTCTGTATAACGTTTTAAAATTTTTGTTATGTTCTTGGACATCTTAGCGCATAACAGTTTTTTAATGGTTATTGTAATTTAACAGGTTCATAAAATTTTTGAAAAGACCCTAAGCAGGCATTTGCATAACTGGGGAAGGAATTCTATGCATCAGAAACAAGATGCACATTTTAAAAACTCTGTCAATATACACTGAAACATTGGCTAAATTAATAAAGTCCATTTGATTAGAAAAGAATAGTTCAGTTGGAAGGAATCTACAATGATTATCTAATCTAACTGTAGGGCCATTTCAGACCTGAAGGCAGTGGGCATTTTTATTCTTGCAATAGACTCTGGAGAAAGTCATGAATTGTTTCTACAGAGAGATCAGCAGCAAAATGTAGACTAAAGGAAAAGCAAAATCCTGCACAATCAACCTGATAGATTTCTATAGTGAGATGATGAGCTGGTGCCTTGACTTTCATAAACTCTTTGAAGCTGTATCTTACAGCATCATAGATAAACTGACCAATTTTTAACTAGACAATAAATGGTGAAGTAAATTGAAAACTGGCTGAACTGCTGAGCTTAAAGTGCTGTGATCAGCATTGCAAAGACTATCTGGAGAC
Source organism: Orthonyx spaldingii (assembly GCA_013397795.1). Classification (NCBI taxonomy): domain Eukaryota; kingdom Metazoa; phylum Chordata; class Aves; order Passeriformes; family Orthonychidae; genus Orthonyx; species Orthonyx spaldingii. Next base: position 1,227,788 of record VZTJ01001735.1, on the reverse strand, counting down.
CAGCAACTAGTGGTGTTCCTCAAGGCTCAGCCCTCCGTCCAATATTTCTTAAAATCTACATTCATAATCTAGATGATTGGACAGAGTTAAACTTTACAACAGAGAATCAGGAGGACTGGTTGCTATGCCAGATGACTGTGCTGCTCTTCGGAGAGACCATCTAGAGAAATGGGGTGACAGAAATCTCAAGAAATTCAATAAAATGAAATGTCAAATCATGCTCCTGGGGAGGAATAACTGCATGAACTAGTGCAGGCTGAGCTGGCTATTTGGGAAGCAACTTTGCAGAGAAGGCCATGGAGACTCTGGTGGACTATGAGCCCACAGCACAACCTTTCAACAAGAAAGACCAACAGCCTCTCCTTGGGTGCATCAGAAACCACACTGCATAACTGCATTAAGGGTGATCCTTTTCCTCTCCTCAGCACTGGAGAGGCTACAGCTGGAGTGCTGGGTCCAGTTCTGAGCTGCTTAATATGAAAGGCACATGGAGGTACTGGAGTCAGTCCAGCAAGGGGCCACAAAGATGCTGTAGGGCTTGGAACTTGTGAGTTATGGGACAGTGAGAGAGCTGCTGTTGTTCAACCCGAAGAATGGAAGGCTCAGGATGACCTTCCTGTGTATAAACACCTACTGGATGGGAAAGCAAAAAGGTGAAGCTAGTGGTGCCCAATGACAGGCAATAGGCAGAAACTGCAATGGGTGAAATTTCAATTCCTCATAAGAAAATTACTTTTTTATTGTATGCGTGAACAAACACTGAAATAGTTTGCTTGGGGAGGTTGTGTAGTCTCTGTCCTTGATGATATTTAAAACACAACATGGCCCTGAGCAACATACTGTAGCTGATCCCGTTCTGACCAGGGCAGTTGGTCTAGATGATCTCCAGAGGTCTTTCCAACCTTACCCATGAAGGGTTTCTGTGGTTCATCGTAATAAACTCTGTTGCCGTCATTAGAGATTTTGGAATACTTCTTTACTCCCTTTTTTTCTTTTTACTCTCACCCCCAGGGAAAATCATATCATCAATAAACAAAAGGCTGCTCACACTGTGGTGTACCACTTCCCTCATTTTGCTTTCTGCTTATCTAATAGTGCTTTCTGTCAGGGCCTGGGCCAAGAAGATCTAATGTCTCGTGCTGTTCATGTTACATAAAATGTTCACACTGCAGTGAATTAGGGATTGTGTTCAAGCCTCATTGTGTTACCTGGGGGCAAAGGCAGTATACACCACTAATGTACTTTTATAGTATAAATGTACTTTTATTTTAAAGGGTTGGAGGTTGACCCTACAATCACTTTTTAGTGTGAGCAATTCTGATGTAAGGTTTTCTTCCCCAGAGCCACTCACTTTTGAAAGGGTGACTCTTTGCAGGAACGAACCCTGTGTTGCATGTGGCAGTTTAGACACTGGACTGTGAAAATATTCCTTCTTCTAATACACAATGATAATGTGGATGGTTGTTAGTAACGCAATTCCTCCAGCAAATGGAAATGGTTACTGCATACAAAATCAGTTTTGCTTTCATTACTTTTCAAGCAGTTACTTAAGTATATATTTATAGTATCTGCTGTAGAGCAAGTAGGAAACAGAATGGGGAAAAATGAAGGCTTCTCATTTCAATTGTGGTCCTTTTTTTAACTGGCAGTTGTTCCTGTTTTCAAGTGTTTGTTTCTACTTTAATGAGGATACCAACTTTCATCCAGTGAGATGTGTGGGTCACTTTGTTAGCGCACTTGCACACACCGAGGCAACACACCAGCTGGAAATTTTGACTTTTAGCTGAATTATTTTTTCCCCAGCAAATGGCTTTCCTTTTGACATATTTTAATGTACTTACACACTGAGAGGAAGAGTGGGTGAACAGAAAACAGGCTGTTTTATTAACCCAGCAGTCACCTTTGAGATTCATACGTGTCCCCTTTTTTCTTGCCTTTGTACCTAATCCCAAGAGCCTGGTACCTGGCTTCCCTTGGAATAACAAAGTCAGTCACAAACCTCCAAACATGATTGTTAACTGAATGCCAACTGTTTCTTCTCATCTTTTTTTTTTTTCTTTTTTTTTTTTTTTCCCCTGGTACTATGTTAGAGATTGTGTCCTTATGGGTGCCCTATAACCATAACACTAATTTGGGTTTATATTGAAGATTTGTTGGTTTTTTTTTTAATAGTAGAGGTACATTGTTCAAGAAATTAAATTGCTGCTTCTATTTTGTGTGTGTGTTTTATAGTGATTTTTTCAGCTCTACGAATAGTGGGAAGGGAAGAAATAAAGCAATGCTGCAGGCACTTACTGGACTACAGTTTCAGCTCAGAGGAAGGCTACAGGATCAAAAGTGGCCAGACAAGCACCCTCGAGAAGAAGCCCATGCACATTATTCAGAGTGTCATATGCCAGTTTCACAGTATCCTGTGTTCAATGGATTTTTTCCAATGGGAACACACTTTTCGTCAGACAAAGCTCCGGCAGTCTCAGAGGTACCTATATTACCAACAGATATTTACAAAGCATATTTCAGAATGCTGTGTTATCTGCCGAAAGCTATTCTTAATTGCAACACAACTCATTTTGGAGTGCACCTAAATGAAATAAGGAGACAGGAGAGGATGAAACTACTGGAATTAACATGTTCTAAAAAATAAATAGGGCTCAAACAAGCAAATACCAATGTATTAAACTAACTAGGTCTTGTCCCTGCGCTGCCTCAAAACATGTTCTTTGAATCATTAATCTCTGGATAAACTCTCTAATGGTCCAGGGCTGACAATTTACACTTTTAGATAATGGAATATCTTTGGAGTTTTCTTTCCACACCACAATGTTTTTCCAGGTAGCAGACAGGCTAAGGTCCAGCCAGAGAGCAGTGAAAACACAGCAGCTCCGTGTCTGCTTTCTTACCCATGTCAGAGCAGGCAGCATCTCATGATAGGGGGAGAGAGGTTACTGCAAGCTGGTAATCTGTGTCTGGCAGGAAAGGTTTTGGCATCAGCCATTTGGGAATACACTTTTTCCATGCACTGTTTTTGACAGCCTGGGGCAGTTCTGGACTGTGATTTGGTCCTCCAACTCAAAGGATGAGTGATGGGCAAGTGATTTGGCAAGTGGCTGTGTTGTCCAGGACAATTTTACACAGCCTATCTACTCCTTGGTCTTAGCAGAGTGTATGCAGGGGTGCAGAGCTGCCCCACAGCCACATCACCTCTTATGAACTGTGAGTTATTGAGTGGATGCTTAAAACCCATCACTGAACAGGTTAGATGATGCCACCACATTTCTTTTTATTTCGAAGTAACTGTGGTATTTCAAATACCACATGGTGGCAGCTGTTGATAAAGGCTGGTATGAGTTTGTTTTTCATTTTTAAAACTGAGGGATGATAAATTTCAGTAAGTGAAGCAGCCGAGTTTCAGACATTTCAGACATGTTACCTCAAGAATGTTCTGATAACTTGGTATCTGATACACTGAACCTCTATTTCCTATTTAGCAGTGGGACCGAAAATAAAAATATAAATAGAGATTCAGCTACTATCCAAACTCTAAATCCAACAATAAATATTTTAAACCTTTCTTTGACTGCTAATAAACTTTCCCTCCAGTTCTCACCACTCCCTTTTTCTTCTGGGCTCTCTCCACTCTCCTGCTCCTCCAGTATTCCTTGCTGTAGCCTGGGGAAAAGAAGTTTTAGAAAAATAATAAAGTTTTTATTTATTCCTTACAGCTTTTCTGCCCCTGTGGGCATTTGTCTGCCTGTCTGGCTAATGTGCTCTAATGAATCTACTCTCTGCCATACATACACATATCATCCTATCAATCAGGCAGAGGAAATGCTGAGTATGGTGAGCACTAACAAGCACTCAGAGGGGTCAGTACACCAGTACACTACAGTGGCGTGCAACTTTCCCTACAGGCTGTTTTAATTGGGGAAACATGAATGAGGCAGCATGTGGCTGGCACCATGTCTTCTTGCCAATCTCTCTGCTTTGGCAAACTGACCCTCTCTGCTTCACCTTTCAGGGCAGCGTTAACCCTCCTCTGGCTCCTGCTGCAAGGCAAGTCCTTCTCAACCTCTTTGGAGTCTGGGTTAACTGGAGCAGGTGGAACTGCAGGAGGAGCTTCCATGCAGAAGCTGCAGGGTGATCAAAGGGTGTTGAAGAGCCTGTGGGGATAGCAGTACTTTGCAGGTTGGAAGTCACGATGCAAACAGAAGTGGGAAAAGGTGAAGAAAAGGGGGTTGAGGAAAATTAAAGCAAGAGGGAATAGGAGAGAGAAATGGTAAAAGAAATAGGATGTAGGTAAACTGAAAGGGCTGAGGAAAAGTGGTGGGAAAACAAATCAGAGGAGAGAAAAAGATAAAGAAGTAAAAATAAAAAAGATTTGGAAAGTCATCTATTACTGGAGAGAAAGACTAGAAGGAAAAAAAGAGAAAACTAAACATGTTCCCGTGCCTAAGTCAGAGGAAGCAACATCTCCAGAAGAACTCAAAGATCAGGTGACCAGAGGAATTTTTCATGTCAGGTTTCAGGATTTAGACAAGAAATTGTGCCCAATCCATAATTAAGTAGCAGTGTTTTAAGTTATATACCTATAGATAGGTTGACTTCTAGACATGATCTTTTTTCACCCATTTCTGGGGTGCCAGCACTCACTGTCATTGTCCTGTAGCAAGACTTAGTATTGAGTAAATTTTCTACTGGAGGTTTCTTAGCAAAGCCTTTGTTGGCTGTCTGGAAGGAGGAACGAGATTTGTTGAGAAGAATGGAGGAATTAGAAATCTCTGAGGGGCAATAACATGTAAAGTGAGATCTTGGGGTTAACAGCATGTAAGGATGAAATCTTATACCTTTCCACAAGTCTCAAATTTTCTTTGTACAGAAGTTCTGGTGTTCACAGATGTCACATATTTGCATGGAAGTCAAGTGATAAAAATACCTTAAAGCAGTTTTTCATTGCCCAGAGTGAGCACTAACAGGGAATCCATCTCGAGTGAAGATGTACCATAGAATGCCATTGAGAACACTGTCTTTGAGATCAAGGATTTGGGAAGTAGCAAGAAAGGGTTAGTTTGGTACTTTAGAAAAACAGTAGCAAAGGCTCAAGAAAGAGTTTGAAGTCTGAGACCTCTTTTTGTGACAAAAAATCTTGATTCAGATTAATTTCTATCTTGATCAAGGGAAGTTGTGGCGGTCATCCAGCCGGTGGCGCAGCCACCGGCTGGGTCATCCATGGCTATGGAGACTACCTTTCAGTCTGCCCTCCCTTTAGATCAGGCTGACTGGGTAGACGAGACCTCTTGGGACAGTGAGTCCTGAGAGGCAGGCAGGCTGAGGGCAGTTTCCCGCCATGGGCGTTGTCCATCAAGGTGCCGTCCCCTCCCCTCTCCCCTCACAGTTGATTTAAATATTCATATGGTTGATTTCATATTCATGTATTGCTAGAAGCTTCAGTTGTTCTGATTTCCCCATTGGTTTGTTTAAATATGTCCCGCCTTTGTAACTCGTTTATTGGTTCCTGTCATCCCCCTTCATGCACCCCGTTAGTCCGTTCCCCTTCTCCTCCCCCTTTTCCCCTTCCCTTAAAACCCCCTGTAACGGTCATTTCGGGGCTCGTTCTGTGGTTCCCATCCTCGTAGTAAGTTCTTCTGCCCCCGCCAGGGCAGAGAATAAACTCTTGGATTTTGCCCACAAACGAGTCCTCTCTTCTTCCTTCATCACCTCCGCGTCGCTCCTGATCCATCGGCTGCTGCCAGCCCCAGCCTGGGCTGTGGGATTTGCTACCTGCCTCGAGTTTGCCCTGGGAAGGCTAAGGCGTTGCCTCGCCGCCGCGCGCCTGCGTGCAGCGTGAGAGCCTGTGTCCGGGCACGCGAGGGTACTGTCGCCCCTCTACCAGCCGGGCGGTCAAGCGGTCAGCGACAGGAAGTTACCTGTGCTGTCCAGGAAAACAGGTTAACTTATAGAAATACCCAAGGCAGTAAAAGAGGTACCAGATTTTCTCCTGCAGTATTTGTAAGCTCTATAAAGTAAGAAGCTTTGCTTTAGCAAACATCCCGATTGAAGATTTTGAAAGAAAACCCAGATGAAAGTAGAATGCCATTTGTAACTCAAAAAGTGTGACTTCTGCTCTTGAACAAATCCCTCATAAGGTGAAGGGCAACATGTTATGAGGAATGCCATCCTTCAGTCAGTGGGCAAAGGCCAGGTTCCTGTTCTCTCTGTTTACACCCTGCTGCCCTTTTCTCAGGAGTATTCCAGTATACTAATGAAAGTTCAGCTTAAATACTGACTAGAAACATCCTTTGAAGGAAAATTTGTTTTCTCTAGGAGTGGTTTTTGTCAAATATTAGTTTTGACGGAAATTTTAGTGTCTTTTATTCTTCAAACAAAGTCTTCAGTTAAAACAAACTAATTGCCATTTCAGGTTGCCACTCATCTTGTTTTCTCTCTCATCCTTTAATGGATATATTTGAATGGAGATTGAATTTTTAAATTTATATATCTATATTCCTTCTCCAGCTTCTCCCATCTCCATGGTGTGCCTGTTTTCATTGATAGAATTGTGTACTTCCTTTGCAAAGACCATTGGTGACCTTTAGTAAAAAAAAAAACCTGTTATATTTTAGTTGTTATGATTGCTATACTAGAAATAGTAATTTAAATACATACATTCAAAGCATAATACATTCCCTGGTGAGTAGGTGTTATGATTGGAAAAACTCTGTTGTTTTGACAGTGTTTTAAAGGAGTTAACAGGTTATTCATCATAAATAACTAAAGAATGGTTTATATGGGACTTGCCTAATAAAGCATAAAAGATAATGTGGCTTATGAAAATTTAATTTTGTCAAAAAACAGTTGTATCTCTTTTGTTCTGATTTCAAATTTGGTTGATAGAAATAAGATTGTTAATATAGTTAATATAGTCAGACTTCTTCAAGCTTCCTGTTTAGTATCCATGGCAAATTAACCTTTCATGCAAAAATTGGATCAATAAAATAAGTAACAGACAGATGTGAAAATGTGTTTGGAAATGGGGGATAATTGCTGATTTTTGACATAGTCCTTTGGAGTGGTACAATAATGACCTCTTGGCCCAGTGTTACATAAATGTATTATCAACTTTATCAAATATATTATCAACTTCTGAAAACAGTTTAAGTAAGTGACTTCTTTGTTGATGGAGTGGAGAAGAGCACAGAAAAATGTGCTAGAAAACTAGCAGAGAATAGTATGGACTTTTCAAACTGTCAAACTATGTGCACAACTAAATAATGTGTATTTTAATGAGGAGTACAAAAATTACATTTCAGAAAATGAAAAAAATCTAGTAGGCCATAACAAGATAGAATAAAATGGAATAGAACAGCTTAGGTTGGAAAAGACCTTAAAGAACATCAAGTCCACTGTTAACCTAACACTGCCTAGTCCACCAATAAACCCTGTGCCTAAGTGCCACATGTACACCTTTTTTAGATACCTCCAGGAATGGTGACTCTGCCACTTTCCTAGGCAGTCTGTTCCACTGCTTGACAACACTTTATGCAAAGAAACTTATCCTGATACCCAATCTAAATCTACCCTGGAGCAACTTCAGGCCATTTCCTCTTTTCTATTTGGGACTCTTTATGCTGGTAACCTGTAATTTTGTCAAAGACATAAGTCAGAAACTTTGATCAATTGGAAATAAGCAACATTGCAGCAAAATAATAAATCAAATTTCTATAGCTAAAAATGCATATAAATAAATAATAATCGACTAGGACTAGGGAGACTGATTTAGCTGTGTGTTTGGACCTGGTCTGACCATTACTGGATGCTATATCAATTCAGACCACCACAGATCCAGTAGGAAATGGGTAGGAAGGTGAGGATGAGCCAGAGACCAGCAAATCATAAAAGTATGAAAAAGATCTAAATTACCATGAAAGATGTGGGGAGCATTATCTGTTTAACTTAGTACAAAATGAAATTTAATGATGACCTGCAGAAAAAACCCCCAACAGCTAAGAGATACCAAAACACTGAGGACATGCTGTCCAATATACACAGCAAAAATATGCCATGGACAGTGACTGGAAGCTGATTTCAGGCACCTGAGTAAAGAGCAATTACACAGGAGTAATGCTTGACTGCTTATACTGGGGAAAGCTCTGCATAAGAGACTGCCTGTTAGCCACTTTAAAATCCCCACTCTACCATGATTTTCTGTATGAGTGGCTAGGAAGAATAATATTGTTGCAGTGACCTTGGACACTAAGGAAGCTTGAACATAAGCTTCTCACAAACATGTCTATCTATACATGGCTATATTTCTTTTGGAAATAATTAAGCTGCTGGAACTTAATTTTAGTACTTTCTCCTTTGAAACCTTTCTGAGGACAAATTTTGTATTTAAAGACAGAACAGCTCCGGTCCAGACATTGCTAGAAGGGAAGTAATGACTTTTTAAAAATATTCTGAAAGTCACAAATACCTTTAATGTCCTGTGCTGCCTGCCTTATATCTCCCGTGTAGGGAGTCTCATTTACCAGTATCAGCTACACTGGCATCTTTCCAGTTTCATTTTTAGATGTCCTCTGTTGATTGCAGTAACTCCCACACTTCATACAAGAATGCAAACAGTTTCTTAAGATGATATGTTTTTTGGTGGATTGGCACATAATTTGATGGATTTTTGACAGATTAGGAGAAAGTATGAAAGGGAGAACAGAATGGCAGTGTCTTACTACTCCTGCAAAAATATATCATTTAAAGCACGAAAATGCACTCTGTGTCCAAGAAGAACCCTTTCAGATCCACATATATATCCCATCTGTCCCTATAAGCTCTCTAATACCATTATAGGGCTTTGCTCCAGACCACAACTGCTGTGTAAATGATGTAATAGCAGCACGCAGAAACACAAGAATACTTAAGGTAGAATAAATCGGATGTCCATAAAGCTTAATAATCTGTTTCAGAATACCTTCTCTGGGGTCTCCCCTATCTCTGAAACAGGTGTCTACATATGAATTAGATACCTTAACAATTTTTATAGCTAGTGGGGCAAGCAGTCCCATTTAAGATCCAATTTATCTGTCTTAGGCATGTACTTTGAAGTAACATGGATTGCACCCTCAAAATGATACAAAATGATATTTTTCTCCCTGTTGACTGAAAAAAGTCTAGATAATTAGCTAGGATGTAGGCATCTGTGTTTTGTCATAAACACCATCAAATAAATTCCACCTCTATGTTTTTTGCCTCATAGAAAGTATAGAATTCTCAAAACTTCTTGATTCTACTTCAAATTAGCTTATGAGATGATACTTGAAGGTCAAAATTTAATTTTATCTTAAATTACCACAAGTAAAGTAATTGAGGTTATTATGCTTTAAGTCTTCCTAGACTGTTTGCTGAAGCAGTTTGTAGCAGCAGGACTGTCTGTCTCTGCAAATTTTTTTCATGGCAGTCACTTAAAATACATTACATTTTAGTTCTATGCACTATAATATTTTTACTTTTTAACATAATACTTACATTTATTAATATTAAGAAAATACTTAGATTTTGTATTACTATTTCTATCATGAGAAGAAGTATACAGAAAAGAGGAAGGGTGGAAAATTATAAAGAGGTTCGTAAATGTGAGGGGAAAGGGAAGTGGAAAAGAGAGCAAAACACATTTTGGAAGATCTGGAAAGAGGAGGAGCAGAATGGAGACCAAAAGATATGAGTAAGTGGGAAATAAATAGAGAGATCTGTGTAAGATCCTCAGGATCACTCATTATTTTGTAGACTTTTATAATATCTCTTCTTTTCTTCTCTTTTTCAAACTTCACAGACTTCATCTGTTTAACCTTACAGTGTCTAAAGTCCACAGTCTCTATTCTCTCTCCCATATACCTTATAATTTTTTTTCGTTTTCTTCGACATTTTTATTTTTGCCATGTCTATTTTTGCACACATCTCTACACATCTGAGCACAGCTGTTGACCTACTTCTGTGTGATAATTCCCATGGTATGGAAATCACTGATGTCACTGGCACTCAGAGTAAGTTCAGCAGGTCCATCGCCTTCAGTAGTTGAAGAGAGCATTAATGCTGAAACAAGATTTGATTTTTGTCTCAAAATTAGAATCACAGCTAACAATCTTTTAAAGAATTGAAGCTGTCTACTGTAAGGGTAGTTCATTTTAAAGTCTATTGTGATTCTTGATGTGAAGGAGGCAAAGCATGGAAGACAGGCGTAAGGGGAAAAACAATCGTGGTTTAATCAGAAGATGTCTTGATTTCCTCCCATGTATTCTCAGCTCAGAACCCTGAGCAGTACTGAGCTGTCTATCCACACTTGTGGAATTTAACTATGTCTAGGACACCTCCAGGCAGTCATAGTGTTAGGAGAGTTCCTGGCACAGTTTTAGCCTATATTTATGAGGGCTGTTCCTCACTTAGGCTTGGAAGTTACAGGGTCCTGGGACAATTCATTATCAGCATTTTGCAAATAGCTGCATTCTTCTGGTTGTCAAAGGCTTCAATAACAAAAATATGAACTCTTCCATGACTTCTGGGCTCAGTATCCACCACCATTACTAAGCATATCGGTTTTGTGAATAAAATTATAGCTTAAGCGGGTTTTGTAAAGCTGTTCTTATGACAACCATGTGCTGCTCAATGCATATTTCATAATGGGTGGTGCAAATAGGGGAGGAATCCACTTGCAAGAGACAAAGTTTTTTTTTCCATGAATAATATTAACATGTCCCAAACAGAATTAATAAAGACTTTACAATTGGAAAGTAGGGAACAATATTGCAAACACTGATGTCTCTACCTTGATGGTGTTCAGGCTTTTCCAGTGTTAATGAAAGGAGGTTCAGTTTCTTGTCACCTGCAGCAGAGAGAAGGTCCACTGACTTGCAAAGAAGATGAGCATTCCTTGAAATGCTGGCCCAGGATTAAAAGCGTAAGAGGATTCCCAGCTTCCTACTGACTTCAGTGGAATGGTGAGGACCATGACATGAGTTAGGATTCCTACACTTGACTTGACTGTCATACTGTTCCCGAACTGACAAATGGCAGCCAAGAAAGAAGTAGTCAAGCTGAAGGGTCACTAGGAAAAAAAGAGATTTGAAAGAGCAATGCCAGTCTCTATGACAAGGGCTTTAGTAATTGAATTTTGAAGAGACCTGACTGTTGAGATATTAAGTATTATATACTGCACTAGTAACTACATAACAGATAATATTAATGATTCTTATACAAGTATTTGTTAAACCAGTAATTCAGATTTAATGAATAACCAATGGCCTTTTTTTATAAGAGGGAATTCCATGCTTAATTTCTGAGATTAATCTTATTTAAAGCAAAAATTCTCTCTCTGAATAGCTGGTAGTATTCAGCCTAAATTAGCATATGCTGAAGTGAGCAGTTGAGCTTCATCTGACATTTATTAGGACAAATGCATAAAGGCTGTGTTATGGCAATACCATTTAATTGTCAAGGCAATTAGTTGCCACTTTGGATATCCGAATTGTCACTGAGTTAAAAAAAAATTAAGGGAAGAAGACATGGCAGAAATAGTTTCCTTTTTAACTGGAAATTGTGTCTGAATTTTACATTAGTCATAGAAGGGAGACTCTGATGGCATAGATCAGACCCAGACATAGGGAAAAATTGACTCAGGGAAAAAGTTATAATTTTAACAATGGTTGATCTACTTGTGACTTCAAATCAACACTGAATTTTATAAAAAATTATGTAAATCACTGGATGCTAGGCTAAAATTCCCTGTAATGTTTATGGTTCCCTTATCCTTCTAGAAAAATCAGGATTATTGTTTTCTTTTCAACAATGTGAAGATATTAAAAATAAAAAAAACTCCTCATTCTCTGTGAACCTTACTTCATTTGCTCTGAAACTTGTGTAGATTGTCTTAAGCAAATCAATTTTATCTTTTACTATAAGAGTTTTCTTAGTTTGAAAAGGATTCATAGAGTTATATTCTTTCAATATAAAAGTAAACCGGCCATTGCATGAGAGAGTCCTCTTCAACTGCACTTACTATTATCTTTTTGTTCCTAAATGTTTTGTAGAGAAATTTGAAATCAGTTTTTCATATCTGTCATGTAATGTTAACAGAGTAAAGCCAGAAAAATACAGTGTAGAAATGGGAGTTCATTTTGTTCAAGGCTCTGATCAAAAGTGCAATGTCTGGAAATCTATACTGTGGCAGCTTGTACAACGGCTGGCCTTTGGATTAATATAGGAATGCAAAGCTACAAGTCCTTAATCTTTGTAAAGAATGACAACCATCTCTAAATGGCTACAGCCTGTGCATTCATCCCATCCTTCTCTGCTCCTCACCAAAGTGCCATTTACTGCTTTCAGTTCTGTCCAGATCAACCTCTACAGCCCATATTTTTCTTGTCTTGGCAATTTCTGTATCTGGACAGATCAGGTGATTAGGTGATTCTCTGCTTTATAAAGGGGAAATTAGAGAAATTTTAAATCAAACTCTAGTAAGAATTTAGTAAGATTTTCATTTTGGGTATGCTGGAGACCTCTGGCCTATGTTGTGTAGAGGGAGAATTTTGCTTATCTCAGCTGGCATTTACTAGCCCTGCAATGGTGACAATAGATCTCATGCATTCTTTCAAGACTATTTCTAACCATCTCCCAAAGTTCACTGTGTTCTTACCATACGGCAGATGATCCTGTCTATTTTCTGCACTGTACCAAACAATTAGGTTAATTAATAGCTATATTATAATAGAATTAGCTTACATATATTATTTTTTTCTGAGCTAAAGTCTAGGACTTGTGGAGACCAGCACTTCAAAACTTGGGAAAATAACACTTTTTTTCAGAGGCAGGACATAAAAAATTTGAGCTACAAATTGAATCCTTAAAATGTATAGATCAATTGATTTTGGGTTAACTTCTTTTGTTGGAGAGGCAAACACATTGAAATGAATGGAAGCTCCAGACAGCCTCTACAGGTAGTTGAAACCAAGCTGAAATATGATTGCAATACTGTCAAGATGTCGTGATTTGTCTGTGATTACCTGCAAGTCCAGCAAAATAAGAGAGGCCGACACCAATATGATTTAACAGATCTCATGCTTTTTCCATTATGGTGTTTCTGCTCCTTTTATTGTCAGCCTTCTAAACACTTGTTGAACTCTTTTGTGATCTTGACTACACCAGCTTTCCTCATAGTGATTGCTGCTATATCGACTCCCAGGAGAATTTTCTCTTAGAGGACTTAAATATAAAGCAAACCTCCTTGGTGATCAACTTTACCCATGAAGGTACTACTCTTCCTTTTGTTTTTTGTTATCAGTCATAATATTAGGGCCAGATTTTTGAAATATGCAGCAATTGATGCTCATTTCCAAATCTCTGTGGCATCTTCCTGTACTATCTTGAAAAAGGGCCCTTAGTCATTCTCCGACATTTCCTGAAGTACATTTTTCCAGAAATGAAGCACATGGTTCTTGTCAACAGAAACCTGTGGTCAGCCTTGGTCTTGATTTCTTCACTAGCTGGAACGAAATAAAAAACTAAACTTGTCACTTCCACCTGTCCTGACTCACAGCTGGTTCTGTATTGGTTTAGTTACACTTCAAATGTTCTCCTGTACGAGCTTTGATCAGTAAAACATGATTAAGTATCTCATATTTCCTCTGAGAAAAGAATACAAACAGTTCTTTATAACTGACTTCAGCATTTTTTGTTTTGACAGGGAGTTTTAAGATATTACAATTTCAGAAGTCAAATATGCTCCCTAAACCAGAGTCTTCTTCAGGTTGGGCCATTGTATCATACAATGTAGAGGTACTTACTCAAAATGCAGGGAAAATGAAGTCATTCATTGCCCATCAAATGCAAATACAAAATAAACTACAAACAAATCAGCATGAGTAAAGAAACACAAGAATTGTCTTCCGCAAATTCAGTTGCCCGCTGTTCACTTCTGTAGTGTAGAAACACAGCTTTGGACCACCTAACACTTTTCACTTAATATTTTATCCTTTCTCAGGAGACAGTTATTTGAATGCAGTAATTTGCATCTGTGAGATTGCTTAAAACTCACAAAGCTGAGAACCATAGAAACTGGTAATGGAGAAAAGTGTAATAAACAGAAATAGCTTTGGCACTCTACAAAGGAGAATACCTGTTGTGAATGGCAGCAACTTTCTAGTGTCCATAAACATAAAGGAAGAAAAGGTACTGTTATTCTACAACCATGATAGTTTTAAAAGAAATGCTACCTGCAGAGGTTGTCAAGAGAACAGAAAAACCACAATAACCCTCACATCTCTAGCATTCCACATTCCAGTTATTTCACCCAAGGCTGCATATTTATTTTGAGATTAATTTGGTACATGTAGACTACATTTGCCAAGTTTTTTTTTTTTTTTTGCTATTGAAATCTCCAATTCCAAAGCTATGTATTAATCCTATTACTGCTAATTGAGAGAAGTCTGCAGTCTTTTTGAGTTAGGTGAAGTTCAAGTTGTAATTGCTATCAAAGAAAGGAACAGTGCAAGAACTGAATATTAATATTTAACTCTTGCCATTTTATTATTTCCACTTGAAAATCACAGCAGTGGTTAAAAGACCTTTTTATGAGTTCATGAAGGTAGTGAATTGGAGACTATGGGATGAGATTTTTCATTCATGCAGTAAGATTGACAAAAATTGCTTTGTAAGAAATATAAATGAAATATTATACTGGGGCCCAGTAGTACTGGTTATAGCTACAGGTCTCTAAGTATTCCCATAATGAAATTTTCCTTATAGGTTAAGTACCTGCACTGTAAAATTTTGCTCGAGGCTAATACAGCATACAAGATTCTAACCCAGGAGCTATTTTGTTCCAAATTTTCCTTTTGCAGATAACTGCAGTTTTAGATGATGTTTTGAATTTGAGAACTTTTAAAATGACTGTGGTTTTAAAGCGGAACATCTCATAAGATGACAATTGTGGAGTAATTGCTTATGATGGGAAATAAAAGACCACTCAGGAAAAAGACCACCCCTTTGATAGCAGATCCCTGATCAAGTACATTTATTTGTACATTTGCTCAAAGACATAAATGGTGAAATTTTTTCAAAGGTCAAAGAAATTAAAAGAAAAATGGCCACTGACTTGGTGGCTTTGGAAATAATTTCTACTCCTGACTAACAGTATTTGGAACACCAGTTAACAAAGAATTTCACCAAGGTTTATTTGGTCTATTTTTCTGAGTTTTATGCATTGGGAATTACAGGCTCTGGCTTTAATCATACCCATAGAGCATGTTCACTATTACACCCTGGGGACTGCTGTAATCAATCATTTGAGATCAAACTGGATGGAGACCAGAACACAGGAATCATTTCAGAACTGTATCTTGCTGAAATATCACAAAAAACTAGGAAAAAAAAGGTGCTTGAGAGGAAGAAAATTGATAAGAGGTAATGTTGGAAGTCAGAGTAAACAAGCAAAGAGATCAAAACATAGAAAGAAAGCAAAAAAGAGACGAAAAATTAGGGAGAAAAACACTGAAAACAGCAAAGAGGTCACAACTGGAAATACTGCATCTCCACCATTCACTTTGCATTAAAGATGATAAAATGTTATAACAATTGATTATTTTTTTTCTATTTAAAGTTTTTTGCATCATATGAACATTGAAGATAGTCTAAACAGGTCATTTTACCAAAACGTATAACTAACAATGGTAGCAAATCTAGTTCCAAAGTAAAATATTTGATTCTAAATATTTCCTCTGTGTTCTATGATTTCAGACAAATGCACAGATAATCAAAGCTTTGTTTATTTATTTGTAAATTTTCCCATTAAAGTTTTATATTAATTTACTTCAGAGTTTATTACATTCAAAGACCTTACAAATTCAGACCAAAAGTGGCTCCATGAAGTCCTGGTAACTTTGTGAGGTGCATTGACATACTTGTAGTTGTAGACAATTCCTTGGGCAGAAGAAATCTCAATTGCTTTTTGAAGCAAACAGAAGGTTTTGTTTGGGGCTTTTTTGGGAAAAAGATTGTGATAGTAATACTGGATTGGAACTGTATCATAAATATAAGCTTATAACTTTTATTAGTGCTGTTACTAATTGTAGATATATTTCTAAAGAACAAACTCCACATTTTGTTCATATCTGGACTATAAATAATTGAACTGTGTCCTGCCTTTTTAATATTGAAAGAGACACACTATAGTTACAGAATAAAAGGTGTGAATAATTAAAACATAGATTGCATCAGGTCTTGAGATAAGCTATGGTATCATACAGACAATATCATATCTCATATACAGAATGAAAAAAAATTGTTGCCACTACAACCTCCAACTGACTTAGCATTTTGCCTTGAAAAATGCAATGGAACTGAACACAAATAAGCAATGTCACCCACTTTGTACTATTGAAAATGTGGATTTTGTGGCTTAAGTGATAATATGAATGGTTAAAATATATTTCGTACACAGTGCTTGAAGTATCATCTAGTTCATTTAAACTCCAAGATTACTCCCCTGTCTAGATTTTTTTCTTTAGTTAGTAAAAATGGCAACAAGATTCAAATACAAGAATTCAGTCCATACATTTTGGGAGTTGGGGGTCATTGACTTCAGTATCCTTTTCTATATATTTATGTTAAGCAATTTTCTGACTTCCACTGACATTTTGACAATATCATATAAATTTTAATGTTTCACCCCCCCACAGTCCCACTGTGGGGAAATTGTCACATGTTGCAGGTAAAAATTTAAAATGGGAGACACAAATTCATTTCCTCATAGTATAAGGTTTAACTTCCATAAACGCCTAAATAGATCCAGCTTTGTAGTCATGTAAATAATAGGCATCTAATTAAAATTAGTTGGCCAAGTCTCCTTCTGTGATGAACCATACGAGACAAGAACCTCCAGAAGAATAAAAAAAAAGAAAAAAATGCCCTGCTGTTATATGAAGTCTCCCAGGGATATCTGAAAGTGATTCACTTTTTGGAGGTCTTTTCTCTTGCCATTGTCCAAAAGACAGGCTTTTCTTAATGTAGACTAGAAAGCTACCTCTTAGAGATGAATGCCACTTGTGATGAATGCTCAAAATTATCCGGGGACTCAAGTTCAGGTAGGAAATTGCACCTGAGTCTTTAATGTCTTTGTGTAACAGGTAACCACTGAGCTATTCTTCTGCAACCCAGATGATCTTCCTCTAGAGACAGAGTCCACTTCTCTTATAGCCGAGTGAAGCATGAAGTCTTTTCTCCCTTTCAAGCCAGTAATGTGCATTTCATTCTTTCACAGCAGGATCAGCACCTATTCCAACAAATACTGCTCTACAAATGACTGAGATGCCAAAACTTGTTTTAGGATCGTGATATAGACAACTTTATGACCTGCCTGACATTGTGCTTATCTTACAGCCTTCCGCTCCTCTCATGCTGACCACAGGTAGAAGTAGGACAAGATGAACTGGTAATGTGATGTCTTCTGATATCTCACACAAAATACTTCATGTTAGATGTTCTGGGTTAACTATCAGGAGTATCCACAATGAAAAAATTTTCTACAGTAGTTCTGCAGTAAAACAAATATCACTTTCGGGCTGGCTAAGGATTGCCAACTGCAAGCCGAAAGAGCTGGGACCAATTTCAAAGCCCCCAAGTTTCTGTTTGACTTTATTGAGCTTTACTTACAGTCTACAAAAGCAGCATTTTTTAGGGTTACATAAAGACAATTCTGTGTTCAAATAGAAAAATAGCTATGAAATAATTTTGAAAGCATTCCAGCCAGTGATACTTTCAAAAGCCTTGGTCTGACCAGACACTCCACTGATTTGTACTTAAAACATTATTAAAAAAAAACATGCTATGGGAGGTATTATTTTGGATCATAGGCAATAAAACTTCAGGGGAATCCAGCTCTTTACAGGCCTGTGAGTTTGTGAAAAAAATTGAACACACATAAAGGAAAAATCCCCAAACAAATCCACAAACCTCTTCTGTGCTCTTATTTGAAATCTTTATATCAAGTCAGACTTCAGTGTGTACAGGGCTATTTTAAGTATGGTTTCTACCAAAAGAACTGCTGATGACATTTCAGAAGTGATTCCCCCACTGCTGTGCTCCAGTTAATGGGCCACTCTTGTGATAACAGCAGTATTGCTTCTGAAAATGTGATGATCTGCCACAGATAGAAACATCTTTTTCTGCATTATGCCCATTGATTAAAAAAACCCCAATACTAAAAACCTTATCCGTGGAACACAGACTTGGAGGAAACAAGGCTTAACTGGACTTTATTCTCAAAAATAATAGGAAGAGAATCTACTAGAAGGAGTAGGGTCTTTTCAATCCTTTTTTTCCTGATAATTTGGTATACTTAATATATAAATACACGTATGACTCCCTGTAAGCATAGATATATCTGCTTAAAAGACATTCTGTATATGTGTGTGGAAGTGTATATAAAGGTCAAAAGCTGTGAGGAGTGGCCCACTATTACTCCATTGAATACGACACTATAAATATGCATATGAGCAGTGAATTAGTTCTCCAAATGCCTGCTACCTAAGAGCCTAATCTCTTGTTATTCGTAATGGATCAACAGTTTCATTGCAGAAATAAGCAGCTGGTAATCAAGCAGACAAGCAGCATATGATTGCTGTTGAGGTAGTTGTGATATGCTGTTAACTACTTTTGCACTATTACTTAAAAAAATAAAGTTAGTGACTATAATTGACCCAGTGGTTGTAGTTTTAGAAGATGGACATCAAAAGTTAAGCTCAGGTAAGATGTGCCTAGATCAGGTGCTCAGATGAGGCACATTAAGTTGATATTCCCAAAAATGCTATCATGACTAGGAAATGCAGTCTCCACGATTTCAGTTAATTAGCGCCAAATTATATAGCAAACAGGTGAATATGTAATTTCTATTTTCATCAGTAATACCAAAACTCTCCAAAGTTTCAACAATATTCATCTACTCAATTTGAACTACACTACCAATTATTTTTTCTACAATTACTTTCTTCACAGTTGGAAGATGAATGTGGATTTTCTTTATAGCTCCATGGTGTTCCTCCAAATATAAGCATATTCCAAGTCTTTTATGCAGCTCCCTAGCTGCCAGTGTTGGCTGCATGCAGTCACTTAGTTCACTGCTACTTTGTCACTCTTAAGTTCTCATTGTGTGTTAGTTCTTTCAGGAAGTATTTCTGAAATACTCACTGAAAAGGGAATATGCCCAGGTGAAATATTAAATGGTGCTCTTCAAGACTTCAACAAACACAATCTGTAAGTCAATGTCTTTCAGTATGCAAGTCACTGCAATTTCAGTTATTAGATATTAGTCAGCAGCTAGATCATACAAGATGGTACAATTTGAGAAATCCTAAGACTTCAGAAACTTAAATGAAAGATTGGAGCTTCTGTTCACCTGCTTGAAATCCGCTTTAGTGTAGACTAATTCATGTCTGATTTTCAGAAGTTTTTTTCCCCTCCAGTATTTTTAATATCAATTTTGTTGCATCAGATTTTTTGTCTTGTACGTGCCCTTGCCTAAATCCTTTTCTACCTTCAATCTTTGCTATTTACTACATATTAAACCAAATGAAGTTACATTTTCTATCATATCTGTTTTTTACCTTTCAGTCAATATTAAAACTGGGGAGTTGTTTCAGAAGAGTTCTTCACATTATGAGAAAATACAATATTTTTTAAAAATAACATTTGCCGAAAGAGCAAGAGCATTATTCCTTCTGTATTGTCTCATCTTCATGTCATTGTAGATGCAAGGTTTTCATTGTAGATGTAGATTTTCTGGGATTCAAAGGATACCATTATGACTTTGTAACTTCTCTGAGACTTTTGGATTTTGGGTAAAACCTCCTAAAATTCCTGTAAAATCAGATTCAATAATTATATTTGACTTTTGTTTTAATAGGGAGGTATACTATGGAAATCCAGATTTTTTTTTCTGCTATCTCCCATAGGGTGAATCCTTCTTTAAGTTGTTCTGTATTCAATAAATAAAAACCTTTTGAATACGCCTCAGAGTGAAGCAGTGTTCCAGGAGGTTCAGTTTCAAAGTGACATCCATTGCTTTCCCAAGGCAGCCATATTTGATCATTTTTAGCATAACTTCCTAAAGAAATGTGGCATGTTTTGATGGCAGGTGCAATCTGTTTGCTCCTCATAAACCTTGCTCTCCTTCCATCTCAATGTTTTTGATCCTGCAGGCCAGTTTCAATAGAACTGCCTTGAGGTGTTATGGAAATCCACAGGCGGAAAGGGAAAAAAGCATAAACTGTACAATGGGGAAAGAAAGCTCTTAATGAGTCCGCAGAGTAATGAGCAAGGGCAGCAGATGCGAGGGGATGCTTGGGTTTATGTGGGCTCAGGAGCCCATGTGCTGAAAGCTCCCTTCCCTGTCAGGAGATGTGATCACCTCTTGGAAGGTGAAGTGCAGTGATCATGAAAAACAGTCCAAAACTGGGTAACTTGGAGTCTTGGGAAAGAAAACTTTAAGGGAAACATAACAGAAATCTACAGGAAACAGGAATGTATCGGTTTCACTATTCATGGAAGAGCATGTTTGTATGGAACACGCAAATTATATTTTGTATATGTAAAATTCTCATGATAAGAGACACTACTGCTGTATTTTATTTATCATATTTCTTCAGCTCGCATTCATTTTGAGGCTGATGCTCTGTGTCTATTTTTGTGCCACAGGTTTTTAAGGTAGTGTAACAAATGCTTTTGACTGATGTGCTTAATTTTGAACCATTTTTTGTATTTTGTTGCTATGCTTACAATGTTCCACGTCTGAAAATAGATACCCTTTTCCTCTGAACACTTGAGGTTCCTTATTTATTTCATTGAAGTCCTGTGCAGTGCAGAAAGTTCATGGAAAATGTATAATATTAATGATGATGATTATCATCACTCCTGTATTTATTATTCAAAGTTCCTAATCAATACCAATAATTTGAAATGAGAACAATAGGCTTTTCTACTGTTTAAATACTATATCCTGCTTATTGGAAAAGAGAGAGGATCTAAAATAAGATGCAATTCCCAGGGAAAAAGCTCAATTTCTGAATTATGTTACTGAAAGTAGAAAGATGCATTAATGTGACTAGTTTCAGGATCAAATAATCTTGTTGTATTTAACAGAGACCTGGCTTTGGACTTCAGAATTTTAAATGAAATCAACATCTTTGATACAACATTTTCAAACAAAGAATGTTTGATTCTTTGATAGAATCCTTCATGCATTTTATTTATCATATTATTGACAAGAGATCTAACTTGTTTCCACTTTGGAAAAACAGGTGGTTTTAAGCTTAATGGTGTTCAGTTCTTACAGGGTTCAGATGCTCAGCTTTAAGTCTGCCAGGACAACATATTTTACATACAGTTAAGAATCTAGTTGAGAACAGCTGCTTTTTCTCTAAGCAGTTTTGTCGCTGTTTGTGCTCTTTTTCAAGCTCAAATCAATTGTTCTTGTAGGCAATCAACCTCTATTTCTGTTCCCTGCTGTATTCCATACCCAGTGCAAGTTCAGCTTATGTCATGGTTCTTGGTGGCTTTTTATTAAAGTGTTCTGATGTAGGAGTTGAGTATTAATCTGTAAGCTGTACTAATATGAGTTTCTGTTCCTCCTGTTTACTCAGGGAGAAAATAATTTACATTTCATACTTCTTTATACATAGAAAAAGCAGTCTAGAAGACTTCCAAACAGCTACCACACATGAGATGGGACTTCTGACAAATCTTTGCACTGGGCTGCTCCTGTGGAAGTTGTAAGGAATTGATATTGACCTCAGCAACAGAGCATTTTCAGAAGCCTTTACTGTGACTCAAACAGGCTGTAGTCAGAAGTTATTGGATAATTCTGGTTTGTTCAACCAGATCAGTGCCCCAGTGTGCAAAACATTATACAGACATAGTGAACCACTTCCTTAAGGTCCTTACAGCTTTAAAGGATGCTATTGACAGAAAGCACATCTTAAACTTTAAAAGTTTCAATGTCAAATCCAGCAATATAGAAAAAAAGTGGAAAGGATAGCAGTAATCATTCAGTGCAGATACTGAAGTTGTTATGTTTGTTTAAATACTGCTGCTGCTACTTTACTTTTCTGCATTAAAAAAATAGCTGGAGCCATATCTGAAACAAAAACTTCTTTGTTCTCTTAAACAGAGCCACTCTTGGCTCTGGGGATCACTTCAATGAGTGGGTCTGGGGGTTCTGGAAAGTCCTGAAATATTCCTGTAAAAACAAAATCTACCTGAAAAACTAGGACTCTGTAAAATGTAAATTTATTGGCTTCTTCAGTGTAGAAAAGCAACACTTAGAAATTTAAAAACTGACATATAGAAATTATCTGGTGCACCAAAGCTGCTAATTCTCCACTGTCTTGCCCAGAATGCGTTATTCATCTCTGCTTTAAATGCTATGATGGGTTCCAGGAGAGTGAGGTGTCAACTTGTGTGGTCAGATAACCCCTGCAAGTATTGCCTCAATTTAACAGCATGGTAAGTAATCATGCCAGCTGTGTTTTTCAAGAGAGAGAGGAGAAACTAGTGGGAGAGAGCAGCCACATGCTGGAATGTGTCTAGTCTTCTGTGAGCAGCATTCTGAGGTAAGATTCCAGAGGACCAGAGGTCTTCCTACCCTCCTGTGCCTGGTGAAAGTGCTCCTCAGCACAGCTCGTCATAACACAATATATGGCAGCTGCCCTTTTATGTAATATATTCAGAGTTATCAAGGGATTCAAAATTTGGAAACAGGATTTTACAAAACCAATTTTGTCAGTTTATGGATTTAGCACAAATCTGTCTTTTAAGGAATGGTTATTTGGGAATGTTTTAGTCTGTTGAATTTTGGACTATAGTATCACAAGTCCAACTCTGCACCATTGATTTAAAGTACTCTTCTGCTTTTGAGTTAGATAGCATTCTCCTATTTGTATAAACTATCTTAATTTTCAGATGTTTAAAAATTGGGGTTCTTTGAAGAGAATTTAATTGA
>VZTJ01001735.1:1112259-1199759 GCA_013397795.1 Orthonyx spaldingii | reverse complement strand
AATGGATTTGGTTTGGTAGCAGAACTAACTGTAAATGGGAAATGCAGAGGAAGAGGAGCAGAAGGACAGTTGTGTCTCTAAACATGCTCAGTTCCTGTCTTTTAGTGAGAACAGGAACAACTCCAGACTGTTAAGGACGTTTAGCAGATGAGAATTAAAATATAACTCATTGCATTGCTTTCTAATAGAAAGTGCACAAAGCCTGCAAAAGAGAAGGGAGTCGTAGTTGCTGAAGGTCAGTTCGTGTTTCAAAGGCTGACCTCCTTTGAAAAGGGTCTCTCTGCCTAGTGTTCCCATAGGAAGGGACCCAGGGGCTGGATTCATGCTGGCCTGCGGTCAGGGAAGTGCTGAGCTTCCGTTCAAATCACTGTTCCCTGAAAAAAAGGCATTTCAGCATACCCTTAGGTGTCTTTGACTAAGAACCAGATGCTTTCTGAAGCAGGGTCTTCATTTGGTTGATATTATGTGCTTGAAATTCTCAAAGGCTGTAAACTTGGCAAAATCCAGACTCTTCTTTGCTGTAACTTTTTTATCTTAACTTGGTATGGTTTCATTTGGCCTGATATCCACTGCACAGTGCCTTACAGGAGCTGTCAGCAAAATATGGGCCAGATTGGTCCAGGAGAGAAAATAGTATTTTATTTATCAAATTTTTAGGAAAAAAACCCCAAACTTTTCCATAAAGGGAAAAGCGTAGGATGGCAGTAATTAGACTCAGGGGGTACAATCCATATTTAATGTTTGTACTTTCTTATGCAGTATGTTGATTAAGTAAAAGAACAAGAAATCATGTCTGGATCTCAGGGAAAAGGGCGGCAGGATGTGGAACAGCATAAGGATGCTGAAAAAAGAATCCTGACCAGCCACTTCTCATGGAAATTACTGAGGTGGAAGACAGAGAAAAGAACAATTGAGGAGAATGTTTTAGTTATTGTATCTGCTAATGTGTCTTGCCCTACCAAGAACAGTGTGGGTAGCCCATCTCTTGTTTCTTCCCTAGTGCCAGGCCTTCAATTTTTTGTGCCCTTTGCCAGAATGTTTTTTGGTTGAAGGTTCAAATGAGTTTTCTCATGAAAAAAAAGAAACTTTCTGTGAATGTTGTCTTGTTTGTAAACCTTTGAATCCATTTAAGATTTTCAAGTGTCCCGTGGGGAGCTAGGCTGTCCATGTCAAGAGTAGAGCTAAGGTGAAGGCAAGTGCATGTCCTATTATCTCTGCTGCGAGGATAGCAGTAGCATCTTCAGCACTTAAAAAAGCAGCTTTCTTTCAGTGTCCAAGTGTTTTATTTGTCTGAAGTTTTTGTCCGTGAACAACTTCTGGTATATTGGATCTCTTCCTTGCTTGGTGACATCAGAAGCACTATTAACTTCTCTCAGTATTGTTGCTAAGAATTGTGAGCTGCTGTTTGAACCTCAGCCTCCTTGTGTTTGGTTTTGTGCAATGCAATAAGGACTTGTGAGAACTTTCAAAGTATTGTTGTAGCTTTCAAGTAAAGAACAATTAAACCAGGAAAATGCCATGCTAATTGTAGCTCATTTGGCATTACTGGTGTTCTCCAATACTTGCCTCTCATGAAGGGTTAGATGAATCCTTTAATATTACAGAGGGAATAATACAGTGTGAGAGAAAATGCATGTTCCCCGAACAGGACTTGTGGATGCAACTTCCACGTCTGAAAGTATTTGAATGTGAAGATTCAAAAATGCCCATAGCACTTATAGCAATGTTAAAAACTAGGCTTTAAAGAGGAAAAATTGCCTCCCTGAAGGCTCTAGTATATAAGCACTACTGTAAGAATAATAATAATAAAAAAACGTAGGGGTCTTTGAGTGATTTCTAGTTATTCTTAATTTCGAGGAAAAAATTGCATTATATGAGCCTGTCCTGATCACAGAATTTTTAAATCTCAATCCAAGGTAAATAGGTCTTCAACACCACATAGATCTGGGTTGCCCTATTAAATACAGGAAGCCTTGATCCATATTCACGTTCTTTTCTTGAGTCTCCCTGCTGTGATGAAAGTGTCATCTCATCTTGTATTAATTTTGTCTCAATATGTATATATTATGAATATTATTATGCTAAAGCTTTTGGGGCAGGTTTTCTCATATATTTTTGAGAATTTTAAACTGTTAAAGCAATACCTAGAACTTCCACCTCACTTCAAAAAAACCATGTTTGTTTGTGAGAAAAATGTGGTGTTACGCAAACTTTCCCGTCTATAACAGCACTGAAAGTCAAAAACAGAAGCAAATTTCTAGTAGTTCCTTAAGAAATAAACTTTGTCCCCACCCTTCGTGGGAAGGGAAGCAGGAGCTGTGAAACCCCTGTGCTTGCTTCTCTTGGCATTACTGACCTCCAGCTGTATGATCATGTCTGCCACTCATGGTATGGCTGAGGAGCTAGGGTGAGTACCAGGAGAGGCAACTACCTGCTTCTAGGGATTATTCTGCTTCTTGGTAGTGGGGACAGCCAGCTGGCAGGAACTAACCTGAGTTCAGGGAGTGCAGGAAAGGATGCAGGACCTTGCAGGGATGGTGGCAGCTCTGGGTACAGCCCAAGAATCCCTCCAAGCCTGGCAGGCAGCACCCGCCTTTCGAGTGAGTGTGTGTGAGAGCAGAAACTGCACAACGGGGTTTAATGTAGTCATTAACAATCGATTTTAATGCTTGTATCTTAATTGCAATTGAAGTTGCAGTGTATTTTTGTGGCAGGAACTGGTTGGTTAAAAAGATATTTTCAATGCCTTCTGTATTTGGACCACATTACAATTAAACTGTTGTACTTCTATAGACATAGCATTGCACCATGGCTAACCAGGTTTAAGTTAGACCATTAACTTAATAAACTGCTTTTGGAGGAGACAAGAAGATTTCATTTCACTGTTGTATAAAGTTAAATTTGTTGTCCTATGGGAAAGAGTACATGATTTTTACTGCTTATTTACACAGAGCTTCTGTGGAGTTCAGTGGAAGTTTTCCTGACATATTCAGAGCAAGATTCTATTCAAATAATATTCACATGACAGCACACTCATGGTGTAGTTTACTGCTTTCACTGATCAATTTTATATCTAATTATTAAATAATTTTTACAACTGTAGTGACTTCAATGATTATATGTGTACAGATGTTAAGTCCATGTATATGGATATATAGACAGCTGTATTCATTCACAACTAAACTCTACACCATAAAAACTTGATTTTAAATATAGGCAATTTTTTCCCAAGAGAAAGGAAAATAAAACCCACTGATCTAAAAAAACTCCCTAATAATGCTCCTCCATCCCCCAAACCTAGAATTACAATTTGATATCTAAAGAATTTAATGATGCTTGGTCTTTTTGTCTCCACAGCCATGGACAAATTTCTCAAATTTAGATGTCCAAAACGTAAATGAGTTTTCAAAGCCTGAAAGCGATTTAAGAGCATGGGCTACAGTAAGATCAGTGGAGACTGGCATTCTTTAGTCACTTTTGTGGTTCTCACAAGACTATCCTGAATGTATACTTTCACATCAAAGTCAATATGCTCCCTGCAATGCTGAGTAGAACAACTGACTTTTGGAGAGCTATACATAAAGGTATTCTGTCACTACTATGGCAACCGACAGGACTGAGTGCTAATTTAGATGCCTAATTTTAAATCAAGATTAATTTTAAAAATCCACAGTTATTTATCCCAATTCATATAATAAAGCTGCTTCTAGTTAGCTCATCTGTGTCATTCTAAAAGTTTGATATGTGGGCTGAGCCAGTTGTCATTTGGAGAAGCAAGATCTAACACAGAGCAATTCACCTGCTTATTTTAGACATAATCAGGACACAACTCCCTAATTTATTTTAAAATCCAAAACTTGCATTCTGTAGCTGACATGAATTTGTATGAAAGAAATATAGCAAAAAAAATTTGAAATAAAAAAAAAAAAATTGTAATGATGTTGTATTTGAAGCCATAATTTTCTCTTCATGTTGATGTGCTAGATATTCCCCAAGGTCAGGAATACCCAACACCTCTGCTGAGTGTGAGATGACAAATGTGACCAGGAGCTATGACAAATAACACCTCTTTACTGGAGACACACTTCCATATTCTGTCCAGGGTAACTGGTCATGTTGGGTGAATGCAGGTGTGAGGGTGTATATATTTGTAAACGTAATGTATTTAAAAAAACAAAGGTTCAAATTAGAAGTTTCTAAAACAGGTCAGTAAAGAGCAAAGTATCCCTTGAGCTGTGTGTTGTCCTGGTGTGTTGTGTTTTAATCCACCATTCTAAGCTGCTTCACTTTGATGGAGTTGTATTGCCAGTGCACAAGACCGTACGCTTTCCCAAGCAGTTGTGTTCCTTGCACCAATAGCTGAAAGAACACTGTGAGGATTCTTTGGCAAAAAGGCATAGGAGAGTTATGTTGCGAAGCTACCTTGAAGTAGTAAGTGAGGAGCAAATGAGCAGGGGACCAGGATTTGTTTCACAGTCATTCTTTTGCCTTGGGAGGCTTCTTGGAACTGTACCACTATGTTTCCCGTCTAGATGAGAAGTAAGCAGGGCTGGTCAATGTTGTGGTTACATCTGCCTGTAACTGGCCTTGTTCCAATGGGACAGATTCTGCTGAGCTGTGAAAGCACGGGGCTGCAGGCTGTTGTCAGCAGAAGGCTGGGAATTGAACAAACTCTTTTCTGCAAGTGATAATTATACCACGGTTCAGTAAAGGAGCACTTGCAAACCCCAGCAGAGTGAAGCGCAAAATAACCTTGCTGATCAAGCAGCCATACCCATTGGGATCTATTAACTTTTCATCTTAGCAGAGACTATATAGGTGTATTCAAAACCTGTTGGTTTGATGTTTATTTCAGGAAAAATTAAGTTAGGATAGGGGAAGCTGCTTCTCAAGTCTCAGGCTAGACATCTTGTAGAAAGTACTTATTGTTTTCCTCAGTTTCACATGATGTTTCAAAGCCTAACCTCTTCAGAGGGTATTCAATCCAGCTACCTGCCTTTGCACAAGTCAGATCCCCCTCTTCAACTCCCTGCAATGGCTGGATGTGCTACAAAGGCTTTGTGGGATGAAGTAATATATTGCAATGCAGCATAATTTCCCCCTTTTTTGGACGTTTAACGAATTGTGACTTTGAAATGAAGAGTAATTATGTTCCATTAAAGTAAGTCCAACCAAACTGTGATAAAACTTAGAGATTGATTAAGTCTAAATGGCCACACAAGCTGTGTTAGAAGCACTTCACCTGCTAGAGGGATCCAGTCCTTCAGTCATTGCATGGGAATACACCCTCACTGTCCTGAGATAAAGTTCTTCACCGAATATCTTGGATCAATTTTAATCGAGTGTGTGTTACTGATTTTGTCATACTCCTCTGAACTTCCTTGTTAAGTCAGAGTCTTAAGCAATAGCTGAAAGTTTGGGGTGGAGAAGGGGATAACAAAGGATGAGAGGAGACTTTTCAGACTTTGCAGCCAGTTCTGGGAAAGGAAGTGCTGGAGGTTTTGCAAGATAATCAGGCCCTCAAAAAAAAAAATTCAGTGTGTTTTACATGTTTTACAACCATTTTCAGAGACAGTTTAAGGGATGCAGTGAGCCAAATACAATTCCACTGCAAACCAGTTCAGCAACAGATTTTACTGTAGATACTGTCAGTTGTACTGATTTGAAAATGGCCAAATAAACAGGAAAATTTGTTTTTTTCCTGATTATTATATGAACTGATCCTGATAGTGCTGTAAGTGGAAATTCACCATCTGTGTCACTGTGTCACATAGTTTATGGACTGGAAGTGTGGAAATATCTTACAGATCACTTAGAACTTCTTCTCTTCATAACTTTCATTCTCTTGACAGTATTCCACAATTATTATTGTGTAATAATAATCTACACAATTATTACACAAATAAATATAATCAATATATCTGAGAACCATGAAATATTCTTCTATCATTTCTGCTGTTTTTTGCAGTAATACAATTGCTTTAGCTGCATCATAAATGGTATGCAAATGTAAATACAAGCCATCAGTGGACTATATTGACAGTATTCAACATGAGATATGTTTCACACTGGGGGGAAAAAAGAAGGGAATGCAGAAGTAATATGAAAATAGTTTGAAAACCAGGCAGTTCACCACCCAACAGAGACATGGATGGGATGGCAGACTTAAAAGATGAGAAATAGGAATGATTTGGTGAATGAAATAAAAACCAAAGATACTGATAAAAAACGAAACATCTGTAGTCTGGATGTTTACTTACACAAAATTTAACCTGTGAATCAAGTAAATGTTGCCTCCCTTTTCTAATTTTATAATAAAAAAAAGTCAATCTTCTTTTTCATCTCAACGTTCCCAAATCTTCGGTGTCTGAGTTTGACATCTATTTAAAAAAAAGGACTAAAAATAAGAAAGTGAAGTATAGTGACTTTGAGCAATAATGGCATAACACAGACTACTTTTTCTTAGAGTCCACTGTTAACTCAAAATAAGGCTGGGCTCTGTTCAGTTTTAATTTCTAATACTAGGCTATGTTTCATGCAGAACTTTGGTAAAGACAACTCAAATTTTTGTTGTATAAATTATGATGCCATAGAAATTTTAATTAAAGGGATTCAGACACTCAGCTACTATATTTCAGTATTTAATGAAATGAGTTATAATAAGTCACGATCTCAGACAATGTGGCCAGCATACAAAATAAGGATGATCATTTACATTACACATACGAGATAACTCCAGAACCATATAATTGACAGCATCTGTAGCTCATCAGCATTAATATATTTAATGATGACAAAACAAAGCCTTTGCACTGCAGTGTGGCAAATTTTCAAGCTCTCTTTCCAGAAATGTTGCAGGACCTTTGAGGTAGCATAATTTCTGCTGCTGGTGTCTGGCTGCTTAAGACCCCACTCAACTAGTAATGTCTTGATGTGGGTGAAGTTGGTACACAGCGAGAGTAGCTGTTTCCTGTTCTCTTTAGGGAACTACAGGCAACTGAGATTAACTCTGCCACATGCCTCTCTAACGTCTCTGGGGTGCTTTCTGCTCCCCCTGAGTGGATGATCTGGTTGCTGCTCAGGGCACCCACAAGCTGTTCAACTGCTGGAAAAAAGTTACTCTTCTGAAAATAATCCCTGAGAAAAGACAGAACTAAAATACTGTCTTTCTCCTCCCAGGAGTAAATAATTCTGAGAGAGCCTGTGCTCCCACAGGTAAAGGGAGTGCATGTGTTACCTTAGTGCCTACAGATGTTTGATCAAGTCTGCAGCTTCTCTTGCTTTATAGTGAAGTCTTTGAAAAAAATGTCCAACCAATTGTAAACACCAACAAGAATTTAGTTTATCTTTATAGTTACTAACATGATAGCAAGTTGAAGTACTCCTACTCTTTAACTGAACTTAATTAATAAAATTTATCTTTTTCTTTGATGTACATGAATCCTGCACATTCTGAAAAATGCTCAAAGGGTTAAATTAAAGATGAAATAGAACACAGAAACATGCAGGAGAACCTCCCCCCCTTCAAATCATATTTAAATGATAAAATGCCTTTCTACAGGGTTAAAGTCAAACTGTAGATTTCCTGTTATATTTAATAATGTAACCTCATACATAATGATAAAACTTTATTCTTGTAAATTCAATTTTTGGAATTACCATAATTACTTATGTCAGAAAATAATTGAAACAATTTATTTCCTGTTTGTTTGAATATTGTTTAAGCTGACTATTTTTTATGCACAAACATTCTTCTATCAGTTTTTTTCAAAGGATTTTATGTTTAAAGACCTTCTTTCAAGTTAATTCCATTGGTTCATTATTTTTCTCCACATTGCTATTTCTGAATTCATACCATTTCAATTAGATTTTATTTTAAGCTGTGTTACATTTGTATGTTAGCGAGTTGTGCCAGAAACCACCAAATAAACTGTGTTAATGAGGACAATCATGATTTCGTATCTGTAAAATGTCAACAAATTTATTAAATGAAATTCAATAAGACAGCTTCAATAGATGTATTTAGCAGCTACTGAAAGTCTGGGTGCACCATTGTTGTTTTGCTCCTTTCTGTCAAACAGTACAAAGAAAAACATCAAAGAAATTAAAAATATCGTATAAATACTGTTATTTAACGATTTTGGGCATCACTTAATATGCCTACAGGTGTGTGGAATTTGTGCAAGTGAGGAATATTCATAACTGAATGTTATGGAACATTAAAGTAAAATGAGTTCAGAGAACTCTTATTTAGAACTTCCTATATTACCACTACTAACTTTCAGTTAGAACAAAAATTTTAAATGAAATGCTTGAAAGCTCCAAGTGTCTGTCTGTCTTTGCTCTGTGCTCAGGGGCAGAGCTCTCATATGGAAGAGAGGATGGTGAGGTAGCAGATGTCTTCAAGTTAGGCACTGCCTGCTCAGCTGTAAGACAACTACATCCATTTATGTATGCAAGTTCAGAATTCCCTCATCTAAAAATGAAAATCACTCTTTGCAGGGAAAGTAGGACTGCCAGAGACTTTTTTTCTTAAACAGCAGCTTATTCACTCTGTTCTTTCTAGAGGAGAGTGAGCCACATTTTAGTAGGAGTCCTTGTGTTCTTTGTATGCTTACCACACCTCTTAGATACATTTAGAAACCACAATCCTGATGATATATTTGTTTTGGGAATGTAAAACTTCACATAAAATCTTGAATCTAATCTAGCCCATAAATGGACAACATTAGATTTTTTTGGTCTCAACCTTATTGAGTACTATTGTTTCAATATTCCCACATTGAAAGATTCAGGTCTACAAACATGCTTCAGTTTTGTAAAGTTGTCCAGATATATTAACCATTATCCACATAACCCTACTGTGCAGAGGTGTATAAGGTTATGTGGATTGTAGAGGTCAGCCCCGGAAATTGAATAACTGATGTTCCAGGTAGAGCCTGAGGTGGGATGCAAGTGTTGTAGTGTCTGCCTGATTTCTTCCTACATCTCTCTCAGTTTCATGAGCAAAACAATTTGCACACCATTATTTTTTTCTGTCAGAAAATTGAACAGTTGGTGCCAGCCTACATAACTGCTGGCTATTATAACGCCTTCTTTTTTTATTAACAAACGCACTCTGAATATTCGTAAAAAGTTGACATTATTTCACTAGCTGTTGCAGGTCTATGAGTAAGTCTACTGAAAAGAATATCATGTTCTCTGCTGGGTATCTCCATGAATGTTTCTAAAACATGACTTCCTACAAGCACAGAGGACCATAGAGCAAGGCAATTAATAGGCACAGAATATGTATTCCCAGTCTGTTTCAGTTCTCTTGTTAATTCAGAGTTGTATTTATTATTACATCTTTCATAAATGTGTAAGGCCCTAATCAAGCACTCCAAAAGACAGAAATGAGTGTTTGTTAAATTTCTCATTCCTTTTGAGTTTCTCAGTTTTAACAAAGAGGTTTTTATATATTGGATTTTTACCAGCATTACAGAAAGTTTCACAATTTATTCCAAAATCAGGATTTCACTATAGAAGCCCTCAAAATTCCAGCATATTCAAAAAGCAGGAAATCTGTCACATTGTATTACCACCACAGGGTGGTTATAACTATTGGTTGATTATGCCTCCTGAGCAACCTGAGATGTAGGACAGAGCCTGAAATTCTCTTCCAAGTTTGCAAAATGTATAATGTGAAGGGTGTCTGACATATCACAGGATTTTAGGACTAACATGGCTACTGAGGGATGCAGCTGTATGGATCAAGGAGGTGGCAGGTACTGGGCTGCCAAGATGGCCAAAAGTAGGTATAAGTGACGTGATGGATTGGAACCACATTTCATTCCTTTTATGTGCTCCACTACTGCTCTGTGCTGCTATAAGGCAATACATAAATAATAATAAGCTCTAATGGACAGATTTGGCCTGCCAGTATTTTGAAGTAGTATAAATGGGTAGAGAACTTATGATGTTAGGACGTGCAAAATAATCATCTTGTATTGGGCTCATGGAAGAAGTATGAGAAAGGAAGATCCATAAATTCCTGCTCTTGTGAGCATTCATCAGTCTGGACATCTGATGCATATAAGCAATATCTTGATTTTCCCATGAATGTCAGTTATGCTTTCAAGTATAATTGCTACTTCCTGAATTTTAGTCTCTTACACCAGAAGAATCTTCTGGTATCTGGCTATACCGGCACTACTGCCAGCCTCAAATATACCCTAATTCTGTCACATCTTATAATAAAAAACAGAACGCCCATATTAAAAGCAAATAAAAATGACACAGCAAAGATGAATCATCAGATTGTTTTTTTTAGTTCTGTACTTTGCAGTAAAACTCCAGCAGTTAAGGTTTGTGATTTCCAAGTCCCTATGCTAATTTTGTATCTACTGCTTTTCACCTCCACATGGACTAGCATCTGCCTGTGAACTTTCAGCCTACAGATCCATAGAACAAGTTGCAAGAGCTGCAAATCAATAGAAAGCAGCTGCTTAGTGTCCCTACATCACTCTGCTCAGAGCAACACACTCATGACACATCAGTGGGGGTCAAGCAGATATGCATAGGGAGTATAGTAATGATGAACATTTGTTAGCTATTCCTGGTTCTTCTGGACCAGGGTTCAAGGATCCTAGCAAACATAACTGTGGTAATAATGACCCAGCAAGAATAATTTGCAAGAACTAGACCTAGAACATTTTTTTACATGGACATAAACTAAATGGACAAGTCTCTTATTTAGGAAATTATTTGCTCTCATGCCCCTCTGTGTATTGTTTTGCTGTTATGAAGGGCAGACTTACTCCTAAATTTTCAGTATGACACTGTGACTAAGATTAGGCTTTTAAAATATATGCATACCTACATGCATACAAAGGTACATAAATATATATATGTATGTATACACACACACACATAGAACTAGGCTTTAATCTCAGCTGTATCTGAACTATCTGTGTAGGAACTCTTCTTTTGGTTGTAAACTTGTGAATATTTGTTATCTATCAATGCACTAAGCATTTTTGCACAGTAATGGCAGAACTAGTGAAATATTAGGAGCAGTTGATAAGACTTGCTGGGACCAAAAGTTGCGGTGTCAGGTTCTGGGCTTATCTGGAACTTGAAGCTGCCTACTACTGCAGGGGTTGGGAGTGGACCCATATCTTCCTGGGGTAGATTCATAAGCTGTGTTTTTTCCTACAGCAGGCTGAAAGACACATGAGTTTGAACACAAGGGGCAGCTGTGCTCCGCACAGAGGTTAGGGGTCAAGGTGAGGCTATAACTTAGTTGTGGAGTTTATCACGTGATGGTGATGCTTGTATAAAAAAAGCTTTAAAATTGAAGTTTAAGGGTAAAATAGGAAACAACAAACAACATTTCCCTAATAAGTGAAGTGAACTTAGAGGCTATTGAAATGTTTTTTGGAAACAATTGACAGAAAGATATTTTGTGGACATGCTCCACCATTTCATAACAGACTTGTTCTGGGCTATTAGAACTGCCTACTCTTCTTACTCATTGGGCCAAGTCTCAGTACCTTGTTACACAGCTCTCATAGAGGTACGAAAGTGAAAGGGAATAAAAAGCCCAAAATACATTTTGTGTGTGTGTGTTCAAGACACTGGCTTTGAAAAATAAAAAAGTGTAACTTGTCATTAGGTGTAAGTGGCCTTGGCTGCCTGTGGCTCCACTGTAGCTGCATTAATTGTCACAACCTGAAGATCCATGTATAAATATTTTTTTTTCTCTCATAGTTTTGAAAGCAGAGCCACTGATCAACTCTTTCTTTTAAAACAAAGAATGCATGTAAAAATGTGTCCTCTATATTCATCAGACATACTGTTGAATTTGATAGACCTATCATTTGTACGCTACCTATATCGTTGCTTTAATGCATTCCCTCACTACTTTGATAAAAGCCTTAAGATGTTGCCACTGGTCCTTTGATGTTTCCTTCTGATGTTACAGTACCTCTTTTTTCCTTCTCTTCTGAAATTTCTGTTTTGCATAAACATGAGCAGACAAGACATTTCTAGTTAAGGATAGAAACATCAAGTTCTATCAATAAAAGGACAAAACGAGAAGCTATATCCACACTTTTATATACTCTTGTGAAGCTTTTATAGATGAAAATATTGTAAATATTTTAGAGCAAATATGATAATCTTTCATTAGTTAAAAAAGAAAAAATAATCTTGTCTGCCATGAATTTTCTTGTGATGCAACAATTAATTTTTTAATAAACTGGAAGAATAAGTTTTATAATGGCAAGAAAATATTTGCATGTCTATTCTTGTCTATAAACTACAAGTTTCTTAGCAGGGTTTTATAGGTTTTCATACAAGAGAAAAGACTGAATTTTTATATTTAGTCTCAAAGTCTTATGTTGTATTTTGAAAAATAAAGTTGCTTAATATGTTTTTTTTTTACTGCAAATAAGTAAGGTATTATTATTGGTGGTGGTAGTAGTAGTAGTAATAGTAATAGCAATAGTAGAAGAAGAGGTGTTTCAACTCAAGATCCCAGTAAAGAGGTGGTGACATTGTCCCCAGGGGGCTGGAGTAATCCTTGCCCTCAGAATTTTCCAAGATGAAAGAAATATGCTAATAGTGATAAATACATGCTGTTACTCAAATTTGTCAAGGAAAATAGATTCCAAGTTTTGCTCAAGGCCATATAGGGAAAATGTAGCAAGGGCAGGGAATACACAGCACTCCTGAGTGTCAATCCACTGTAATTTAAATTACTGGCAAGTGTTGTGGAAAGAGTGATTTTGCTATGAATGGCATGACTGTTTTGCTGCATTCAAGAAGAACCTAGTGTAGTGGAGCCACATCACGGTCTGGTGATTAAAAAATGTTAACTTAAGCCAAGAAATGCCAGTTTGTCCTCTTACTTCTTCCAAGACATACATATGCTTTGGCTATTCAAAGCTTTATGATCAATTCTCAGCAATGCAAATAGGCATAGAATATTACTTCTTTTTCACACAGCTGAAACATGGTACAGTTCTCAAAGGCTTTTCCTATAGCTCACTAATGCAGGATGCACTTGACAATTACTGATTAAAGCTCCAGTCCTATAAGCAACTGTCAATGTGATTATTTCCCTCAAATCAGTGAAAGCCCTTCACAGGACACAATGGAAAATTCTAGGTAGTTGCAGGATCAGGGCCTAGAAAGGTATTAGCAAGGATAAGAACATCTTGTACTTATAAGCAGTGATGAAAAAGAAACAAACACTTTTACCATCCCACCTCCAATGAGATGGATGGATGTAGAGATAAAGTAAGTTGCTACTTAATGGGGAAATTTGGGAATTGGAAATAAGTAGGTAAAAAAATCCTCCTATTTTCTGTGGAATCAAAAACTATGCAATTGTAAAAAGTTCTAGAGGAACACAAAAATGGAAGGAGTTATTGAGAATTAATATTTATTAAATATATTTATTTGTTACCCTTCTTCAAATCGCTTACTGGTTTTGTGTCCATCTTCTGTGTTCACTGTGTTGCTAAAGCTATTGAGTTCAGACTTAGGAGGATGGAGACATGGCCTGTGGACTTCAATGTCTGTTGAACACTAGTAGAGAACTCCTAAACCCCCCATTTTTCATTTTCTATACCCTATATACTCTATTTTAATAATGATTGATTTTACTGTTCAGCTATAAACAGAATCTGCAATTTGTGTCATTGATCAGGCTGTAAACAGTCTCTATATGTGAAAGCTTATATGTAGACTTCTCTTCCCTGCAGCTGTGCAGGCCACTCCTTGCTGCAATTCTCTTCCTACCAGCCTTTCTCTTTTGCTTATCCCCTCCCTGCCCCCCATTTTCTTCAGAGACAGTGTCCAGATCTGAAGCATACAGTAAAATGACTTAGAATTTTAGTATACCATGCTGCATTGGCAGCATGAATAATTTTAACTTGTCTTGCTTCTGTGCAGGCTTTTTTCTCTATCTGTCACATCGAGGGAATCCCAGAGTGCCTTATATCAGACCTCCCAAATGGTGGACTTTAAAAGCAGGTTTAGGAAATTGATATCTGTGTTAACCTCTCTTCCAACACATACTTCTCTTTACTGGTCTAAATCCTAGGACTACTGGACACCCCATACACTGAAATGGACATCTGTATACGGGAATCAAGGTTAAAAATGTCAACTGTGGAATTTTCTGTGACTCTTAATGGGTCCTCAGCCAAAAAAAAAAAAATCCCAGATCCCTTACTGCTCAGTATTTGAAGTATAGTTAGTAAACAAATTAATTGCTGTCCAGGACTTCTCTTCCCTGAGACACTATTCCTCCCCCATTCACAGCAGTTTTTGCACAGTGGACACACACCTTTCACTCTTTGACATAAAATCTATTTTAAATAAATTTCTGTGTGCATCGTCTTAACAGTGAAACCATACTACTGGTACTGTCTTCTTGCTTGTGGGGAAGATAGGCTGAGATTTGCTATAATGAAGCAATAAAAGCTTTAAATTATTTGCCTACCCAAAATTTATCACCTCGAAGGAAACCTTAGCAACAAAACAACCACATGTTGTTTGGATCCATAAGACGATCAAGACCCCTGCTGGGAGTATGACTGTTTCTTGTTTTGCTGGTAGTCTTTTGTATGATTCCCAGCTCATGCAAAAAACGTTCTGGCTGATGTACTCCTGTGGTGTCTTGAGCTTCATGTCTAACATCAGGACCCTTTGTTCTGTACAAATACACAGAAGTCTTCTCTTCTCCAGTTTTCCTTTTATTCTGTTAAGGCTGTTTAGTTTTCATTATGATGACAGACTAATCTTTCTTTTCCTTTACAGTTGCTGTGGTTTAACCCCAGCAGGCAACTAAATACCACGCAGCTGCTTGCTCACTTCCCCTTCCCCTGTCACCCAATGATGGGAAGGGGAGGAAAGTCAGGAAACGAAAGAGAAGAAAATACAGCTCATGGGTTGAGACAAACAAAGTTTAATAATTGAAAGAAATAAAAGATAATAACCACAACAAGAACAAGAATACTAATACTACTTCTAATAATTGCAATAGAAAGTAGAGGGAGAGAGGGAGATAAAACCCAAGACAAAGGATGCACAGTACAATTCACCACCTGCTGAATGATGCTAAGCCTGTCTCTGAGCCACAACTGTTTCTCCTCTGCAGGTAAATCTCCCCAGTTTATATACTGGGCACGGTGTTTTGTGGTGCGAAATATTCTTTTGGCCATTTCATGCCAGCTGTCCTGGCCATGCTCCCTCCAAGCTCCTCACTGGCAGAGCATGAGTCACTGACTTAGAGTAGCTACTACTTAGCAACAACTAAAACATCAGTGTCTTATTAACATTATTCTCATACTTGATCCAAAACACAGCCCTGTACCAGCTACTGAGAAGAAAATTATCTCAGCTGTAGCCAGGACAGTAGTTTTATTCCACTTATTTTCCTTTCAAGGGCTTTATTTTTGCTCTCAAGTATTATAGTTAGGAATAGAGGGAGACCCAAAATACCTTCTAAGTAGAAAACAATCTTAATGTTCTTTTCTCTTACTTTGTATTCTGATAGCTTTCTATCAAGGCCTACTTTTTTTTCTATTTACATTATCAGCTTAATCTAGATGGCTGGTCTAAATTTTCCATTTTTAATTAGTCATAGTGTTTTCCTCTTTAATAATCGTATTAAACGCAGTTCTTGTTTTGTGCCTACTCGTCCTGAGTCAGCATGTTGTACTCTTCCAGCTACTCTGAACATTGCTTCAAAGCTTTCCAGTAAATAAGAGGATAATGCTATCTGCAAATCTCAGGTGACTTGAGTATTTTTCGTTGATTCTGCTATGCTTAGATTCTCATTCAAGGTTTACAGTGACCTTACAGGAGAAAAGGGGGTGGCTGACATAATTGAAAAGTACTTTTTCATTTACCTTGTTAAATGTAAATTTCCACTGAACTGCACTATAAAAGTTTTTGAAGAGAGAAAATCTACAATAATGTAAAATGTATTTTTGGAAGTGAATATGAAACTTTAGTAGTCTACATGAAAATCTTGCTTCAAGAATTGAAAATGTAGGTTAAATTAGCTGGGCTGGAGACTCATGGATTAGTGTGACAAGCTAAATTCTGCTGGAAATTCAGCCGTGAGGAAGGACAGCAGCAATTTTACATTTCAAGTACTGGGATTTTATAATCTTTAGAGAAGGATACTCCTGCCTAATAAATAGATCATCCTGAGTGTAACTGTGGGCTGTGCACTCATGCATGGGTGGTCAAAGAAGGAGTAAAAAAGAAAAAATATCTCAGAGACCAGCTCAGCTATAGTGTGAGGCCATGTTTACCTATGCTGTATTTTGTGTTAGTTTTCTGTAAGAATGCCTTCCTCACTCTGACAGGCACTTATCCATCTGTTAATTCAGTGGGATGGTCCTGAGGGCCGCTAATGTAAGGATAAAATCTGTGCTTGAGTGAGAAAAATAAGAGTATTACCAAAATGTAACTGTCTTACATATATGCTCTGGATGCAGCTAAGGAAAATGTGATGAACCCGAGTAAAACTCCATGAATTGTGTTGTTAAACTACTTTGAGACAGTGTTGAATAAGCTATGGTTGTGAACTGGGTTGAGAATAACCCTAGTGTTTGATGTTGAAGATAATTATCTCATTCCAGATTACAATAATGACAAAAGACTACAATAGGAAGAGTGCTGTGTCACAAAGCATTTAGGCTTTGTGGGCTTTTGGATGGCAACAGTGATGACAGAATGACAAAATGATTGAAGGAAACTGCTAACATGGCCATACCGTTATGCTATTGATTTCTTCCATCATATATTCGTCAATTAATAATGCATTTAAGACACAGATAGGAAGTTTCTTTCCTTCAAAGGTCTGTATAATTCCTTCATTTTTAAGTGAAATTCCAGCCAGAGTTAAGGAAATGCCCTTATGAACCATTTCTCCTTTCTTTCCCTTAAACTGACTGGATATACATAGACATACATTATTCATGACCGGATTTGTGCAAGTCTTTTCTTGTTTGCCGTTCTGTGCTTGGGTACCCAGGCTCTGGGGCAATGCTGTTGTGTAGAGGTGATAAACCTGATAGAAGTCCAGGCACTGCAGGTAGTTAATGATGCTGGCAAATCAATGTTTTCTGTACTTTTAGCTTTCTGATGAAAATTAGGCTAATTGATTCCTATTTTACTGTGTGTGTGTGATGGAATCACAGTTTTATCTGCCAGCTTCTTAAGCCAGACCAAAGAGACAAGCATTTGCCTTCACTTTGTAACATGGCCTACTGATTATGCTGCAAAATACTAATTAACTCACCTGATAATTAAATAAATTTGTTAATACTAATAAACTCACTAGATCTTAAGATGAACATTCACTGCACATCACTTTGTTACAGTGCAAACACTGTGATGTTTTCCTGCTGAAAGTTCTGTGGCAAAATACTAAGGACTATTTAAAATAATTATTATTCTTACTTTCAACTAAAAGCATTTCACACAGATACATAGATATCACAATAATTTTTCTAGGTAACTCTAACAAGTTCTTTTTAAGTTGTACATTCCTTTCCACATTAGGATCATTTAATTTGAAAGACTTGTTCTGTACAATACAGCTTATAAATAATACTCTTAATAATGGCTTACCAGTGGTAAGCTTTAATTCCATATTCACACAGAACTCTCATTTAAACTAAGTGGGAGTTTCTCTTGATTAATCCCAGTAAAATCAATAATCTTTTTTTAATTAACGTTTTTATTTAGTGGCTATTAGTTGAAACTGTTAAGTAGTTTGAACTTAGCCTAATATCACTCCTCCAGCTCCTATTCTATAGTGTCTACTAAGTGCACAAAGGTTTGTTGTACCTAAATTGAAATGGAAATACTGTAGAGTGCAACTCTAACACTGAAGTATGTGTGCTTGTTGCTGCTAGGCTGACTTTTGATTCTATTTATAATGTTTTTACAGCAGTTCCTGTTCTAAGTTTTTTTTTTAAGGCTGATTTCAGAAGGTAAAGGCACTGAATTGTGATCCGTTGCATATTAGAAATGGTATTAAAATTTTATCTCTTTTTTTTTTTTTTTTTTTTTTACTGATTGAGTTAGTGCTGAATGGAACATATTGTGAACTAAGATTAGTTTAAATACACATCAAAAGGCAAGACTGCTTTCTCAGTTCAGTACTGAAAGTACCAATTATGCTATTTTTGTGAGATTTCCTGTCAACTGCACAGTACAGCAAAACTTAAGTGTTTGGAGCTTTGCATTCTGTAAGTGTTCCCTGAATAATTTTTTTTGCTTCCCTTCTCTTCAGCAGATGCTGAAGTGGTAGTCTGAAATGCATGTTTTCTGACTCAAATATACAGAATTATAGTTCAGAAAATATTCTTAAAATAAATGACAAATTTTTAAGCGAACATTTATAGTCATGATCATTTCTGGTAATGTTAGGTGTTTTTTCACTTACAGCTAGGCTCTTTCTTTAACTCTTATTTTTAAGCATAGTGACATACAGAAAGTCTTTGAAGTTATTAAAGTATTTCAGGGCAACATGCTTAATGCATTGTAAATCCACTGCTACTACTCTCAGTCCATAAGTGGAAGTGTATTGCCAAAAGAGTACACAGATTTCTGGCTGATGTTCAGGTAAGGAAAGTAATATTTGCTAACCCCATGAACAGCATGACGGCAACATCCTTGGGGCATGAACACGCTCAGACTCATTGCCATTTACAACCATATAACATATTTGGACACAAAATAGGCCAGGTAGATTTTTAAAAAATGCTTTTGCCAGCTGACATGAATTTTTTTTTTACTTTTTTCTCATATAGCTATCCTTGAAGTGCCATTCCTGTTTTTGACGGAAGCATCACCTACTGCTGTCAGCTAACCCAATCTGCTCACTTTGTATGAAAGCACACTCTGCGGCCAGATCCTAAGCTGGCTCAAAATGATGTTGCTGCCTTGACTTCACAAAAATCGTGTTGTGAATTTGAACCTAAGATGCCTACTTTGAAAGCTTCCCTCCTTGCCCTCTTTACCATTCTGAGACTGAGGAAATAGAAATAGAAAGCACATTTCTCAGACTGAAGCTAGTTTTGTCTGTGCCTTTACAGAAGCTATAACCCTTCACAGGCTTAAAATATCTCGTCCAACAGATTAGCCTCCCTGATGCGACTGTCTCACCAAACCACGTTATGCCACCAGCTTTATTTCCTGTGTTCTTGCACTGCATGGGCTGGGGGGTGCATACTTCTTTACAGTTTGTTTTCACAATGAGAGAGGACTGAAACACACAAAAAAGGGGTAGTAACAAGCAGTGCTGTCATCTGGTGGTGAAATTGTTACCACTTTTAACAAAATGACCATGCTTTTCAATCAATAAGTTTCTTTTTTTTTTTTTTTTGAGGATGTTGATATAGTTCCCTTGGCATATTTTCATCAATCTTTCATATTAGAAACAGGCAAACCCAGTGATTTTATCCATAATCACTAAACTTTTTGAACTTTATTTTTGTGGAAGAACAGCACACCAGAGGTAAGGTTTTCTGTGTTCAGGCTTTGAAGTTTTCTTCAACTTGTGCTGCCACAACGTGACGAGTTATTGCAGTCATATAGTTATTGAGCTATAAATGTTATTCTTTCTATGCCAACAATAATGGAGTGGAACACTAGTGGTCTAAAGGAATGAAGAAGGACAAAAAACATATTCCTCCCCCAGATATATACTCAAATGTGAAAGTACTATTTTCTACTCTTACAGTTTTATCATCAGTACTTTTGTCACATTATAATTGATGTCCATATCTTTACATACCAGGAAGATACACCTATTAGATCTAGGTTCAAGGATAGTCTTTCTGTATATGACTGAACAAGATGGATATTACTGCCATCATTTAATCTCAAAAGTCTCTACTCACCTGGGGAGCCAGAGAAAGTGTACAACAAACAACGACAAAATTGTTACTTCATGATCCCTATTAATACTTTTTAAGGCTGACTTCTTTGTGAGTTCTCTTAGCCTTTAAAGTGAGACAAAATTGAAAAAAATTATAGTTGCCACATGAAGAGAATTAGAAATCAAAGAACAAACCAAAGTATTTTGAAACTATTGTTACTTACACATAAATGTAGTATACATACCAGCTGGTTTTCTCCAATATCAGACCTATATTACAAACTTGACAGATGGATAACAAAATAGACTATATGGGTGTTCATAATGCATTCATCTTTTGTCTTCTCTGAGTGCTTTCATCGGAAGTTAAATGGTTAAAAGTGCTGAAATTAAAATATAAGATTTTGTGTCTGCAAGAGTTTTCCTTATTACCTGTTAGCCTGTGCTGTATGAGTCTTATATTTTGGAGTAGATTTCTTTCAGGTGTATGACACTTGCCAGAAAACCTGGAACTGCTGAATAAAATACATCATTCTGGGTACAGATTTCCCATGCTGCTATAACTGTAATTTCTATGGGTCTGTGCTAGTTATTGCAGTTGACAAATACAGAACTTTTAATGTTGCTATTTTCTTTCTTCTGCAAGGACTGAACAACCCACACTGATGGAAATTCACTAACACATGATTTTTAACTCAAAATGAGATGTTTGAGCTTTCTATATTCAAAACTGATTTTCCTTGAATCTGTTTGTGATATGCTCTTCTGCATTTAACAGCAATGTATTAGCTGACCTAATTTGAATAACTGCTGGAGGCAGGGAGTAGTTAAATAAAGGTATCAGGACTTAAGCTCTTTACACGTAGCTAGCCATACAAAAAGTTTCTTTACATTCTTGAAATGCAATGGTCATATTCACTGTCCTGTAATAACACCAACAATGAAGAGGAACTGGAACAGTAAAGATTTATTATATTCACA
The DNA here is from genome assembly GCA_013397795.1 of Orthonyx spaldingii. Classification (NCBI taxonomy): domain Eukaryota; kingdom Metazoa; phylum Chordata; class Aves; order Passeriformes; family Orthonychidae; genus Orthonyx; species Orthonyx spaldingii. The sequence continues at coordinate 1,178,881 of VZTJ01001735.1, read as the reverse complement.
GATCTCATTAATCAGTGAGAGCATGGACAGGGTCACTGGGCAGAGTCAAAATAAGAATATTAGCTGGTGTTTCTTAATTTGATTGTGAACCATTGTTATGCTTGTGTGGCCTCTTAACTGTAGTGGTTGGTTTTCTTCACAGTTTAGATTTTCAGCTCAAATTCCAAGTTAAATCAAAGGGATGGTTTTGTAAAAATACTTCCTGTAGTTTGCTTTGCTTAACTTTATAAGCTGTTTTTATAGTGCAATGTTAAAAACTCGATTCTTTTCTGCCGGTGAAGACCACAAAGTCATCGAGACTCATTGTTATTTTAAAACATGACAAGCTGGCCTTAAGACCTTAGGGATCCTTTCTTCAGAAGTCAAGCTGGTGATGGATAAGGAGCCATCAGAGCCGTGTGTATCTTAACTGCAGGAGTTCAATTAAGAAGCCAAGAGTGTCTCAGGTACACCGGTGCAAATGGAAGTGCTTGCTTTGATAATGTCTCTGTAGTTGCTCAGTGCAGGTAGTTGGCTTCCCCCAACTCATTTCTGATTGCACAAGGAGGTTAGCACAGAGGAATACCTGAAAGGACTGAGCTCCATCAATGTTCAGTGAGTGCTAGAGAATACCGCAATGGGGGAATGCTATCAAAACCCCAGTGCCTGCACGAGGATTTGTCAGGAAATGGTTAGCTGTAAGATCTAGCTTCTATTAGCCACAACCCTGACAGCTCTGCTGCCTTTCTGCTCCTGAGAGAAACACTGTTCTGTTGCCTATGTTGTGCAAAGAAAGTTTTCTTACCCAGCACTGATTTCTGCAAAGTCTGTTCTGCACTTGTTTTGCTCCCACATTCCTCTTGCTTTTCATAATACTTGGAAGTGTGATGGAGAATTTCCAATTACTCCCACCCTACCCCACATTTGTCAGCTATTTTTAGACACTGAGATACCAAAATACACAAGTAGTAGTCGTTGTTGAAGACAACGTCTTTGTCAATGAACTTTTAAATGTTTCTTCTTCAGTCCCTTCACCCTTGAAAGAATATTCACAAGTTCTTGATGAACATGATGTCAAAGGTTAAATAAGATGAAAAATAGTGAAAATAGTGCATTAGAGTCACATGAGAATTTTTTCTTAACTTGAAAGCTAGTGGAAGGCATCAACTAAACACAACTGTAAGTTTCCAGACTAGATGTCTTTTGTTTTCTTTCTTCATGCATATTAATGGAGAAGGTCTCATCTAGTCAGATCAAAGTTCCTATAGGGAAAATATTAACATTTAAAAATTAATTACTGTGTTTAGCTTAAGTAATTAATTGCCATAATCACACATGCTTTTATAAATGAAACATTAAAGTGAGCAGCTACAGTATTTGGTGATAGTCTTTAGGATAGAACAGAAGTGTATAATTCCTGAGTTAAATTGAATTTTCATTTTATTATGAAATAATTTTACAAATAGTCTTTCCTCAAAAAGTTTAATAAAAAGAGCATGAGAAATAAACAACTGATATTCATTTGTAATAGATGTTAAAAAGGATTATTTCATAACTAAAAATGCTTTTTTCCCCCTAACCCTTAATATACATTTAAAAGTCCTCAGATATAGAACAAAAATAGTCTGTGTTGTGACTGTGTTTCTTATCTTAGAATGGAATTAAAATTTCTGAGTATTTACAGAACATTTTAATAATTAAGCGTGGATAATTAAATGCTTATTTTCTAGTACAGTGGCTGAAAAGAACATGAAGTCCCATCTCTCATTTGCAGAGAGCTGTTTTGTTCAGGATTGATGATGAATGATGCAATCCTATCAGGGTGAGAAATTTTTCTTCAAAATCTATTAAAAACATTGAAATAAATTAATATCCTGTATAAATGGCAAACTTTAGTGAAGTCTGCTGAGTTCTGTCCAGAACACTATGATATCTTTAAGCAGCATATTATTTTGTAGCAGAGATTGAAACATTTATTAAATTCATAGTGAATTTTCATCAAAGAAAAAGTTACTGTTAAAATAGTCAGCTCTCAGGTCCAAAACCACATAAAATTTAAACACAGCAAGGGTTATTAGACCCCTCATTCTAAGTCCTCTAAAATCACAGGTTTTTGTATTGCATTCAGTTATTACCCTAGTACTCAGCTTTGAGTCCAAGAATATGATTGATAAAAGTATATCTTGGATTTGGCTGCTCTGTCTCTCCCAGAAAGTCATCAGTCCATTGTTTGAAGAAAACAGTAGTTAGAGCTCTTCCTTTTGAGTACTTCACTGTTCATGCACACAATTTCTACTATGCCTCGCTTCAAGTTTTGGCCAGTGGCTCTTACCGTGCTTTTTGTGCTAGCTGAAAGACCCTTTCACATTTCCCACAAATTTTACAATTTTTTTCACCACAAACTGACAACAAGGACATAGCTGAGCTTCTTTAAGCTTTCATTGAAATACCCTTTTCTCAGTCTTCAATTACTTCCATAGTTCTTTTCTACATACTTTCTATTTTTCAACAGTGTTTCAAAAATATTTAGGGTAGAAATATTTTTAGGCTTCCATTATTGATCTCTCCTGAGCCATAAATAAAAGCAGAGTAAAGCCAGGCTCCTATTCATTACCTTCTTTATGCCATTTTTCCTTTCTTCCTATAGCATCAGTGGGACACTCCTGCTGAGTCGTTGGCTTGTTATGACCCCAAATTCTTTACAGACTCATTACTTAAGGTGTTTTCTTCATCATTTCATCCTGTATTTCATCCTCCAGTATATGCAGATTTGTATTAGTCTGACACTGTTCTAAAAATATTGATGCTTTTTATTTGGTTTTATTTTTCTTTAGTCCCAAATCACTGACATTAAAATTGAGTAATACAAGGCTGAACATCCCCTCTTTCTGATGCCAAGCCTTTGCTGATCACTTTCTTATGCATGTTCATTAGCCAATGCTTAATCCAGTTAAAACATGCTTTATTGATACTGTGTAGTGCTATATTTTTAATTAGAATCTTGAGTGATACTAAGTCAAAAGGCACACAAAAGTTGAGGTGTATTATACCTACATCGTTACCTTTGGCAACCTAACTTAAAATCTCATCAAAGAGCAGAAGTAGATTTGTTTGACAAGGCTTATTTTGCACAGAACTATGTTGGCTAGCATTAATTATATTCCGATCTTTTAATAATTTATTAATTGAATATCTTTTCAGTTTTCCTATTATTTCTCTTGGGAATGATGTTGGGCTGAGCAGCCTGGGAGTACAGATATCACCTGCTTGCTCTTAGTGGATCACCTAAAAAGATGTAGCATTGCTGCTTAATGGAATATCAGTGACATTGTTCATGACTTCTTTAGGTCCCCTAAACAGGTCTTTCTTAATTTTGACATGCTACATATTCTTTTACTAGCAGAAGAAAAATTCCATCAGCAAATTTTGAAGTAAAGCAGTTTATGTAAAGAAACTACTGAAAGTCTCGTTATGACATTGTGCAACGTATTAGAAATGAAAGCAAACTTAGTGTGAATGTGGGAAAAGGTGTTACACAACTGTACTGCAGTGTTACAACATGATGTGTGCTCAAATTAAAAAGAGCAATTGAAGAAGCCTGAATATGTGTCTGTAATTCTGAAAGACTGTTGTATTCTTGTTCCCAGAAGTGGCTTGTCGGTGAGATATAAAATAGAAATAGGTACAGTCAGTTTCCTGTGCATTGGGATCTTTTTCTGGATTACAAAATCCATCTCCAAGTGTTCATTTCTGTTTCGTCTATGTGGAACTCGTGGAGCTGTAACATTTGCATTTGTGTTGGATGCTTTTGGTTCCCTTCATACTTGATGTTTCTGGTTCTGAGTAGACTTTAAAGCCAGACATTAGACAAAAGCAGTGCTTAGAAGGGAGTGGATAGTCTATTAACTGTTAGATTTTATGCTGTCCATTCCTCAAATAATCTGGAATAATTAAAGTACGTGGCTGTAGCTGCTGCAAGAGAATGTCTGGGAGGAGAACCAGCACTTCATCTGCACAAATTCATCACCTTGCTACACTTTGCACATGTGATATCAGGAGCATTGGCAGGTAGGGCCAGGTCAGCCTCTGTACTAAGGGCTAAGATGTAAGAGCAGATGTACCAGTAGAACAACACTAAGTCCTGGACTGTGTCTGAGGTTTGTCTGAGTCAGGGTCTGCATCATAATGTGGTTGCTGAGTGTCTGCTTTTTGGTAGGGATTCTTAGAAATATGGTATACCAACAAGCAAGGTCATCCATCTCACAACAAAATTGGATGACAGAGACATGGTCTGCTGAGAACTAGAAGATATGCTTTATCAAATCACACTGCTTAATTTTTGTCAGACATGAGAACCTAAGTTCCACAGACAGGCCAGATTATTGGATGTTCTATCCTGAAAGCCATTTCAGGGTCTTCCTTTATGCTTTTCTGCTTTAAACAAATGATTAATTATTCAAAGGCCCACAGAGACAAAAAAAAGAAGGTAATCCTATATTCAGACAGTTGTGGCAGTAAAAGGTGCATCAGTATCAACATCTGAACCTCAAAATTCCACATAGGCTCTAACAAAATTTTGTCACAGATTAGGGGAATTCCTCAAAAGATGCTGAATTGAAAAACCAGTCTCCCAGAACTGCTGGAGGGTACCATATTAGGATTATTGGGAAAAATAAAAAAATCTTCTACTCCAGAAAATCTTTTTTTCCCCTGTATTTTTCTGGAGAAAGATCGTGTTTAGTGAATCTAAGACATGCACATGATTAAAGTCTCTAAGCAGCTAAGTTCATGTTGATCTTGGTTATTTTACTTGTGAGATTACTTTGTGTGGAACTGATCTTTCAGGTCTTTTGCTTTTTGAATTAATTTCACTGAACCTCTAACCTGACACCATCATTTCTTCATCAGACTTGGTAATGGTTATTCAGAGTTTCTATATGTAGATTATCAATTCAAATTTCCCTATCTATTTTTAGATTTCTTTTGCTTCTTCAGGTTCTCAGGGCCTTGTCCAGACAAGTGCCTCCAAGGATGGAGATTTCACAGTCTCTTGGGGCAACATGTGCCAGTGCTTAACCACTCCTTGTGCATCATTAAAATGAAGCTCAAAATCAAGTCAAAGTTTAACATTTGCAATTTTGGCAATACTTACTTAAAAGAGTTAAAATCACCTGCAATATTCAGAGAATCTAAACTGAAACCTACCTTAATACTGATAAAAGGTAACAGAAGTCATGCAACATCCCAGTGGAGAATAAACCAGTCATACTTGGAATGAGACACTGGACTATCTGGTTTTATAAAATGATGGAGATTTGAGTTCCTACTCCTGATTCACATTACATGGACAGTTTTAAAAGTAAGTTCTACATTTTGAGAGCTTGACTTGCAATCTTAGTATTCCATTCTCACAGTATGAATTTCCCTCTCCCCCCCACTCCACCCTTTTATTACACATTAACAATATGATCATAAAGATAGGTTTCCTATTCTGCTTTGTCATTACATTGTGGTTTGATTTTAAAAAGTGCTTTACTTTAACAGTGAGTACCAATGATTTAAAATACATAAAGATGAGAATCAGGGCATAGATCCATTTTTGACCTCAAAGGTTCTGCTTTGTAATGACTGTAACTGGCACAGCAAAGAGATGGAGAGGTTTGCAAAACCATAGCAACATAGATCCCGTCAGCAAAGCTTTAGTTCCTTTTCTGTTTGTGTAAGTTCAGGACAGGGTATAATCACTGAAAGATTGTCATACTAAATAAGAACTTCTGATAAACTATTTTTTATCTAGTCAGCAGTTAGCTGATTGTTTTTCACAGATATTCCCTTGGTCCAGGGGGATGGCTCTGTGGTGGTTCACTAAGAAAACAGGATGCACAGAGATTTTGGTCTGCCACTAGCAATCTGGGGCCCAGAAAAAGAAAAAAGCAAGCCATTGACTTTTCAAGTCACAAGTTTTCTTGTAGCTGAACTCACTTCCTTATAAAAATTCCTTATTAAAAACAAATTTAAAGCAAAGTAGTACAGATTTTGAACACTGCCATTTTCTTATGTTTCCCATTTAATTTGAAGGTATACGATATTCTTGATTTTATGTTTCAGGTAGACCCATAGAAATTCTAAGGCAGAAATTCATTGCTCATTACAAAGGGTTCATCAGCTTCATTTAAGATAAAAAACTAGTTGGGGTGAAATGCAGTAAATGAAATTGTAGCCCATGTGTTGATCCCACTCCCATTTATGCCACATAAAGAATGTGTGTTTTCAAAGCTGTTGATTGCAGAGTTCTGCACTACTGGAAAGAGATCTTAATCAGTTTAGGTACTGCAAGGCACTGGGTAGTGGTCACTTTGTGTGGATTCAGTCAGTGAGTGTAGAGTCCAGCACAACCATGAATTGTTCATAGATGTTTCTGAAAGAGCAGCAGAAAACAATGGTACACAGAGAACCCCTGCTCCAGCCATCCAATGGGACGTATTTGTTTTCCCTTTATATAGTAGATTTTGCCCAAAAATAATACTCTGGTTAAACCAGCATGCAGTAGATTTCATTGGATTATTATGTAAGAAAATGCTTGAGTATCTAATTTTAAATACGATCTTAAGTGTGAAGGACTAAATAGATGCATAAGTATCTGAATTATTTGTTATGATTTTACGTGTATCCTTACACATGATAAATCAGCGCTTAAACTAACAGTGTATTATGCACTTTCTAAAACTAACACAAAGACCTAGGTTAAAACAAATAATGATGTAAGCAAATCCCAAATACACCTGTAATTTTTTCAATCATATGTAGTATGCATACCTTCCTAACATAAACCAGGGGAAAATCCAAACAGTGTATTTAAGATTTTATATCAATATTTTAATGGAATATTATTTAATAACTTTAGGGCTTATATAAAAATAATTAATCTCATATTCATTACTGTATGACTTAGTCTTTTTTATATGAATAGAAAATTAGTTTAAAGAAACATAATTAAAATTATTCTATAATGATTAAAAAGAAAGTAGGTACTGCAATACTGTGCAAAAATATAACTTCTTCAAATACAAACTGCTTTTATGGCTATCTATCTCTGCTTATGTATTTTGGCAGAATCAAAAAGAAGTTTGCTTAAATGACCAAATTTTTTTTGAGGAAAAAGTCTACAAAGAAAATAAATCTTGCTATTATTTAGCAAATATTAATCATGCTTACACAGAGACCACTTGAGAAAAATATATTAGAAGACATTTGTGACCAGTCATGCCACAGGAAGATGAGAGAGCCACAGAGCTGAAATGACAGTAAGGTTTGTGTATGCAGTGCTCCTCTGGTAGTTAAATTGCAGGAATGTGACATTGATCTGAAATGGGAGCTGTTTGATGTAGCAACTGTCAATCTCTGTAATCAAAGGATGGCCCAGTCTTACTCAATCAGCCATTTGGCATGACCACTCAGTTTATAAAGCCCTATCCACCAAAAAAGTGATGTATCCTCAAGAGGCACTTCAAGAATTCTGTGAAGTTTGCAGATAGTCGTTCAGAACTGTAGCTTGGACTCTATTGCAAAAGTACAGCATGCCTCATTTAAGTGACTGTACTTATTACAAGGTGAGACAAATGTGCATTTAGGTGTGAATGAATGTCTGCTGCTGTTGATATTATTTGAAGTTGGTTGGATTATACTTCTCTTTATGCATTTATTTACTCTTTCATGTACAAAAGAGTCAATATTAACTTTAGAGGACATATATACATACAGATTTGATTGCAGGGATCTCAAGAAAGATCACTTTTAAATGAGAAAACTGTGTAGCTTATTTCTGGTCTTTTCTCAGGATCATGGTTCTCTTTTCTAATTCTGTTTTTCTTTATAATTATTCAGAATGTTTGTTCAGCTGTGTAAGGGGAATATGGTAAACAAAAAATATGTAAGGGTGCAAAACTGAAAAAAAAGATTAATAATTCTATCCAAGTGTTATTAAAGCTGAATCTATTGTTTTGAAGTATTTTTAGGTGAACATATGTATAAATAATCATACAAGCAACTTGAAACTTCAGCAATTATTTCCATTCCTTCACAGGTACAAACACACTTGGAAAATCAGTCTAGGTACCACATACAGCAGAGCCAGAGGCACCAGGTGAAGCAGTACCTGACCCTTGATACCAAGCTGTCCAGCCAGACACTCTCCCTGTCCCACTCTCACGCAACCCAGCCTGTGGGAGTGACATCCATTCTAAGGAACGGCCACATGCCTCCAGTGAGCAACATCAGCACTCCGGAAAGCCCTGTCACCAAGCTGCTGGCCCTGGGAGGCGAACACGAAAATGCGGTAGGGCAGGGCTGGGTAAACAAAAGGGGAACTGGGCTTTGTCTATTTCTACAAACACGTTACATGACCCACCTTGTACTAGAAGTGGGCAAGAGATGACTTTCTTTACTTTCAAGGGGCCTTTGGTTACAGCACGTCCTTTCTGTATTCTTTTGAATTATGTGGATTATTCCCTTGTATGCCTGGGAATAGCTTACTGCAGGATCAAGGTTTTAGACTGCTGCCAGATAAAATGTACTGTTGCATCTTTTTATATCTGCATCATAGGTTGCTGTACATTTTCTGAATATGCACTTTGCAAAGCAAAATTTTTTTTCAGATGGGAGTTGTTTCTGTCTAAAGGTATTAACCAAGCTGCATAAAAAAAAGTTAAATACTGATTACCTTCTAGATACAACTGTAAGAATCACTCATTCATTTTTCAGTTAGGTGGTACATTTTTATATGGATTATCTTGGGCAAACTGGCAAAGATATGCTAACTTCAGTGCTACCATCGATTTTAATAGAGGGGCAGCTACAATACAATGTCAGATTCTTAGCCAGTGTGAGATGTAGGTCATTACGGCTTTTAATACTTCAAAAAATTTCAAAAGAGACTGTTTATTAGGCAAAAGGGAAATTCCTACAGAAATGAGAAATGGAGAAGCTGTATCACGTCTTGGACTTTAATAGAACAGAAGAATCTTACAAATATACCATGACTCTTTTGAGCATTTGGATGTTATCTAGCTAGCATGAGGGAGCCCATAAAGCTTCCTGGAGAGTTCATCTGGGGCCTCTTCCATTCTTTCTGCATTGACAACTGACATTTTAAGTCAGGTTTATGGATTACTGGAACTACTTTTAAGTGCTATATTAAATGGCCTTTGTGGACACCTTTGTGACCACCTCCATGCTGGCAAAGTGTGCTGTGCTGGAACTGTTCTCAGGCATTTTGGGTCTTATCCTGATAAGTACCACCTGCCTTGTACCACTCCTGTCCTGGTGAGCAAGAGGGCTGCTTGTAAACCCCTCTCCAGACCTGTGCCTGGTGAAGCCTGGGAGAGTGATAGTTGGCACTGGCCAAGATGCTGGCAGCTTTGCAATGATTTGAATAATCTTATCCCAGAGACTCAGGGGGATGACTGGCACAGTGTACTTTCCTAATGTGGATGTGCCCTGTGGTTGAGAGTAGGGTATGGTTATTTTAGTAAATAATATAGAGCCAACACCCATGCTGGTGCAGTAAACTGCAGTCTTTAATATCATCTAATTGCCAACATTTCTTGGTATCCTTTTGGCTCTGATGATGCTTTCCTTGATAAGCCTGGACACAACTCCTAGCACAGCACTTCTCTGGCTTTAGAGAGGGAGAGGAATGCATGTATGAACTGTGCTGGGCCACGTGGCCTAAAAGTCTGTGTTGAAAGGTGCCATGCCTGTGTGATGCTTTTGTTGCATAGGACCGTCTACACTTCCTTCAGCTCCCAAGAGCTGCAGATAGTAGAGTTAAAAGTGACATACTCGTCATGGGATCTCTCCCAAAATCATTTTGTGAATAGAATCCGATCATAATCATCAGTGAAAACTCATGTTGTACTTTGTCCAAATCTATCTATATATATATCTATAGGCTGCCAAAGTATTCACTGTTTCATCCCAAGTAATTAATGAGCCATTCCATCTGCCTCAATAGTTTTTTGGCTCAGATTAGAACACAAGTGGGATCTGAAGGCTGACTGGGAAAGTATCCAGTGTACTGCTAAATACAAATCTCTGTCTATTGAAGACGGCAGCAACACCAAACCTGGAGTGACTCATACAGTTGCAGAACCACAGGTTCCTTTCAGTCTTCCTGCACCAAAGCAGCAATGCACTGTTGATAAAACATATTTGATCAAAATGACAGGTCACACTTACAACTTAATGCTCTCCTGTCATCTGATCATGATGTTGCAATAAGGGGTTAAAATAGGGGCATGGGCTAGTGTTTAAGAGGAAAGATGTATCTTACTGAATCACAACTGTTTTCACAAGAAGAAACAAATGTGAATATTGTATAGAAGTGTTTGAATTGTTTGAATTTTAAGATATAAACTTCTGAAATTCAGTTTTATTGCTGTAATAGATACTCAAGGTTAATTTCTCTGTATTTTCAAAATAACTTTTTTTTCCATTATTTGTAGTGATTTCTCTTAAAATATTATTTTATCAGATGGAAGAGGTGATTGAAGACATAATCAATATGGAATCAAATTTTAATGATGAAAGGATAGGTTGTTCTGAAACTCCTTTACTAATGCAAAGAACTGTAAGTATTTTGTTGAATTTCATCTTGCTTTTTATACTAGAAAACTTTGAGTGATCCAAGAACATCACAGTTCAGAGACTAAGGAATAGTGTCAGTGGACTAATCTTTCTTTTCAGTTGATTGCCTTTTTGTCAACAAATATTACAAAAAAAGGCACCTGTGTGGTGAGACACAGTTGTTTTAAGTGGTCTGAATAGCATTTGGGGTTCTAGCCCAGCAAAATGTCTGGTGCATAACCCATCGGAGTTACTAATTCTTGTGCAGTGCTAAAAATAATAAAAATACGTCTCTGGACCTTAGAAGGACACTTAAAGCCTTGCATAAAGATCCTTCTGGCTCAAAAAAAAAAAAAAAAAAGTCAAAGCTTCCCCATATAATAGTTTCTATGGTACAGTGGTTTCTCCAGTGTCTCATTCTGAAGCAAAGCTCTAGTTCTGGATTTTCATATAGACAAGTTGCATTTAGTTGAATAATCAAGGACAAATAAGAAAAATATGACTTCTTCACAGGAATAAATGTAACAAACTTCAATTTTATAATGTCTTTTTGCAAATAAATGTCAGAGGACAAAAAAAACTATTTATGTTTCCATATGTTACATATTTGAAGAGGAAAGATGGACCTTTTCTGGACACAACAACACATAGAGCATTACTATTTATGAAAATAATACCTACCAATAACTGTAATGCACTTTACAGAAGGATGTACTTGTCCTCTCTACCCTAAATTACGTTGGGAACTGTTTGTCCTCAGGGCTTTAAACTATACACTGATGAAATGGAACTTCACCTTGATGAAGGCAGAAGGATTTTCACAGACTTTGACAATCTACCAAGTTCACTTCAGAATACAGTCAGGTGCTTGCTCTTAATGGCCCTCTGGAGGAGATCCTTTTTGTGACTTACAGAACTTCACCGGCCAAAAAAATACCTTCGTAGACAAGATCTCTACTCTTCTATGTTGCCCACTATACTGTCCTGTATTAATGCCAATTAACATTTCTATGAACACCTGACATTTGCATGCCAACTACAGAACTAATGCAGCTGGACTGATTTACACATATCTCAGTACAGAACATAGCAAAGAATTGGTCCCCAGGGAGTGAATTAATGTTTTGGCTCAAATTAACGTCAGGCAGGGGAGGATTCTTTCAGTCATGATACCGTGGGATGGTGATGAGAGGCATGAATTCTGGGTTTTGGGTTGAAGTCATACTCCCTCAAAACCTTTTAAAACTGGATGATATTAATCTATGCTAATTCCAGGTTCATTAGCCTTTATCTTCAGCCATGAAGGACATTTCTCCCCAAAGTTTATTGAATACCCTACCCTTGATGAGAAAGGAAATATGCAATGTTTTTTAGACCTTGCTGGTATCATACTTACAAAGATTTGTGATTCCTCAAGTGCCTCTGGGACAAGTAATAGTATTTGGATTTTCATTTGTGCTGAGGAAATCAGCAGACTGCTAGGTAAGTCAGGGAGTTGCACACATTTCCAAATCTCTCTGATCAGTACTATGGCAAAATAAAGCCTGCCTTCAACAAGGCATGCAAATTTCATCAATGTGAGGAAACTGAGTGGTGTCTCTGCTTCTTCTGTCTTCTCTTTTAACATTGTGTACTCTAAAAATCTACAGAAGAATTAGGCATATGGAGATGATATCAAGCATTTAGCTCATGCCATTTGGTTTTATGTCATCTTTCAGGCAACATCCTAAATCTGCCAGCAAAATTTTGGTCATAAGATGTGCAATAGAGAAAGATAGAGAGGCACATAGAAAATATTTTTTTTATATCCAGTTTTTCATTATCACATTAAACATAATGAAATTTCTTTATCTGAGCTAAAAATGTATGTATTACAAGAGTATTGGACTAGGAGACATGATCAGGAATGAGAGAACATTTAATTTCCCTGAGATGTGCTGGGTCTGTGCTGTACTTCAGCAAGGACTCACAGTAGCTCTGACATAATTCTGCACAAAGTGCCTTGCTGTGGTGGCTGACACGAACATAGAGTAAGTGAGATTATAGGTGAGACTGAGTTGCCTCTCTATCTGGCTGATTTGGCATTTGCTTTCTGTTTAAAATTCTGCAGTGTAATGCCTAATTATTTTTAGAATTTCCTCTTAGACTTTTCTTACTTGGGATTGTCTTGATTTTGCAAACTGTGCAGAGTAGTCTCTGAAATTCTGAAATGCACTGACAGTCTTGGTTTTCAGAATGTGGTGGCAGGCTCAGGTGCTTTTTAAGCAAAATATTTTCTTGAGAAAAACAAATTCATGGTGCCATTTTCCTTTCTCACTTTTCTCAATGCTAGTGACTGAGCAATCTTTCCACTTTTTACAGTGCGACCTGTTGCCTGCTGCAGTGAACTAGTGTTTGCTTTAGTTAAATGCACCCATGTACCATTTTAATGGCACATTAAATGAAGATATTGAATTCTTTGAGACCACTCATGTGAATAATTGCTCAAAGGCTCATTGTTTGACCCTGAATTACTGAATTACAGTTATGTATTGGTAGAATTAGAGAAGTGAAAATAAGAACTTTCCTCCATCTCTCATTAAAATAATTACAGCTTCTGAAAAGTGCGTTATCTGGCTTTTATTTTGTTTGGATCCAAATTTATAATTTCATGAAACTGTCTGGTTTTGGGTGTTCACTTAAGAATTGCTTCAAGTAGGGAATTTTCTGGCTATGTTTCTATTGCTCTTCAGAGTACCCTAATGGCAGAAACCTACTTTTTATAATAATTATTTAGAAGTTCAGTTAAAATGTAAGACTAGATCCTCCTTACATACAAGACGTCTTGATTCTTCTGAAAGTATTTGTAAACCAAATTATATCTTTGTTCATAAATCATAGCTGAAATAAAATCATAACTATTCTTATGAACTATCATTTAATGACAACTGTTTGTTCAATATGGAGAAGGTAAGATTTAATTAAAAAAAGACCCTTGAAGATGACACCAATTTAAGTTGTTTTTCCTTGTTGTAATAATTTAGTTTTATGAAAATTTTGTTAACAGACAGAAGTGTATTTATTTATTATAAGAAAATATTTTTTTCTGTAGGTGTCATATTAGGAGCAACAGGTTTGTTCCTTTTGACCATACAGCAATCATTAAAAAAAAGGAAACAAATATTATATGAGTGAGTTTTACAAGTGAACTACTATCGTGTAGGTCAGATATGGTGACAGACATTTGGAAAGTAAATACTTTTAATTTTTATCAGAAATTCATTCTTATTGAAAATCCTTACAGTCTATTTAATATGCTGTAGTGAATTTAAAGTATATTAATACTTCCAAATGTTCAGAACACCGAAAGTATAGATATTTAGGTCTATTAATAGAAAGTGTATATTACACCACCATTAAAAGTTTAGGGTAGGTAGTAAAAAGCTGTACTCTACAATGCTTTTAATATCAGCAATGAGAGAAATTTAAGAAACATATTATATTAAAGCAGATGTGGAGAGCATTAGTCACAATGAAGACAGACAGGAAAGAGCAGAGTTAAAAAATAAGATCTCTGCTTTTCAGGATATGATTTAACAATGTATGATCTTGTGAATCATTTCTTTGTACTAAATGTTTTCTTTTGAAAATATACATGTGCAGCCCTAGAACTCACCAGTAAACCCAGTAATCTAGCAATCACAATGGAGATCTGTATGAAAACAGTTGGCAATTTACCAGTACTTTCATTCAGAAATAACTGTTGCAGTCTAGATAATCACTGTACAACTGGGATAATGTTGTCTACTTGACATGCAGTCCACTAAAACTTGTGTCAAAAGCATTAGATTGACTGGCTTGGAATGAGAATGAAAGGAAATTAGTGTTCTGCAATGGCACGGACCTCTCTTGCACAGACCTGGGTGGGACCAGCAAGAAAAATAACTTAACCTTGGAACATTTTCAAGGATTCTAAGTTGTCTTTTTTTCTGGTGCACAAGAACACGAGCTTTCAGCATTGTTATTGAAGAAGCCTGGGGAGAGAGGCTCTGTAGCAGCTAGATGACTGGAAATGAGAGCTAAGAAACAGTTGTAGAGCAGTGCTTCAGGCAGAGCACTACCATGAAATTGGATTTTAAAAAGTCACCAAGAGAGGCCCAGCTGCTGGTATGTTGAATCAGTTCAGCTCCATGTTGCTGGAGTAGTCGATACTGAATGACTAAACTAAATGGAGCAGTTTCATTCAGATTGTTTGGAAGAAAACTGAACGCTTCTTCATGGAAAAACCTTTTCATTGAATTTTTTTTCCAAGTCCAGTACCAAATAAATCCAAGAAAAAATGTTTCCATGCTGATGTAGGAAGAAATTCTTTACTGTGATGGTGGTGAGACACTGGAATAGTTTGTCCAAGAAGGTTGTGAATGTCCCAACCCTGGCAGTGTTCAAGGCCAGGCTGATTAAGGCCTTGAGCAACCTGGTCTAGTGAGACGTGTCCCTGCCAATGGTAGGGAGGGTTGGGACTATGTGGTCTTTAAGGTCAATACCAACCCCTTAACGTTCTTTGATACCATGATTTAATTATAATATTTAATAAATATTTTCTTTAAATATCCCTTTGAATGCACTTAGCAGCAAGAATGTTGGGAAAAGAAGAATTAAACCATTAACAGAGAAGGGAAGAAAATGCACCTGGGCATGCTGGAAGTCAGGGGTTGTGCCAGCTGTGAGCTGGGGGAAGAGCTGGGCAGGGGAAAGGTTGCAATACCCTGTGAAGGTGATGTCTTGCAATGGGTCACCTCTTGAGGGATCTTCTGAGGCTTCACTGCTTCACTTTCATGACTTCATTTCATATACTCATTATTCACTATTTCACTAAGATTGGGAGCTACTGTCTATTTCCAGTCTGCTTGGGAGTCAAGTCAGTGGGACTGCGTCACTTCTGCCACTCTTGCAGGAAAAGAGCTTGTGGAGAAAATCCTCAGCTGCTGCATGGCTTGCTTGGATTTGTTTTGCTCCTTTGGCATTTGAAAGAAAATCTTGTGTTGTACAGGTATAGAAGTTAGATCACGACAGGACAGATAGGTGTTTTCCTTTTCTAATTTTTATGATTCTATTAATTACAGCTGGTACAAATTTCTGACTAAATCTGTTAACTCTGCATTTGATTTTATGAAGACACTATTTATTGGTAAAAGCATAGTTCAGTCTGTAAAATCTCACTGCTATTACAAGGTCTTTGAGGTCACAGTTTCTCATCATGACATTAATAATTTGTATTTGTATTAATTATTTGTTAAATATTGATGGTGACCATCTGGATGGATTACAAAAACTGCTGTCTGTCCCATTCTCAGAAATCATACAGAAGGAAGAAATTCAAGTAGGTATGCTCCAAAGTATTTTATTCAATAATTGCTGCAATTATTCAATCATGAAGAAAACCCAGCTTTCCATTAGAGGTGCTTATAGCATTGCTGATCTAGGCATCCCCCTGCTGTGTAATCATGAGTATTTTTTATTTAGTGAATACTGATGTAATTTGGCAATGCTTATAAGTTGGTAAAATCTGCTAAAGTTCAAAATCGTTTTAGAGAAAGGGCCGGAGTAAACATTAACAACCTCATTTGCTTAGGTTGGCTAACTTGAAAAGGCTGCATAACATCAATGAAAATGCTTTGTCAATCACATTCTACACTAGATTAGTCTTAAAGTCCAAGGAAGAATCAAAGTTCACCTAAGCATATAAACTTCTGTCTAGCAGTCTCTGGTATCATTTACAAGTCTAACAAAAAAGAAAAATGAAGGACAAGGAACAGTCGGTAGCTATTGAGGAAATAATGGATGCCTCAAAAATAAAACTGGTGAGCAAATATTTTCTTTGTCTTTCTTCAATACTATAAAAATGTTAGGTAGGAAATTGTGTCTTTCAGTTGCTTCAGTTGCAGAAAACTATGAAAAGCACAAATGCAGAACTTCTCAGGCCTGTTTCCTGCAGCTGGAAGTATCTTTTGTTATCGCTGCCACTGCTGTTTTGAAAGTCATACGAATGTCAGATGAAGGTTTGCTTTTGGTATTTCACACAATTTAGTAGTTTGAGATGGAAATGTACAGTGTACAACTCTCTTGACTGCACAATTTACCTCATGCTGTAGTAAAGGTCTTCATAGAACAGAGCATACATTACTTTTGTTCGGGAGAACTGCTGTCTACTTTTACTTAGCTGCAGCATCCTAAAGCTGTGCAAAATGACCAAAAAGTTCAGCTCTGTCTCTAGTATGCTGACAGACCAATGTCTACTAATCCTTCTCTATTTTGGGGGTAGAACTCTCTGGCTAAAGGGAGCCAAAAGACTCAATCTTCATGCAACTGTAGTAAAGATTCCATAACTCTGAAATGGAGAGAAAATGTCTTTTTCCCTCTTTGGTTTTCTCTTTCTAAAAGGTAAACAGACAGAAATGAAAGTATTATTCTAAAATATACAATTGTTTATATGCAAGTACCTTTTACAAACATGGTTTCTATCTCAGACCTTAACATTTGTTTAATAGAAGTTAAAACAAGTTTCTAATTCTCCCAATATTCATTCCTTATTAATTCCAAATCCCTGTACAGCAGGATATACCAGCAAATTCCTGTTGCTTGGGGCCACCAAGAAGATTCTGTTGTATCCCAAATCCTCTGCTGCATATAGCGTTGTTGTCTGTATAGAGGAATGCAGGACTTGAAGTCCTTAGGAGATGACAGGTCATAAAGATTATATTAAGCTCACTGCTGCCTGCAACATACAGATCATGATTCCTTCTGGAGATAAACTTTCTGAATTTCTGTCAATGTTATTTACATAGGTTGAATAAAAGATGTGAGCTCAGAGGAAACAACAGTGGCCAGTTTGTTCTCCAGGCACAGTCAAGCTTTTTACTGCAAGACAAAACCAGCTTGTGGAAAACACAAAGATTTCTTGAAGTCCATTTTGAGAAATAAACTGAAAGTACAACTGATTTTCCTAACACTTCCTTCTCCATCAGCCTAGGCCTTCCATGACTTTTAATATAGGTGTAAAGTAGTTTATGAAGTAGATATTCACACTATATTTACATTTGTACCTATTTCTATTTCCACTAGAAATAAGCATTTGTGAATATATGTGAAATCAACACCACAGAAGGAATTTTCAACCAAAATTAAATTCTGCATGGTACATCCATATGAACACACTAGAACACAGAAACCTTACTGTGATATGTTCAGAGACTTAGCTGTTAGATGAAATCTCAGAGGACATAATATAAAGCATATAATATAGAGAGTACATGATACAAATAAATGTGGTTTTCGCTTCTCCATCAGCCTCAATTTTTCACTTTTCTTTTTGTGATGACATTTGATCATTGTTTTTAGATGAGGAATTTGAATGATTTGATATATATATTTACATGCAGTATTCAAAAAATTGAAGTCAGGTGGAACCAGGAATTAGTACATTTACTAGTTTTAGTACATGTACTAGTTTTATTAGTACATGTTACTAGTGAAATAATAGTAAAATAGCTAACAGATGTGTCATTTAATTGGCATCTTTTAGCTTTCAGAACCTGGGGTTTAGTGGGCAGTACTCTCATGACTTGATTTCCAGCTGCAAGTTGGATGATGACTTTGTCAGAGCATCACTTCACTTCTGGACTGTGTCTGTCATGATAATTTTGTGACTAGAAAAGACAAGAATAACTAAAAATATACAATTAAAAGATGGTAATTGAAAGAGCATATAACTCTTACAAAAGGTTGATTCTCCAGAAAGTTCCTTTGCTTGGTCATATTTGATCAGACATTTATCTAGACAATGGACTTCTATGTATATGATCAGGGCAGAAATGTACTATGACTGGAATATGAAGAGAGTTCATTTTTCTCTGATGAATAATGAACCAGCTTGATGATCATTATTCGAAGATAAAAAATGAGCCAGTTTTCATGCATAATATATAATATGTAATATAATATATCTGAACATTAAGTCCCTGGTTGAGGATTGTGTAATTATGAAACATGTTAAAGATAAATATAGAAGGAGATACAATTTGTTCAGATGAAAACAAATCTGAGAAGGACAGTATTTTCTGCTAGTCTCTTTACATAATAAAAAGAGACACTGGAACATTTTTGAATTGTTATTGCTGAAGACCATATGTACTCAAATATAAGTATTTTGTATTGCAATTACAAAAGGACCAAAAAAATTTAGCCGTATATGGGATCTTCTAGATTCTGAAAACAGTATACTATAACTTCTTTGGCAATTGATAGTCCAAACACATCCTTACAAATAAAAAGGATAACACAGCTTATGTTCAACTTTCTTCAAGCAGCACAGCAATTGAAAAATAAAGCTGAACCCTAGCCTTTCAGAATAGTATTTGTATTGTCAAGATTATGCATCCTGTTTGCAATAAATTTGAAAAGATGAAAAGTCAAAATTTATTAAAATACACATTGAAAATACAAGAATTGACCCAGTTTTCCCCTTGACAAAACCTGGAAACACCCATTATACCAGGTACTGCTATTCAGGAAATGGATTTGTTAATACGTATTAATATACATTTATAGATCAACTCACTATTTGGCCAAATTCAGTGCACATTTTGATGCCAATCTGTGAACTTGAAAGATTGAAAAAAGTTACGTTCACCTGTCATGAATAAATTGTAAAGGCATGACAAGCAATTAACTGTGTTTTTATGCTTGGTGCCCCAGTAACCCAAATACAAACTTTTACTTGATATGTAAAATGAACTGTGGACATATTTCCATATTGAGATTTTTATATTTGGGATGCATATATGGGATAACAGTGTAAAAATTTTGCAAAATTCCTACTTTTGTTTTCTTTTTTTTTTTTTTTTTTTTTTAATTAATATGCATAAGCAAGAACCACAATGAAATAGATGGGTGTTAAAATTTTTTGTGGTTAAGAAGTAGCCTCATTTTACAAAACAATTCTTTGAAGTGATGTTATCAATTAAGTTTGTGATAACATGATTTAAGTGGGATATATTTAAGGGTGGAAAATGATAAAATATTGCACTAATATCTTGTTTTAGATGCAGTCTGAGCAAGTTCCAATTTCTACCAAGCACCAAAAGAAATGTTCCCTTGCAGATACAGTACTCAACCTTTCAGGATAGGCAGCTCCATAGTCTCTCTCTTCTTGTGACAAATAAAGCTGCACGTGTTGTGGTTCCCTATTAAGTTTGCCGAGTCTGCAAGTGCAGTACAGGCAATCTGACCATGTGTCATAGGGCCAGTGATCCTCAGAATGGTCTGTACTGCACAGCAGCTGCTGTGGTAACATTCCGTGTATTGTTACTGCAGGAAACAGGCACATTTGGTGGGTTGTAGGTCTGCAGTTATTAACCCCGGAAAAGACGGTAGCAAAGGAAGCTTCTGCTAACAGGACTATTCCTGCAACTTGCTTCCCACTTGCCTCTTTTCATGAGCACTTCTGGGCAGAATGAAGATGTCTGGTAAAGGCAGTATGGTCCTGACCTCTGGAGACATCGTGACCCTTGTAATCACACATTTGGGCTTGTGAGTGTGATTGTGAGGAAGTAAGTCCCTGGGAGAAATGGCAGGTGGATAACAGGACAGTTTACTCTGTTGTCTGTTTGCAGGCCTCAAGGGAAAGCAGGCTAGCTGACTAACTGTTTTGACCTGTCGGGACAGTCCAGATACCTTGGATGAAAAATTTTTGATATCTTAAGGTTTAGCCATTTTAGATGACTAGAACATGTCTGGTGTCTACTCTTTAACAATATACACATCCTCCATCATCCTTGAGTAGTGACATCCTTTGGATGTATGGAGAACTGTTTCCTACTGGAATTAATCTTTTTAGCTAGTCCTGCATATCTAAGGTTTGCTGTTTACAACCTTCTTGTATGAACACATATTAGTAAAATGTAGTACAGGTTATCTAGACAGTAACTGAACAGAATACCTTTCAGGCTAAGGAGCAAGCTAAAGAGAAGAGAAAGTTTGGGTTTTTTTAAAATAAAAGATATTAATGAAGTGCACAAATAACCAATCCTTGATCTTAGTTTACTTAATATTTTCATTAATGATCTCGGTACAAAAAATACATTTATGCTGATGACATTTACTGAGGTAGCAAAAGTAAAAAGTATTGCCAATACAAAGAAGGATGAGGATATCATAGAGGAAGAATTATATGACTGTGATGACTGAATAGTCTAAATGGAAGGAATGTAATAGTACTGAGTGGAAGGTCATTCATTTAAATACTAATAACAGGAATGTCTGCGGTAAGCTGAGAGCTCATTAACTGGAGATGACAGAAAAAGATCTGGTTACATTAGTTGTTCAGAGGATAACTATAAGCCATCAAATTGATGGGACTGCATAAAAGTGATAAATATGATCTTAGTATCCATCATGAGACTGATTTCCAAGAGACATGAGGAAATATCTAGTGTGGAATTCACTGGACACAAAACTCCTCGAATGCTGTAGGCAAAAAACGGTGTCCACCCTTCAGAAAAACTAATTCAAAGCAGGAAAGGTACAGAGGGTTTTGTTAGAACATATCATGGCATGGGAAGTCTGTCTAAAGAAGCATGGTCTAATCAATTTAGCAAAGCAAAGTCTTAAGGGAGCTATGTCCACTTCCAGTAGTCACCTGGGGATGTTAAACAATGAATTACGTGCGTTAAAGGAACACTCAAAAAACTAAAATTTGTCAATGAATGAAAATAAAAGATAAGCTTTTTTTGACAATACTTTGCAATCATTCAACTTTTTTAACATAGTCCAAATAAAAATATTGGAGAGGTGAAACCTGATTAATTTTAGACAGAGCATTATTGGCTCCTGAACTAGATTATTTAATGATATGTTAAATAAACTCAATGATCAGGAAATCCTTTCTAGCCCAGACTGGGCATTGCCATATTCAGCAGAATTCTTAAGAAAATTCTAGCTGGCTTTGGAAAAGGATTGGGCTGTTATTTTCTAGCTGTGCAACACTGATTGTGATACAACCATGATCCTTACGGACTTGAATGTTACTGTAAGGCAGACACATCATGCAAAGATTAGCCAAAATGGAAAAATACTTAAATAATATGTGATCATGCAAGTGAACACTGTTGTGACATACATCTGTGTAGGGGTTACAAGTGAACAAGCACAGACAACCTGTATTCATATATTTTATTACTGCATTCAGAATCCTTCTCTTGGAGGATATGAAAATGCTATGGTTTAAGTTTTCTTTAAAATTAAATGGTATTTGCCAACAGCCATCATGCTGGATTTCCTTTCATAAGGCCATGTCTTTCATATAATATTTTCCTTTAAAAAAAACCCCAAACTTTGTATTAGAGACTGAAAATTGTGATCACAGCTGTCCATTACTAGTTGTCCATGCTGTTAGCAAACCCTTAGGATTTGCTACACAATCCTGCCTGCATAGCAGTTCAGACCCAAGTATTGAACATCACAATCTTCTCTCGATGTGATCTCTGTAGTACTTGGACTACATAGTACTTGGACACTGTCACCAAGCACAAGGTCACAGGCTCATGTGAGGTGTATTCACTCAGGTAGTCCAGCTGAAGTTTGCTTTTATAATTGGTCTAAGCTTCAAAGTTGAGTATCTTTCAGGACTGAGCCCCATGAATGAAAATTCTCATGTTCCAGTCTTTGCACACAGGCATTGAAGAACCCATGACACTTTATACAAAAGGAAGAATGTTAACCCCAGTGTCCTTGCCAAATGCTAACTTCGTTAATTACAGTCTGCTTTCTTTAATGCTCCTTGCAGTTTTAATTAGATATTGTATTATTCTCTTAATGTACCACACTGTCACTGGTTATTCCCAGTTAACCATTTGCTGTGCTAAAAGTTGCTGATTTTTTGTCCAAAGCTGGCTGTATTTCAGATATAGGAAAGACGGCGTATTATATTCTGTTATTTTTAATATTTGTGTTCTCAATCCTTATAAGCTGCTTGCATCTAAATTCTCAGATACATATACATAAGTATCATGAATGCAAGGTTTGGAAATTAAGTCACTTACCAGGACTTCTCAGAACAACACAGGTGTGAACCAATATAGCTCACGATGCCTGAAGGATAAATGATTTCCTGGTACCTAGGAATTTTCATATCCAAATGTCTGTGTTTCTACATCTAAACTGAAAGCAAGAACATGCTTGTGACATGGTGGAATCAGCTGGAATTTTAAAGTGCTTTGAGATTCATCAGGTTCCACAGTGCTATAGAATTGTAAGATCATCATTTTACACACTTTGTATAACCATGCCATTTTAATGATTTGTACTTTTAGTAACATTATGTTGAATTTTTGTGAAATTATGTGTATATATATATATATATATATATATTTTAATGTAGGACTGGAAGCTATTTGAAGTCTCAGTACTGCAAAAACTTTCCCTACTTAAATGACACCATAAACAATAAATTGCATTATGATATATGGAGTTTTGGTATATATCCAAACAGCTAGATGTATTTTGACTCACAATTTCTGTAATATATTGTGCTATATATTTTGATTTTATAATTTCCAAATTAGTTACTTACATATGTCTACATTTCTAAAATTGCTTCCTGCTTTGTCAAACAAAAATAGTATGTTTCCACATGTTGTATCAAAATATCCAATTTCTACTGCAAGATTGCTCTCAGTGTTCAGTAACAATAGCAGGGAAATTCCTTGAGATTTTCTATGCTTGATATCAATGCTTGATATCAATGCAGAGCAAATTCAGATAGAGAGTTTCAACAAACTTTGATACATACTTTTATATATTTTTTGACTCTATTTTTTAAAAGTCCTTGGTAATCAGGAATATGATTAATTTTAGAGAAGCTCCTTCTTACGTGATTTTTAAAATAATGGTTTATTTGGAAATTTTCACATTAGGAGCCTAGTGAGGTTTCCTGAGAAGTTACACATGGGAGGCCTGCAACATTCACCCCAAATTTTCTTCAGAGTCAAGATTAAGAAACAGAGATGATTCAGTTCATGCTAAGTGTCCAAAACAGGTCAAATTAATCACCTTTTCCTTATCCTGAATCCTGACACCGAGAATTACTCCTTCCACACTAATTCACAGCAGATTTTTCATGGTGACTAACTGTGAATAAAGACTGTGTCAAAGGGAGATCACCAGTGGCTGCATCCACAAAGCCACTTAACTGTCATAGTGGCCATTGCAATACAATTGAGATTTCTACTAAATTCACAGAAGAAAGAAACAGTTGATAGTGTGATTTGCACTAACTTTCTGTAACATTTGCTGTCATCTGGGTCAGGATCCTGTCACCTTTAGTTCCTCCATCCTCCTTCTGGCTCATCTTGTAGATGGGCATCACATTTGCTCCAGTCAACTGCAACCTCCTCAGTTAGGCCTTCTGGTAAGTGGCTAATGGTGGCTCAGTGAGCTCTTCTGCCAGTTTCCCCAGGGCCTTCAGGTGCATCCTGTCTGGCCTCATGAACCTGTGTGTGTCTAAGTGGTATAGCAGGTCACTGGCCATTTCCATTGGATTGTGAGGTCGTCATTCTGCTCTGTCTCCCAGGTCAGGTGGCTGGGTACCCAAAGAACAAGTAGTATTACTATTAAAGACTGAGGCAAAGATGGCATTAAGTACTTCAGCCTTTTCCTCATCCTTTGTCTTCTCCCACATTTAATACAAATATGGATTCTCCTTACCCCTCCTTCTATTGCTGATTTGTTTATAGAAACACTTTTCATTGTCTTTTACAGCAGTGGCTAGATTAACTTCTAATTAGCTTTTAGGCCTTCTAAATTTCTCCCTGCATAACCTCACAACATCATTGCTGTCCTCTTCAGTTGTCTGCCTCTTCTTCCACTATGCTTCTTTCCTCAGTTCCAGCCAAAATTCTCTGTTGAGCCAGGTCAGTTGTCCTCACTGGATCATCTTTTTGCACATGCAGATGTCTTGCTCCTGCACCTTTAGCATTTCCTTCACGGTTCAGCCTTCCTGGACTCCTTTCACCTTCAGGACTGCCTCCCAAGGAACTGTCTCAACCAGTCTCCTAAACAGGCCAAAGTCTGCCCTC
This sequence comes from Orthonyx spaldingii, assembly GCA_013397795.1. NCBI lineage: Eukaryota > Metazoa > Chordata > Aves > Passeriformes > Orthonychidae > Orthonyx > Orthonyx spaldingii. The sequence continues at coordinate 1,154,168 of VZTJ01001735.1, read as the reverse complement.
TGAAAATTCAAGTCCTGCTGACCACTCTCCTCACTTCCCCAAGACTCAAAAACTCTATCATTTCATGATCGTTGTGCCCAAGTTGGCCTCCAACTGTCACATCTCTACAAGTGCTTATCTGTTCACAAACAGCAGCTCCATCAGGCGCCTTCCCTAATTGGCTTGCTCACCAGCTGTGTCAGGAAGTTAGCTGTCACACATTCCAGGCATCTTCTGTACTGTTTCCTCTAGGCTCTTGTACTTCTGGAGAACATCTGGTAAGTTGAAGTGCCCCTCAGGAGCAAGGGCCAGCAATTGCAAGAGTTCTCTCAGCTGCTTATGGAATATTTTAGTTGCTTCTTAATCCTAGTTGGGTGGTCTATAACAAAGTCCTACTATGAAATCTGCCTTGCTGGCCTTTCCCCTGATTCTTACCCATAAACACTCAACTTCATCATCACCATCATTAAGCTCTAGACAATCAGAATACTGTCTAAAATACAGAGCTATCCCACTGCCTCTTCTTCCCTGCCCATCCCTTCTGGAGTAAAGCTGATGTGAATCCTTCTAATTAGTGAGATGATAGGATTGTAGTCATCAGTAGTTAAATAACTTGGGTTTGGACTTCATTTTCATCATCTCTATACGGAGTGATGATTCTGTTTTCATAACAGCTGATAAAAATTGTGAAATGACAGGGGAAAGTATGCTGGAGAGCATCTGCATGAAACAAAGATGACACGGGACATTTAGCACAGACGCTCTGCAAAGAGAATTAGACAAATTGAAGGGCTGGACAGTCAGTAACTGAATGAAGTTTACCAAAGGCAGGTCGTGGATTCTGCACCTGGGATCGGGCAACCCTGGATGTATGTACAGACTGGGGAATGAGATGTTGGAAAGCAGTGCCACGGAAAGGGACCTGGGGGTCCTGGTCAATGGCAAGTTGAATTTGAGTCAGCAGTGCCCTGACAGCCAGGAGGGCTACCTGTGTCCTGGGGGGGCATTGGACACAGCATCATTAGCCGGGCAAGGGAGGAGATTGTCCCGCTCTGCTCTGCACTGGGTGGCCTCACCTTGAATATTGTGGGCAGTTTTGGGAAGATGTAAAGCTACTAGACAGTGTCCAAAGAAGGACCCCAGAGATGGTGAAGAGAAGAGAAGCCATATGAGGAGTGGCTGAGGTCACTTGGTCTGTTCAGCCTGGAGGAGGCTGAAGGGGGGGTTCTCTTCACAGTCTACAACTTCCTTATGAGGGGAAGAGGAGAGGCAGGCAGTGATCTCTTCTCTCTGGTTACCAGTGATAGGATCCAAGGGAATAGCTTGAAGCTGGGTCAGGAAGGTTTAAGTTGGATATTAGGAAAAGGTTCTTCACCCAGAGGATATTTGGTCACTGGAACAGGCTGTCCAGGGAAATGGTCACAGCACCAAGCCTGACAGAGATGAAGAGTTTGGACATGGCACATGGTCTCAGGCACATGGTGTGACTCTTTGGGTTGTCCTGTGCAGGGCCAGGAGTTAGACTTTGATGGTCCCTGTCTGTCCCTTCCAACACAGGGTGTTCTATGATTCTGTGATATTTTAAGCCTTTTTCTGCTTAATGAAAGTATTAATGTAGTCAGGTATAGATCATGGACAGATGCTTGCAGCCACTGCCCCTGTGGTTCTACTGACGGAAGGAGGTATATGAGCTCTTATCACTCTAGACAATGGCAGCAGTTACATGGAATTGCCTTTACCAACTGTGTAATTGAATTCAGCTGAAATGTCTATCTTTGGTTTTAAGCTGAATTTACTCGTGTCCTTTTGAACTCTTACACAATTTTGAACTTTGAGGTGTGTTGCTATTATTTTTTCCTTCCCAGCTAAATTGGCCATTCACAAATTTTTCTCTTGGATTTGGACATTGTCATTTAAATTCACACCTTTGTGAATAGTCTATAGAAATTTAACTATCTTTCAAGGATAAATGTGAATTTCTATTTGAAAATTAGAAGCAATCAATTAAGTATCACATGTTTATGTCAAACTGTGGTTTATGAGCCTTTTTTTTTTCACTAAGGCCATTGATAATCTAATAAGATGAAGATTGCCACTAGTTTCTTGCAAATTATTGAATATATGTACACAGCTGTGTAAAACATGTAAAGTATGACAGATATGTATTTCTCATTGGTTAGATTATTTATTAGATTATATTATTTTCAGTGGTTACTATTTCCTAGCATTTCACAAAAACAGTAGCCTAAATCATATAACAGCCTTACTAAAGTCCACTTGAATGAGTGTAGGAGTCACATTGACTCTCAATTTTTTATGTCATTGTGTTTTAATTTCATTTCAATAAGCCAAATTAATTTACATGAATGTAGGAAGTAATTAAACATGACTGGAGCTAATATGAGTTCACTCTTGTAATGTAGTTATCCTATCACTGGTACAAAGCAAATGCAAAGGTAAAACTGCAGTGGATTCTGTAATACTTGTCAGTTTACCCCTCGAATGAAACAAAGGTACTTAACGTGCGAATATTCTTAGCATTCAAATCCTGCATATAAGCATAGCTTGTTCTTAGTAATACTCATCTGAATTCCAAACATTCTTTTAAAAAGTATTTTCATTGAGACATCGAATGTGTAAGCAGATTTTCAAAACTGACTTGGTGTTGTAATTTCTAATGGTGTTCAAGAATTGTCAGTTTTGCTAAGTAATAAAGCTCTACTTTAAAAATGAGCATGTTGTTTATGTGTGTTCAAAAAGAATTCTGATTGCTTAATTTCATTGCATGTAATAGAACAGGGAGAATTTAACTCAAACTAGATTCTCAGATGATCTAGTGAGGTTATTAGTTAATTTAACAAAATCATTATTTAAAAATAAAACTAATTTAAAATTTCAGATTTAATATGAAATATATGAAGCACTGCCATGGAACAATTTCACACTGAGCAATTAATTGGGAAAATTGTCTCCATTCAAAGTAACTCGTGGTGAAGCTCACAGTATCTATAAAACCAGCAATTATAAGGGTCTGAAAAAAGTTGGTTCCCAGCAGACCTATGGTTGGTGTCTTGGTGACCTGCCTGGAAAATTCCATGTTGTTTCAGGATCCATAGGTGCAGGGCAAATCTGTAACAACATGTTTTCTCATCTATGAAAAACAAAATTCTTAAATAACTCCTAATTTCCTTTCATGCTTTTCTGTCTCAAGTCAGTGGTTGTATCCACATTTTTTCACCCACTTTTTAATCCTTTTGGATTTTTTGGATGTTTTTCTTTTGCTTTCTTTCGGGTTTTTTTTCTGTTATCTTGGTTGTGTGGACTCAAACTCAGTTTCTGAGTCCTTGTGTTTTGGCCACAAAAAAACCCCAAAGATGTCAGCACAAATTTTATATTAATGATAAAACAAAAAAAATTTTTTTCTCTTACTGCAAAGGATAGATACTGAAAAGTTGATCATAGGGTCATAGAAACTGAGCAAAGCCTGAAGTGTTCTTCAGTAAACTTTTACATATTCTACAGTTATTTCATCTTTGTAAAGTTATTCAAGGAAAGATAATATTTCTGCAATTACTCGAAGTCCACATACTTTAGGCTTACTTTGGGTGCATTCTATGGGTTTATTTAAATAATATTATATTATATTTTTTAAAGTAATAAGGGTACTGCTATCCATGATTATACATCATGTATGTTAAAACCATTAGGTTATCTGGTGTATCCTGACAACAGTGCAGTTCCTTTCCTCAAAGCATATTCTCGGATGTTCTGTCCACTCTAATTTTAACTATTACATATAAGTATCTCCCTGAATCTTTATACTGCTAAACCAGGCCCCGTATGAAGTACTAATTCAGAGTTTAGACTTGTGGTTAAAAAATCATATTGGGGAGTATGGTCAAAATCAGCAAGGCTATTTTGACTTTCAGCCTAATGCATATTTGAAGTACAGTCATGGCAACCCTGGATTTAGAAAATATGCTGTAGGAGCAGTTGAGCAACAGACACTGGGGCCCATATCTTGACATCACTGTAGAACTGAAACCCACACAAATTGCATCTATGAAAAAATGGTAGATAGTGATCCTTTGCTTTCAATTTTGTTTAATATTGTGTAACAGTAAAATTTCCCTTTAGACATATGTACATATACTCCTTCTAAAGATCACCAGATTCATATATGAAGATGTTTGCTCCTTGCATGCATGTTGTTTTGTTTTTTTTAATCTCTTAAGTCTTTAACTTATTTTAATTTTGTTTTTCTTATTCTTCTTTCCTTCCCTACCCCTCAAGCTATCTAGCAGCATTTTGGATATATATAACAGTGACCAGGGAATGGCACCAGCTAATATGGCTCTCACAAATGCTTCTTGCCCAGCTAATCTACCAGTAAAAAGGGAGCTCACAGGTAAAAGAACTCTGAGATTTTAGTATATAACTGCATAAGTGATGGTGTGTCTCTTAAAAGTTGAATAGATCTTATCCATGCAAAAGATATCCATAATTAAATTCCTGAGATTTTTCAGTTTGTGGTTTCAATTAAGGAAAGGAACAAAGATCAAGGAGAAATATTTTCTTTCTGTTCTTCTCTTCAGAAATTCAGAAACCATGTTTGCCTGTGTTTTTATGAACATCATGCTTCTGAAAAACCTTAATATTTTAGAAAACAGTATATTCTTCCACATGTTGGCTCCTGACCAACAATATAAATAAATTATCATCCATTAAATTGGTTCCAGGGTAGAACGAATAGTTCTTTTAAAACTTTACAATAAGGCTATTCAAGGTAAAGCTATATTAGTGGATTAATAACTTTAAAAGTTACATTCAATTAATCCAAAGAATGCTAAAAATCATGTACAGTTTATTAGTGTCACTCAGAGGAAACAGTGAGTTTATTCAATATATTACAAATCTGATTAACTCTTGCATTATGGGATATAGATAATCCATATTCACCTTAGTGTATTGTAAGTTTTATCCTGATGTAAAATACAGGAAATTGGAGAAAATTATCCCTCCACAACATTTCTACATTCTTAAATTTAAAAAAAAAGTGCAATAAAAAAAATCTTAACCAACCTGCCTGACTTGATCAAAATTTAGTACTGGTAGACTATAGGTTTGCCTATGATCTGCTTTAATAATAAAAATAGCAATGTAGTAAAAGGACTGGAAGTCTGGTCTGTGACAAGAAGCCATTTTCAAAAGATGAAAGAAGTACTGGAATTGCATTTTAAGGACTATTTTAATAAATGTTACTTTCTGTCAGAAGCAGATACAAGAGCAATGGCAAAGGAGAGACAAAAAAAGGATAACCACAATCTCAGTAAGTATATGTTCATCTTCCATCTCATTAAGTGAAATGTATGGAGAATGCAAAAATGTTATACATTAGCTACCACATCTCTGCTCTTCTTCTAGATCAGCATCTTACCAGGCCACTCAAATTGAACTCAGACTGCAAGCACAGCCAATCAAAGCTTTCTTTCTTGAAATTAATTTCTGTCCCTGACTTTTGTCTTTCAAAATACTTTGCATACTTATGTTCCAAGTTCTCCTTTCCAGTTCTTCAACAGAAATAGTATGGGAGTTGGATTCAATAATCCTTATGAATCACGTCCAACTTGCAATATTCTATGATTCTATGAATTTAAATCTAAATTGGTAATTGGTTAATAGCCACTCTTTATATCTTTATTCTCTTATTTATATCTTGTTTCTCTGGCTATTCCAGGAATCTTAGAGGGATTTATGGCTTTACTTGCATGAAATTACATACCTGAAAGTATACATCCACGGGCACAATGTGCTAGCAATCACTGTGGACAATCTTCTGCTACTTAGAATTTCCAGATGAAGTCCTTATGTCTGTTTGTAATTTTTTTTCGTGGGTTACAGACCACAAAGATTTTTAGATATGTTGCTAGCACGTTGCTAATCTCTAAAATGCCAGTGCAGCTGCTGTCTGTCTTGTTAGAGCAGGAATGGGGAGTTTTGCTGATCTAGGAAAGGGGGGAAGGAGTTGTCTGGAGCAACAAGAGGAAAGAGAGGCTCATACATACAGTAGGAATTCCAGGTCTTACTATTTCCTCCATTGTTTGCTTTGGCATATCATAGTCCTTTCCGATCCCAGCAGAAATGTCTGAGAACTTTCCCTCACCACTGGCAACAAAAGTGAAGGCTGTATGCCATGAAGATACCATGGCAGACAGGCAGAATCCGTCTTGGCTTGGGCTCCAGGTGTATCCTATAGAGCTCAAAGTCTTTCTGGAGATAGCTCTACTATCTAAGGGCTTGGGCACAATAATACATTGCATATAAAGGCTTTATTAGTGTCATTTACTCTTTTATGAGGATCAGGTTTCTTAGTGATGGTCTGAAAAATCAGGTTTGGAAAGTTGATTGGAATTATATTAACATTCAATTTTCAGATCACATTAAGGTCTACATTCTACAGAAATGGTTTTGTACATTCTCATAACAAGGAGGAATGAAGCAACTGGAAAAAAAGTTCCTTTAAAAAGGTTGCACATGGAATGAAACCATGAAAAGGAATTTAGATTTAAAAAATGGAACCCCTTCATGTAACAGACAGAATTTAAAACATCACTTAATATTTTTTGACTTTGGGTTTTATTTCTTCCAAACAAAGAATGTTATATCATCATCCTGTCCATGCAGTTTGAAAAATTGTTCTCTAATTTGGCTTATGTATAATTTAATGCTTGAAATATTACTGATAACTCAGGGTATCACGAACAGTTACAGATATGCATCAGGAAAGTTCTATTGAAACGTATTTCCAAGGTTAAAAATATAACTGACTTATTAACATAACCATTGGAAGCTACTTTTCAGGAAAAAATGCAAAAATATAAAGAAAAAGAATTCTGTAAGTGTCCACTTGTAAAGATAATTTTTTCTTTGCCTTGTTTTATAGCTCATGCTTAGTTGACTACTTTTTGATGAATATCTTGCAGAGTTTTCCACAGTGCAAATATTAATTAAACAACAGCTATTATGCCATAGGACAGCACAGTTAAAGCACATTCTTTGGTTTGTTTGCCATGCCATTATTTTGCCAACACAACTGAAGCATATCTTTTAAATGTTTCAGTTGCTATGTATTTTACACTGTGCACAAGATCCAGCACATTCATTCCAATGGGATGCAAGGGTTCACTAAGCAGTCCACTCAGGAGGATTATAACGCTGTCTTCTGAATATGTAAATCATGACCAAAAAAACTTTTTTGGATGCTTTAATTTGTTGAGTGAAATTCCTGTTTCTAGAGAAAGCAAGACAAGATAATAAATCCCACCAAGGCAGAGTACTTCATCAGAGTAAATAATAACACTCAGATTATTCCTGAAGCTTGAATCTGCTAGGGAGGAAATAACTGACTGCTGCACAAACCCAGGAGCCTGACACAAACAGGAAGCAAACACTTTTATATACAGGAAGAAGAGTACTAAAACTGATCCAGGTGGTGGGGCTGGGGCTGAAAGTGACATGCTCGTACGACTATGAGAAGATTGAAGTCAGCCTTGGAAGGCCCACCAGGATGCCCCTGGCTGAACACTTATAACTTAGCTCTACTGGGCTTTTTGCGTTAATATTCAAAATTAGGACATTAGACTTTAAGGGAATATCTCCAATTACAGAGCATGAATCCATTTTGCCCATGTTCTAGGCTGGCCAGGGCTGTCTGACAGAGAACAGTGGCATTAGCATATAGAGCCCAAGGTAAGGTCTTCCAAGATGCAAAGGACAAGAGAAAGAGCTCAGTGTGATGTTAGTGATGGACCAAAGCTGCATCCTGCTTATTCAGTGGGCTTTGGATTGAGTTAAAGTGGAGGGAGTGGACAAAAGCATGACTTCACATCAGTAGAACACCAGTAGATACTGCTGGTCTCTGACAGCCAGCAGTACCCCAATGGGACTGCATTCTCACTGAATACACTTTCTGTGTCAAAATTATATACAAGTAATTCCCCAAAGCAATGAGATGTCCTCTGGACCTATCCACTAAAAAAATGTGAAGTTTCTGAAGGATCACATACACCAGCCTGGATGCCAGTACAATGCTGGTAAAGTGAACTGAGAGCACAGAGATGGGGTACTAATTTTAAGATATTTATTTTCTCTTTTTTCCTTCTAACTAAACTACAAAGTAAACAAAACTACCCCACATAGCTTGTCTTAGGAGAAGTATGAATTTAAATCCAGAAAATATATTTCACTGTTTAAACCATGGGGTTTTTTTTCATTTTCTCTCTGTTTTAAAAATTATCATAAATGTGTTTGTGCTGTCCATCACTAAATGAAAGAGATGTACTGGGGACAAAGTGTTACTGGGACAAAATCTTGCTCTTTTTCAGTGAGGGGCTATGGTTGTAGCTATGTACTCTGTGATTTTAAATATTGGTAATTGTAAATAATGGGTAGTGAAGCTGTTACCTGTGATCTATAACAGGAGTTCTGCCAAAATATCAATTGCTGCATGAGTTGTCTTGTATCCCTGTTGAAGCCAACAGCAAAACTCCACTAAGCTGAAATCTCTGTTCTGTGGGAGCATGGTGGAGAAAGAATACACAAACATAAGGAAAAAAGAAGTGGTAGCTCACATTTAGACAATGTGTGATTATTTGATTCTCTAGAAATCTAATTGTAAATGGGGGAAAACCCTATAGTTAAGGTAAGATACAGATGGTACTAATCATAGGGTTTGTCCTGAGAGTAAGTCAGAGACAAGTAGGAGCTCCTATTGGGACTGCTATTTGAGGAAGACATTTTCTGTATTTTGACTAACTAGTGTTTAACTAATTAAAATGTTTTATGTTGAATTTCTCCAAAAATATCTCATTGTAAAAATAGTAACTGTTTCTTTTTAACAGTTGAGAGAAGAAGAAGGTATAATATTAATTACCGAATCAAGGAGCTTGGCACACTCATCCCCAAGTCTAATGATCCGTGAGTTCAACTGTCTTTCCTATAAAAATGTTTATAGTATAAATACAGGGAAAAAGAGACAGTTGCATATACTGGCCAAAGGATTGAGTAATGGGATACAAAATCTTCCATGCCAGGTCACTGGCTCAGATAAGGCTGTTGAAGTAACAAACCTTTGACAGAGTTTTCATGCCAGTTGGAAAAACTTATGTGAAAGTATAATAATGTGAAAGCAATTTCAGGGTGTTTAAGAGTGACTGCCACTTCAACGGAAAGCAAACAAACTAACTAAACCCAAACAAAATGAAAAAGAAGAAAACAGAAAAGATAAGCCAAACATCAGAAATACCATCTCTCTGTCCCTGAGCACAATTGTGTGGTCTCTGGAGAAGAAAGTAGTGATGCTTTCAGCTCTTGCCATGGCCCTCTAGTGGGATAACACAACAGTTACATTGTCACTGTCTGCCCCTTGACTAAAGGAAAAAAAATCAATTTAAGAGTCTGTAGACTGAGCATTTTTCAAAAGTCCTCAACTCAATGCAGGAAAAGCACAAGTCCTAAAATGCAAGGATAAAAGTAATAATTACTATAATTACTATAATAATATCATTTTATACTAATGCATATACTTACAGAAACACAAAATGCATATTGCTTGAACTATATGTGCATTCCCTTAAAGCTTATATTTGTCATCAACAGGAAAAAGTTGCCTTGCAGAAAAGCCCATTGTTAGTTTAGCAGTAATAATTCAGAGTGATTTTTAATGCTGAACTTTAGCCTTCTTAGTTTTCTCTTGTCACTTGGGGAAGATTTAATGAAGCAGTATGATTGGGACTTGCATAAAATTGATTATACAGATTTTGTCTTTTTCATTTGTATGTCAGTACAGGCTTGCATGATACTCCAAATGAAAGCATCTATTGATATTTCAGCTTTTTTTTACCTTAGGACTAAGAAATTTTTATTACATTAAGGATTTCTGCAACCATATAAAGCTGTATGAGACTTACATAAGTACAAGGTTGTCTTTACTTGGAGTGAAGGCACCAGAGAGAAAGCTGACACACTGCATCCATTTTAGAGAATTCAGAAACTCAGTTCCTTCTATAGCATCCACCAAAGACTGGATAAATGGGCATGTTTTTATTATTAATATGGAGTTAGTTGTTAAAGCTGAGTTAAAATAAAAAGCACTTTAAGTACCTTAATCAAGTTGTGGCCATGTGATCTGTTGCAAGCAGAAACTGATAGAAGTGTTTTAATTTTGCTAGTGCATCTTTCAGTATTCAATACCATTTGGGCAAGTAATTGAAAGATTTCTCAGAAAAACAGTGGATGGCACTGTTGGTTTGCAGCTATAAAGCAAAAATAGAAACTGGTTACACTGCAATTAGAGACGGGCATGGGGTACAAATTCCAGCTGCACTTTTTGAATTGCCTATAGAGGTGTTTCACTTACATGTTTTGGTCTGGATTCAGGTTTACTTTGTGAACTTAATCAAAACATTAATACTTAGAGAAATCATTTAAGCCGTTCTTAAAATTATTTACCTGGACCTGCAGTTTTGCTCCAGTAATTGGATGGTAGACTTCACACTCAGATTTTGGTGTTGTTGCCTCATGAAAAAGTTTCAGGTATAGACTCTGAAGTCATTGCCTTATCTTGTTTTAGTTTGCAAACCCATGACTGAGTTCAGCAGTGTGACCAGACCCAGAGTGGTTTATGTTTACAAAAGTACAAGGTGATCTTAAGTATCTCACGTTCTGAAGACTACTGTCTTCAAAAGGCTGATAATCAGTACTACTTTGGAAAGCAGACCTAATGAAAAGCTTTTACTTTGGTGCTAAGAAAAAAAAGGCACCAAAACATGCAGGACTTTTGAAAAAACAGATTGCAACATAACTTTGCTATAGCATAATGCAAGGACAAATTAATTCAAAGAAGTCTAAGCACTTTTTTTGTATTTGTATTTTTAGGTGGAACTATATTAATTTGAACATGTTGGTTTGAGCAGATCAAAATTATTACCTTTTGGTATGATCTTGTTTTGCTAAATCATAACTCAGTATCCTTATTCTCTCTTTCAGTTCTTGCTTTTAACTTCATAACCCCTTACTGTGCCCCCAATCTGCCCCCTCTTCTTTGAAAGAAAGAGATTTATCGTGGCTTACAATACTTTATCTGTAATATTTTATCACACATAGCATTTTTGCCTCATATTGATTTTAGAAGATTCTTCTTATAGTGGAAACTTAGCTGTAAAAGGAGAAAGGTTACTGATGCTTAGACTAATGACAGTGGAGAAAATCAGTCTTTGCATTGAAGAGCAAATACTACTATAACTAAGCCATTGTGGTTAGCATGCCTGTCCCAGATGGCTTGCTTCAAGAAGATTACATTCAGAACCAGAAACAGAAAAGGACATTTTTTATGCCATTTGGAAACCTTTTGTGATTTATGTTTCTTAGAAGTGCTGTGTGGGGTTTTTATTTCACTTTTGTTTTGTTAGTTATGTAGTGAACTTGTTTGGCTCCTGCAGAGCTTCCACGGGGACTTTCTTTTGACTGGATTAAACCCCTGTTCTTTTCACTTTTTCCATTTTTTTTTCTAATTTAATGATGAAAAGTGTGGATTATATTGCATAAATGAATGGGTGTTTTAAGTTCACTTCATCAGCATTAGAAAATGAAGATAAGTAAAAATTACAAAGAACTCTGACTCTTTTGTTTAATCTTCAGTGCTTAGATATCCAAGTGCTAGATGATTCAGAAATGTAAATCAGTTTTACAGAATAATTCAAAAATAGAATTTAAAAAATGCCAGAAATAGTCATATTTTGCTGAAAAACTCATAACCAGCTCCTTTAATTATCCCCACCTTTCCATTTATGTTCAGCCTTTCAGAATCCACTTTTTAGGTGGTTAACAGGATTTCTTACTGTGATGGAGCCTGGGAATGCCTACACAAGAACAGTTTAATGGTAGTCGGAATGGAATTGTCAGAAAGCTAAACAAGAAAAGGTCCCCTTCTTTGAAGAATTCTAATCATTTTACAAAACTGGGATGTTAAGAGAAATGCTGAGGATTTGGGCTGAAGTAGTGGGTTGCTCTCACTCTCTTCTCTCTGCTCTCTGCATCTACCTGTGCCTGACCACTTTGATGCCTGTGGATAGACCCTCTAGCATCCAGCACAGATAATTTCTTGTAAAGGAAAAGCTTGTGTAGACTTGTGCTATTATAAAGTGGAAACGTGCTGCCTCTTTCAGAATAAAAAACTTCACAATTGTGCAAGTCCTCAAAACAAGTACAAAGTCCTTCCAACTGTTTCTTTGCGCACATTTCTTTAGTTTACAGCTAATTTCTCAGAAACAGAGAAAGAAATGGTCTGCAAACATAGTTTCAACTTCACAAATGTGTTTGTTATTAGTAACTGGTTTGTGTCTGGCAAACTGTAGCTATCACGCTCTCTTAAACACTGCTTTTGTTAATTAGTTCTAATCTTAGATGACCAGATGCTCCCTTCCTTCCTACAGGAGTTCAGCTTCTGTAAGCTAGTAAAGCTCCTTTGAATTCAAAAAAGTTAAATTAATGGGAATGAACTGAAGATCGGTCTCTTTTCTATGTTTCTTTTCTCCACAATGGGAAACCCTACTTGGTGAGAGTTACATATTTTGTTATGGGCCTTTGAGTTTTGTAGAGAGATACAGATGTTAAGTTAGGAGGAGACAGGATTCACAGACTAATAAAACATAAAATGTTTTTTACCTTTTTTTTTTTTAGATTTTCCATAAAAATTGCGTTATTTTTGGTAGACCTCTGTTAATTAAACTCACTAACACTAAAAATTCAAATTACTGTACTACATGGATGCACAGAAACAAAGAAGCAATCCTCTTTTTCAGAGGCCATTTTGACCAGACCTACAAAACATCTTACTGCTTTCAAATGACTTGATTTGGATGTAGAATTTCCCATTTATTTCAGTATTTGCAGGGTAGTGCCATACATACATTTAATAAAAATCAAGACTAAGAAAAACAAAAGCCAAACTAAAAAAAAAGCCAAACATGAAGCAAATTAACAGAACTGAAAGATCAAAATGAAAAAAAGAATTCCTGCCATATCTGAAGACCAGTAGATCCATATCTAAGTTTGTAGGATCAAAACAGTTAAGAATGCAAGCATTTTGTCTGTTTTTATAAAGAAATTTCCAATTAAATGAATAACAACTGCCGGTGATTCCTCAGTTCTCAAGGTTCTCAAATGGGTTTGTAAGCTTTTTCATTTCAATTTTTATCTGTATTATATGTAAGCACAATCTATATGTCTCTAAAAGCAAAAGCTACAATTTCCCAGTGACATTTGTATAACTTTTTGGATAGTTTTATTTATAAACAATTTAGAATTCATTGTTTGCAGAGAAGTAACAGAAACCGAATAACTGATCATAGAATTTCTGAATTCTTCTTATGCACTTGTTGTGCTTTGAGTTAATCCATTTACAAATGCTGAGTTGCTTTTGTCTTCCCATCATAGATGAATCTGCTTGCCTGCCTGATATGTAGAGCTAGATGCACTTCAGACTATTGGTACACAGGAACCTCACGTGTACCAGCCCCAGTTTGCCTTCATCCTCACCAGTTGCATTGTTGCTCTTCCAGCCCTGCACATCTTCATAGAGCCTCTGTTGCTCCATAGCACTGTCCTGAGACTGCTGTGTGGTGCCCTGGGCTAGAACGAAGGAAGAATGCCTGTGATGCAGAATCAGCACAGACACCTTCAGTATTTTTTTTAGCTCCTGGTAACAGGAGAGACACAAAATGAAATACACGTTGACTTCTAAGGTCACCATCTGTTCCTTTGCTGTGTTGCCTTTACACACTTGAAGGTTTAACTTCAATATTCCTCATTTAATAAGACATCAACCAGTATACGTACATATGAGAAGAGATGTAGAAGTGGTATGTGGGATACACACATAAGCACAGACACACACACACACATGTATACAGTCTCTTAAATAATAATAGTAACCACTGCATTTTTATCCTAACTCTCCATTACAGTTTTGCCTCTCAGATCTGTAAATATTATCACAAGAGATATCTATCCATATGTATCTCATGCAGAAGCTGACCAGGTACATCTCTCTGGAGGTTTGAATCCAGGAATTATTCTTCCAGTGACGATTTATTTAAAACGATGAAAAAAATCATTACCATACAAATAAAAACCAAAACTGTCTAGAAAACATGAACTAAAAGTAAGCCATATCATAAAGTGATATTAAATGTAACAATTAAGTGTAACATGAATGAATTTCAACAAAAAATATTTCAAATACAGTCGTGAATATACGACTTTTCCATACGTCAATCAGGAAAATCAACCAAAAATATTTTTGTCTGATTTTGAATCCATAAATTTTATAACTGACATGAAATTTTTTTTTGTGAAAATAAAAAATATTTTCCACTATAAAATATTTTCCAAATATGTGATATATTAAAATTTTTCTGCTGCTGTTACATTTCTTTAATTATTTCCATTTTTCCAGCTATGGATTTATTTCTAATTTCACAATGTTATATCTTTAAGTTTGAACCATCAGTCCAAAACTGTCTTAGTTTTGTTTTTAGTACTTAGTAGAGACCAACCTCCTTGTCAAGGCAGATTGTGTTTCTCCATATAGCATATCTGAGATGGGAGTGGAGATTCCCAGTTTGAGAAGTTCTTGTCCTACTAACTTTATCTATTTTATGTAGCTTCTTTATTCATGAGTGCATAGAGCCTTTCAAACTCCACTGCCGTTCAGTGATAAACAGGGACTTCTCAGCATTTTGCCTAACTTTCCAAAGAGGTCTGAAGAAAATGAAACTGTAATGTGGTGATGGCAGTCAAAGATTTGTCCAGAAAATACGCATTATACATACTAAAAGCTTCCTTAACCTTTACAGTTTGGGCATAGGTAAACCATTTGAGAGGAGAAAGTCCTCTCCTAGGAAGGAGCCCATGGGATACTGGCAGGAAACTGTTCTATCCTCCCACCTGGTCAAGAAGTACAGGGAGAGGAAGGAGAAGGCAGAGGAACTGCCAAGAGATGATTCATTTATCATGAGGGAGATGTATTCTGCTCTTGGTTCCCAGTCTCACCTCTGCTCCAACTTTTTTGACCAGACAATGTCTAAATCAGAATACATACCCACTTATGTTTTGGCTTTGGAGTCAGTAGGGTCATAGACAACAATTATTTTTTCTCTGACCTCCTCACCTTCTAATCCCAAAAGCTGTGCGTTTCTGGCCTGCAACACTGAGAGGACAGGAGGTCACAGTATACTGGAAACCCACACTTTGTGTGCTTCCCAGAGAGAACAGACATTTGAATTTGAGCACTCTTGAATCAAAAATGTTACTTCTGCATCTCTAGAAAATTATCTGAATTCTATGGTATGGTTAAACCCTGTGATTCTTTATCACAAATAATTTTGTGTATTCTTCTTAGTTTCTTAAAGTTATCAACTCCATAAGGTTTTATCCCTAGATATATGTTAGGAAAAGTTGGGTGGTCTGCATCCCTAAATCCTATACCTGCCTGGCTTTTGCACTATACATTCAGAAGAAAAATAACTGCAGAAATCTCTAAGGGTGCTTAGTCTCATGAGGGAAAGTGGAGGGGCAGGTACCAATCCTTTCACTCTCATGACAAGTGACAGGACTGAAGGAAATTACATGAGACTGAGTCAGGAGAGGTTTAGGTTGAATATCAGGAAAAGGTTTTCACCCAGTGGGTAGTTGAGCACTGGAACAGGTTCTTCAGGGAGGTGGTCACAGCACCAAGCCTGGCAGAGTTCAAGAAGTGTTTGGACAATGCTCTCAGGCACATGGTGTGTTTCTTGAAGTGTCCTGTGCAGGGCCAGGAGTCTGACTCACTGATCCTGATGGGTGCCTTCCAACTCAGCATATTCTATGATTCTGTGAATAAGGGAAAGTGATAATAGCCTGGAGTATAACTTGTATTTATTTTGGCTCCATAAATGACCGTGTGTAAATATATGTCTTTGGAATAGGTATTGAAAAAATGCTTGTCCCTCCCAACATCTGATTCTTACTCGTTTAAATAACTTTTCTTTCTCAGGGTTGTGTTATGGGACCAGAAGCTCAGGCAACCTTCTGCTCAGCCTAAACAAGCTTGCAGTGTAGTTGATAGTTTGGGTAAAGTCATATATCTGTATATATAATGCAGCGAACCCACCCTGTATCATAAAATACTGAAATTTATTAGAAATTAAACATTTTCAACAAAGTTCATTCGTGTTCCAAGACCTTACTTAAAGGAATACATAAAAAGTTGATAAATGGGTACATGAAAGTCGTTGGACAGATTCATTTGTACATGTGTTTTGTTGCTAGTAAGGCTGCTTGTAAGCTGGAAGTCAAACCATGATTTCCTGAATGATGGGCAGGTTTAATCTAATTTTTTTGCAAAGCTTTTATTTTGTGTTGAGGTCTGCATGTAGCTGTAGATTTTAGCTTGGTTTTTGTATTGTTTCAAGATTTTTGAACACGATTTTTATCATTCCCTAGTCATTATAGTTATGAAAGTGTGATTTTTCTGGTCTGTCATCAATGAGGAGTGGCATTCAGCACAGACCATTTTTTTCCCTACAAGCATAAAAGCAAACTCATTAGTAAGTCAGGTAAAAGGAGTAGTATATTCAAAATGATCTTTAAAAATTTAGGCTTAAGTCCTCAGTAATGTATATTTCCTAGTTCATTAATGCAGAAATACTGCACATAGATTTTAATCTTAGAGTTAATAATAAAAGCAATTTTCACTAAAAATATAAAAACTGTAATGGTAGAATCATGATATTGCATTTAGCTCTCCCACAAAAAGTCACTTTATTACTTTCTTTTGACACTTATTTT
This sequence comes from Orthonyx spaldingii, assembly GCA_013397795.1. Lineage (NCBI taxonomy): Eukaryota > Metazoa > Chordata > Aves > Passeriformes > Orthonychidae > Orthonyx > Orthonyx spaldingii. Next base: position 1,137,302 of record VZTJ01001735.1, on the reverse strand, counting down.
CATTCTGGGATTAATTTTACTATATAAGGGCTTCTTAACTATTCTATTAAAATTTCCATTCAGAAGCAATAATATCTAAGAGTGAATAATAGTCATGTAAATCATTATTTCATATTAATGTAAAAGATTTTGTAAGTTCTTATGAATTCTGCTGACATGCACAATTGTGAAAAGGTTATCTCTACATTCTGCAGTGATATGCGCTGGAACAAAGGAACTATTTTAAAAGCATCGGTGGAGTACATCAAGTGGCTACAAAAAGAACAACAGAGAGCCAGAGAATTAGAACACAGGCAGAAGAAATTAGAGCATGCTAACAGAAGACTTCTACTCCGAATTCAGGTTTGTATAAGTGTCACCATGGACTACAAAGCTTTCTCAGTACTTATCCCTCATCAAGTTTTGTTAATCTATATAATTTTTCCTCAAATGACATTTATTAAAAATAAATTGACTTTACCTATTTATTTCTGTGTATATTGGGGAGGGGATAGTCTTTAGATTTCTAGGAAATTTCTTTGACAATTATACCTTATATAAAGTATTTCATGGAAAATTAACATTTGTATAAACAGTTTCATTATGTATGTGTTAGAAACAAAGAAAGAAAGAAAAAGGGAAATAGGTCTATTTCTGCAGCCAAAAATCAATACTGGACACAAAGTTCCCCTTCAAACTATTTCATACATTACACTCCCCTGGTAAGAGTGTGTTATATCTGCTTTTGAAATGAAGAAGCAGAATATATCCCTTTATGGCTTGAAAAGACAGATTCTAATACAGACACACACCTATGGAAATGGGATGGATAGATAGGTAGATAGACATAAAATCAATCATCTTACCTATGCTGATTTACTCATATATCTGTATAACATAACTGTTATCAAGCAAAGATTTTTCTGTTTCTCTGGATAACAGTTTTATAACGAGCTATCAAGTTGCAACATTTTTCTGCTACCTTCATTGGATTCAGCATGCAATGATTTTAGAGAGGCTGTCCTACCTCTTCTGTTTCTGTATAATAGTTGCTTAATAACATAAAGAGATATAAAAACACTTGAGTGGCAAATTTTCTGAGATTGAAAATTTAATATCTTAAAATTTAATCTCACAACTGGGCAAAAGGTTTAATACATTTGCCTGCATGATTTGTATACTTTCTGCAATTGATCTGAAAAAACAGTTTTCTCTTTCAATGTGGTTGTCTAATTATTTTTGTTTGAAATGTTAGGAACTGGAGATCCAGGCACGTGCACACGGCCTTCCAGTCATGTCTTCACTCAGTGCTGTCGATCTAGCTGCACAAGTCATCAAGCAACAGTCTTACTCTGAGGAGAACTCTGTAGACTACTCTCAGCAAATGCCTCTGGTACATAGACAAAATTCTGATGTCTGCGATGGATCTACAGCCTTTTCTGATCCACTTTCACACTTCACGGATTTGTCCTTCAGCGCAGCTTTAAAAGAAGAACAACGACTAGAGGAAATTTTATTGGATGACACAGTGTCACCACTTGGAACAGACCCACTCTTGTCCTCCACATCCCCAGCTGCATCAAAAGAGAGCAGCAGGAGAAGCAGCTTTAGCACAGATGATGGAGATGATTTATAAAAGCAAAAGGGTCTCATACTTCTCTAAACCACTTGTTGTTGGACTGAGTTGAACATAGGTGTGGTATTTGTTCTTATTTTGAATACTTTTAAGGAGAGACAATGGGAAAATCAATTACTACATGACAAGGGTTTAAATCAGTCCTTACTTCACAGGAAAATAAGAGGGACATGAACTCATACCACTCTACCCCAAATTCACCCTCTGTTCACAGCTGACATTTGCACAAATCTCTCTTCGCTGGGAATATTTTTACTATCATTCCATGACTTTTTACAGTACTATGGAAATGGTTACCACAAAAGGAATACCCATATTGAAAAACTGTATTCAAACTCTTTTCAATCTGCTTACACTTTTCTCTGCTACAAATATGGGTTTTAGTCATTTTCTAATTTCTTTATTTTTTTATAACTAGAATTTCTACAAAATGTGAAGCAACAGAGAACTATTTAAGCTGCGAACTGTAGAGATGTTACAGGTTTTAAAATCTAAAAAAACCCAGAGGGTAATGCTTTCACACAAGTAAGCATGAAGTTTAAACTGTGTAGGCTTCTCTTTGAAAGGAGAAAATCCATTAAGCTTTCCATGGAATGCCATTAGTTTTTTTAATTTCATTTGTAGAAAAAGAACACTCTTTTTAATATACATTTTAATGACACAAAAGAAAAATAGAAACTAACATAATGACAGTGACTCAGCTGAACTCAGACAGAAAAAGATACAGCATTGCAGCAGAAAGACTGTGTGGATATACAAGACAGCACAGACACTCCATGTTCCAAGTGGCATAATTTAAAACAAGCACTACTAGTAACAGTGCTATTCAGCAGTAACAGCTGCTTATTCCAAGAATATTCAAATGGTGTCCTTTCTTAGTGGAAGAAATTGGATACAGCACTGGGTTGTTGGATGATACTTCCAGTGTCCTTTTACAGCACAGTGAGGTTTTTCCAAAGGGTCTCTATCCATACATGTGCTTTTGGTGCTTTAGGAAGCAGAGGGAAATGACAAGATTCTCATTGCATATACTATAAACAACAAGAATTTAATTTCAAATTTGGCTTTGGACTCCCTACACAAAAGCTGGAACCGAAGACTTGTCAAACCGAAGGGGATATTAGGAAACATTGATGTGATGTTCTACCTCTCATAACTAGCTTGCTAGGAGGGAGTTTTCAGAAAACCGACTTCAATACATAGTGAAATTCTGGAGAGTGATGTATGTTGCTGAAGAATATAAAGTGCAATCATTCCAATTGTAATATTTAAACATGGGAAAATAAACTGGAACAGGTTATTCATAGCTCTTCCTCAATCAAAGCCAAAAGATCACAACAGGGAGTTGTCGTGGTTTAACCCCAGGCGGCAACCAAGCCTAATGTAGCCACTTGGTCACTGCCCTGCCAGAGAGATTGGGGAGAGAATTGGAAAGGTAAAACCTGGAAGACTCATGGGTTCAGATAAAGACAGTTTAATAGGGAAAGCAAAAGCCGTGTCCACAAGCAAAGCACAACAAGGAATTAATTCACCACTTCCCATGGGCAGGCAGGTGTTCAGCCATCTCCAGGAGAGCGAAGCCCCTTCACATGTAATGGTGACATGGGAAGTCAAACACCATCACTCCAAAATCTCCCTCCCCTTCCTCCTTCTTCCTCCCACTTCATATACTGAACATGATGCCATATGGTATAGAATATAGCTTTGGTCAGTTTGGGTCACCTGTCCCGGCTGCATCTCCTCCCAACCTCCCACGCACCCCCAATATCCTTGTCAGTGTGTCAGTATGAAAAGCAGAAAGGGCCTTGGCTCTATGTAAGGCTTGATCAGCAACAACAAAAACATCTCTATATTATCATCACTGTGTTCAGCATAAATCCAAAACACAGCCTCATACTAGCCACTGTGAAGAAAATTAACTCTATCCCAGCTGAAACCCCCACAGAAGTTCTGTAATGATTCAAAATATGTTTCAAAAGCGTGTATTAATTTTGCTGTCACTGAGTCTGCCTCACTCCAGAAGTGTCACAGGTTTGGAAATAATAAGAAGAGATTAAAGTGGATTACTGTTCGCATGAACATTTTAATTTTTTTTTTAACATGTTATCCAAAACCAGAGTAATTGTCTCCCACTTTTGCCTCTTCTGTAATTGGTACCTGGGCCCTCCTAACAGTCATTGTGAGGTTTGTGTTCCTCCCAGGCCATAGCACATGCCTGACCAACCCTAACAGTGTCACGATAGTTTCATAATTGGAAAATTAGTAGCTGGATAATAAATCACACCCAGATGGCTATGAAAGGTGATGGTGAGTCCTATTTCACAAGAATATTTGTGCTTTTAGGAATCTGAAGGTCTTTTGAGTCTGTGCAAACTACTTGGATGTAAGCTGACCTGTAAGCACAGACCTGATCGTTAGAAGAGGCTTTGATATACTCCCAATTCATGGATAAAATAATGATAACAAACAGGGTTCTGGTAAATTTTCTTTTGTTTTGGTTTACGGTTTTTGTTTGTCTTTTTATTTGTTTGTTTTGTTTGGCTTAGTTTTTAAATTTTTTTTTGTTTGGTTGGTTTTTTTGTTTTTATAGCATGTTGGAAAGACAAGTATTAATCAAAGATAATTGGATATAGGAATGACCACCATTTTAATTGGATTAATTAGAAGGGGAACCACTTTGTCATAGTTTTACTGAAGACAATTGCTAATACTGATGACATCTGAATACAAAATATGATGAATTAAAAGTAACATTTATGCCCATATTATGTCTAGCATAGTATGAGTATTGTCCATTTCAGCTGATGAAAGGAAGGGTTATTTGGTTGATATCAAATGCCATTTGTCCTTGTACTGCAGTTTCTACTACATTAGTTTTAAATACACCAGTGTGGGTTCCTCATAATGGAGAAAAAGAAATTAAATATGAATGTATTACATGATTTTCCCATTGAACTTTTACATGTGAGTTAGACCATACTTCTGAACTATACTGACTTTAAATAAGATCCTGAATTTCATCACTTTTATAACCACTATTCTAAAAAAACATTATACTGCATCCATTAAATTTTTTAAAGTTGATTTTCATTCTTCTGACAATTACTTCAGTCTAAAGCATCAGAATTTTTCTCTCTCTTCTTGCATGAGAAACTTAACATAAGATAGTCAATGCTCTTTTTGCAAGGCACTGTATTGCATCTATCATTAAATATATTCTAGCTGTCTTCCTTCACACAAAACCCCCGGCCTCCCTTGCCCAAAACACTAAACGCATCAATACCTCTAGGTGTTTATTATTGCAATGGTGTTTCACCAACGTTGCCTTTTTTCTAGTAGGAAGTCATCATAATTAGTATTTCAGCTAATAATTATAGCCTGGATTACAGCTTCCCCCTTGAAATTAAATGGTAGTACAGACTGCAAAACCAGTCTGGGACATTCTGGGGATTAAAAGGTGTTACTGAAGGTATTTAGGAGATGTGTGTGCTGGTAGTCACATCCCAGACTTTCCAGAGTAAACGCTCTCTCTCCTGCCCCAGGTTAAGAGATGGTGCTGTGAAGCTGAGAGGGCTTCTAGGGCAGAGTCAAGTTCAGTCCTATCAGCCTCTGGAGAGGAAAGGGATTTCATAACTACAGGGACAAATCCCAGCATTTTCTGTTGGGCAGAACTCCTTTGTTGTCCATGCAAGTTTTATTGGGCTGAAATGTGGTGCAAGCAAAATACACTTTTTAGCTATTTCCAGCAGAGATCTCTTTAGTGAAATCCCTTGAAAGATGCATAATATGCCGATGGCTCTGGGCCTAGAAAAGAATTTAAAGCCTTACAGAGCTTGACCTCAAGCAGGGCAGGGGATAGGAGAACTGGTTATTTTTGTCAAGATGTATTAAATGAGGACTTATTGCTTGTTTTCAGTAGCAGCTGTTCAAAGCTGGTGGACATATTGCCACAGAATCCACAGAACAGCAGACTGATAATTACACAAAAGGAAAGGGAGTTGAAATATTAACATCCTGTTTAATTCATGACATGGATAGAGACGCTGTTCTGAGAAGAGAAAACTAAATTATTTCATTGTGCATAGCATAGATAGTGTGAAAAGCTACAGTAAGTGCAAACAGTTTTAACAAACAGGAACACAGTTGCTTTATGTAATAAAACAACTAAACATAATTCAGTTACTTAATTGTAATAAGAGCATTGATATTATAATACTTTCTGAATTTAATAGGACTGTATATATGAATGGAGGATGTAAAATTATTGTAATTTAAAATTATGTTGTCTCTTAGATAAGTAAAGGCATTTACATTGCTATTATGAGACTGTAGAATATTTTTATAATAATTGCTATTTTTCATTGTTAACCATATAGTATCTTGTTTTCTAAGGCATTGTATGCAAACAGAATGTACTTTATTACGCACTATACATGCAATCTTTTTACAATTACATTTTATACTTGCTGGCATTTTATGTTTATTATATGAGTATAATTAAAAGACTGAAATGAAAACATCATATGTCCCTTGTGAAACTTCACTGTCCAGACCCTCAAAATTGCCACCTAAAGGCAATATAGTAACATCCAGTAAGAACATCTGAGATACCTAACAGACAAAACACTTCACAACTGCTAAACATTTAGTCCATTATGATACATCATGATCCAGTAGTGTCCCATTAATAAAAATAATTGATACATTCTTTAATATGGTCTCCTGCCATCTGCTTATTCCTGCTGCTAAGGCTTTGATTTATGAAAAGTGTTTTCAGAATGTTGCAAAATTGCTAGCAGGCATGATGATATCAGTTAAATCACTAAGAAGCTCTACAGAAACCTTTTAATGTACTAGATGTTCCCCAGACAATCTAGGATAAACAGAATACTGTATTTTAAGATGTAAAACATTTTTTAAAGCTCATAATTAGGTAGCATTTGGCACTAAAAGATACTCACTTAAGGAAGTAAGTAAGGATTCGGATTTCATTTTGAATTCCTAATACCAGAAGTGCTGCCTTCTTTAGTAGATATTTGGTGCTTTCCGTGCATGAAATGATGTAAAAGTGTTGAGTAGTAATATAAATTTCAACTATAGTTTTGTAATAGTTCATCATTTCATGTAAAATAGTGCTCATTGTTTGTATATGTCAGATAAACATTTTATTTGTACTAAAGATTTCTTCAGTCTCTTTATTTTGTCAAATCATTAAGACATCCCATCAGTATTACAACTGAATATTATTATAAATATTATTTAAAGTTCAGTGATTATCTATGGAAAGAAGCTTTGCTTTTTTACATATTTATTATGTACTTAGGATTTGACCATAAAAGGTACTCAACTCCTTTGTGAAGGGACTGAGATCCCCCACTTTGCTTTGTAGAAAGCCATTGTTTATCCTGTTTTGGACTCAGACACTTAATGATTAAATAAACAACATCAGAAAATAAAATCAGAAGTTATTTCAGAGATTAGAAAAGCCCTATGTGATACACTGCTTGATTAAAAGCAGCGAGTTTTGCAATTGACAGACAAACAGGTTTAATGTCAGCATCATTTTTGGTGACAACCAATGGGCGATTAGAGGAAAATGTATGAAGTTGTGATAATAATCAGATCAAAAGTCTAATTATAAAGGAGACTGCAGCAGTGAAGTATGCTAAGGTTTATTGGTTAAATCACTGGTACCCATCAAGTTAAATATATATCAGTTTCATTAACTGACAACCACAAGACAAGTGTTCTATATTCAGGGTGGTGATGATTTTGATATAATCCACCACACTGTGGTTAAGTATATGATTCATGTAATAAGAAGAAGGTGCCTCCAGGCTATTGTTCCTACCATGGATTAAAATTTACATATTGTTTCTCCTTATGTCAAAACATCTGGTGCCTGCAAATGCTAACATTTCTTTTAAAAGTTTCACAAGATAGGAAAAGTGGATTGGAAACATTGCATGTGAATCATTCAAGCATTATAATAGAATAACAAGTTGAGTTATGAACAGGCAGATTGAAGAGTAGTATAGTCAAAGGGATTCATATGCTTATGAGTTTGAGACAACACTTTGTATAAGAAGGAGAAATGCCCCTAATCACAGAAATAACCAGTGAGTTTTTCAAATGTTACTGAGACAGACAATCTGAGTCTTTCCAAACTGCATTTTTGCACCCAAATAAGATCCCTGTATCTAAGCATATGCACTAAAGTTCTAAGATTGTGTTTAATACATTCATTTAATTCATGCAGTTTAAGATGTTGGCACCCACCTTGCCATGCAGTTTCCTCAGAAAATTTTGTGACTCTTATATTTACTTTCCTATTTTACAGCAGTATATATCAAGGTATAGTAAGATGAATCTCAAAAGATTTCAATGGCAAATTTTCTTAATTATCTTGCTTCCTTGGAAAACCTATTAGTCCTTGCATTAGAACCTAGACCTAGACTTGAGACTTTTTTCCCTTTGATTTCCAGGCGGGACTTAAGATGTTAATTTTCAGTTATTGAAAGTTTGTGGGGTTTTTTTTTGCTGCTAGGTTGTCAAAGCTACACATCACATGTTGCTGTGATTAGCAGCTACTGTTGGAAACTTTCCTCTCTGTGAAAGGGGGCAGTAAACAGTGTTTTCTGTGAAGGGTCTTGATTCAAGAGATATCATATCTATTAATTTTCTAGAATCAATGCATAAATATTCCTAGATGGATGTTTTTCTTGCAAAAGAGGAACCATTCAAAAAGCAGTTGCTCCCGAAAGTGCTTCTGCATTTTTGAGACATACTCCTTGGATTAGAAATTTACATTCTCTTTTAGGCCCCTGGAATTCTAGAATGTAACACTTATGTGGCCTAAGTCACCACCCAATACCTCAGGGACATCTCAGGACCACATGTCTGTGCAACTGAGGCAGCAGCGACAGCATTTGCTCCATTCTGCAACCAGTCCCACTGCCGGCAGACTCAAATGAACCAAATCTCTGGTGGTGAGCCCCACGGTCACATCTCTCCAGGAAAGGACACCTCTTCCCAGTCTCACTTTCCACCTGGATTTCTTCTTCAGAACTGGCACAGGGCTCCTAGCTGTCCAGCCTCAAATCCAGAGCTGGGTCACTTTTCAACCCTGCTGACAGCCAACGGATTCAAAATCTGTAAGTATAACACTGACATTACACAATCTGGTATTGGCCCATGATAGCAAGCTGGGATTTGGCAACATACTTGAGCGCCTCTGCAGACCTCCCAGACTTCTGAGCCTGAGGAGATTTGAACAAGATGGCAGCCAAAATCTCAGACTAAGAGTGCCCCTCCTACAAACCCAGTGAGAACATTAATTTTATTAATGGTGGTTAACAGGGGTTTTGGTTGGTTTTTATTTTTAAGCATTTTACCGAAAAACATCTTTGTACATTGTATTTACTTGTAATGGACTTGTCTTCAGTTACTAAAGATTCCAAATTGTTTAATATTCAGAATTTGACAAAAATCTGTTAGCTAAAGTATTTTACATACTCTTCCATAAGTAGGTTGAGTTAAAGAAAATGTTTATTTTTAAAACATAACAATCTTACAAATTCTTAATATAATGTCTTTTTATCAATTAGTTTTTCTGTGACATGTGCACCTCCTGTTGTCATCAGGGAGAGGAACCTCAACCCAAAAAAAAAAAAAAAATCTTGTACTGCTACAGAGCCACTTGGAAAGCAAAAGGAATAACAACAGTAATTGCAGAAATACCACTCCATCATTTCCTCTGGAAAACAGTTTCTACTGTAGAACAGTTAATATACACAACTGGCTTGCTATAAAAACAAACTGACACAAAGCAATTTAATCTTACTGCAAAGTAAAGTAAGCATGGTCAATTTTAAGCATGGACCAGAGAACTGACTTCTGCAATAAACACCCAAGTGGCACTGTCTCGTCTTGGAAATTGACACTCCAAATTACATGAGACTTACTCTTTTTCAGTAGACAGAGAATCCTTTGGGCAAGTGAAAGCAAAACATGAGACAACTGAAGTTATGGAGCATGGAAAACAAAAGAAGGTACATAATTGATCCCAAAATGTCACAAATGGGATTTGGTACACCCAAAGGAAGACCTCTGCTCAAAGGCAAATATCAGCCTGAGAAGCAGGCAGAGCAGTACTAGGCTGGGCTCTGGCAGAGCCTGTCCCTTCTCAAAGGAAAAGAGCTTATTTCCAGGTATTTGCAGCTTCCAGTAGGGTAAGTTTTGAGTACTCCTTCTTGCCCACCTCTCACGTTATTCTCTCTCTTTTCAAACTGTGCCTAATTCTGAAGGATAAAAAAAATATTCTCCCCTCCTTTCTTCACTGCTCTTCCTCCCTAAGAGGCTGATGAAAGTGTGAGGAACATCAGCTCCTCCTGCTTCTCAGGGACCAGCTGCAGCCTCAGGTGAACCTGCCAGATCAGTCAGTAGTTTAACAGGTAGGTAGCTGTGAAACAGTGCCAATACATTACTGGTGAGAAGTATTTATGTGATTAAAGGCCAGAATGGGTTTTTACATAACTTGATCTTAGAAGTTACCAGGCATGAAAATAAATATATTTGCCCTTTAAGCCTTGTTGTTTCAGAAGAGCTAACTGAATTTTAGTGCTCAGTGTTTTGAAATCCAATAAGAAGTAGATGTTTGAGTCCCTTAGACCCTTGAAGTCCTAAACTGGATGGTTGTTGGCTTCAGGCACGCTTAGAGTTGCTAGGACGTGCACATTACTTGTTCTTGATAACCTTGCTGGTGGGAGCAGGTTTTGCACCAACAGCATGTTTGCTTAACTGATGATTTCCTTCTGAATAAGGGTTTATACTTGTACTTACAAAATTTTTTTTGAATAGTTAAGAAAAATATGGTTATTACTGTATGCATCAGCCTTATATCCTGTTTTGAACAGTGAAGTAATGCAGAGAGTTAAGTAAATTACACACTAAAATATTTGCAAAAATGTGCCTATTTGGACTTTCCCCTTCAAAGCCCATTTCCTGAAGCAGATGTCTGAATTTTGAATACAGGCTATGAATTACTTTGTTTTGGGGAACTAAGTTCTTAAGTGAACTGAGAGCAAGTGATTTGGAACTATTCATAGACTGTTTCAGTGATATTGTAGCTTGTATATTTTCTTTCTCTCTTTGCTTAACTGTATGGCTAAAGTGCCTGTGCTAGATGTCAGTAGCAGCCAGAGAATTTAAAAGTAGAAACAGAGACAGTGATGTGATTTACAGCCAAATCAGACTTCTGTAAATACTCTGAAATATGAACACAGTGTTATGAATGGATGTTATGGGGTTTAAATATGTTTCTACCTCTGCTTAGGTCTATAGCAGTAGATAGTATCTTCTGAGGTGGCCTGCACCCCAAAACCCACTTCCATTCACAAGTTCTTTTAATAATAGCTGACTCGGTCTAATATAGAATGAACTATTTATTTAATAGACACAAATTGAACAGACAAGAGATTTAAAACAGATTATTACTACACAGGGAAAAGGAAACTATTAATAGTTAAATATACAGTGCACAATAATGTACCTTTCTTTTAATACAGCTAATGAACAAATAGTATAGATTAGAATTCAATGTATCTTACCATCCAATTGTTGAAGGAGCACACACAGATCCTTTTGCAGTCAATTTCTAGAAATTGTTACCACAAAGATTGCATCCAGCCTCGGGGAGAAATCCTCTAACACACTCCCAGAGGGTGTGCAAGAGTTTCCGAATTCATGAAGATTTTGTAGGACTTTTATAGAGCAAAAACAGGCCTTTTGTCACCAATTCTCTCTCTCCACATCTGCTCTCCAGACTGAGGTGTTGATTCTGGGCAGACCTCTTGGCATCAGGAGATGATCCTGCTGGGCCTTTGCCCCTTTGGTTAGCTCCCTCATTTGTCACCTCGGTGGGGAGAGGGGAAATTGTCCTACTACACACAGATTTTGTGTACAGAAATGATTAAGGTCCTCCTCAAATTCAATCTGCTGGTATGTGGAGCAAGATGTTATTCATAGAGTGGCACAAGGAACTGATCTTCTAGAAAGCATTGCAGCAGTATCATACTTTCCAAGACTTGTTTCTTTCCTCCTTTATGAAGTAACTTTATAAACATAATTTTTATATTCCATTTTTAGAGCACATCTGCTATCAAGAAGGCTGTGGAAGCCCTGTTCCCATTTAGTGCAAGGTCCTGCATTATCTTCCTTGTCTATAAAATGCAGGGATACTTAGGTCTGTATTATAAATAATAATACATGTATGCGATGCATGATTCTAATGATGTAGTTCAGTTTCAGGTTTTTACTGCCATTCATAAAGTGCTTCAGCAGACTTCTTGTAATTTATGATATCAATAGAGCCCCTTAAATTACATCCTAGATTCTGCCATGTACTGCCCTATGAAAGAAAATGGCTTTGTATCCAATATCACTGTAAGAGGAGTGCTAAAGGGAGAATGAACCAAAAGTCAAGTACCCTTTATTGAGAGAGAAAATTGCCTTCATGGTGTGCAATATGTGAGAACTGAACACTTGAAAACAACTGCTGTAATCCTCAACTTAACTGTTTGCTTTGTAACTGTGTGGAGCTCCCTAACACTGGTTTGCAATAAGCTAGTCAGAGTCACAAGAAAGGTGAGGGCATCTTTATTGTACTGTACTTTTTGGACTCACATCTTTTAACTCTGAGAATGTCAGGGTCAAAATGGATGCTGAACATTTTTGAATTGTCCAGTCTGATTCAGGATCTGCTATGTCTTGCAGGGACTCTCTACCATGCCACGACCTGTTGGGGAAAAGCAAAGCTCCTAGGCTGAAAATATTAATCCTGAAAGCCATGTTGCCCAGAGTAGTGATGGCACTTGTAAAAGAGCCAAATATTCTTGATTTTAGCATGGATCCACACTAACAGTTTTGAGTATTTTCAGTCTTGACCCATGTACAAGTTTTCTTGTCTGCCTTTGTAAGGCAAGGGGATAAATCCCAATGCACCCATTAGAAGATGGATCACAGCACAGTAGGCTATTGCCTCTACCGCCTTTTTTTTCCCCCTTTATTCGTCTTCCTCCTGTAAAACCCTCTAAGGAGGTCAAGAACTGCAGGTGGTGAGGGGACTCTTCAAAACTAGCAGAGAGAACTGGCCAATTTAGCACTGACTTATTTTAATTCAGGTGCTTTCTTCTTCTGCAATGTGTAAACCTTCCTTGAGTGGAGGACTCCTGGGGGTTGTGGCTGGAGGGGATCCATTACTGTCTTGGCTCCATCAAAGCCCTTCTGGGGACAGGGAGGTGACGTGAAGGCACTGAACCTTGCTGGGGGACAGCTCATGTGGTTACCCACCACATGAATGCTTTTATTCCTGTCTAAGGAATTATATTTCACTGCTAAAAATCAACAAAAAGTGAGAAGTTTTACAGAAGCTATACTTACAGAACCAGACAAGCTTCTGATTTCAGAACAGCAAGCACATTCAATTGTTTGTATTTCAAAATCAAAAGCCATTTGTATAAGATATTAAAACTGGATTCAGAAGAAATACTATAGCCAAGATACTGGCCAAAATATTTGAAATGTTAGTAGGATTTTTAGTGGATTATTTTTACTACTTGCGCGTACTTCTACTTTTTCAAAGTATTTAAACGAAGTTTGACCTTGATTATTGCCTCTGAGGAAAGACAACTTTAGAGATGTTCTCTTGCACAAGGTGCAAAACACAACCTTAGCAGATTTTATATATTGAGGGAAAATCTTGTCATTTTCAAGGCTGTTCAGCTGATATTAGAGGGGAATAATCAGATTTATTTTATCTAAATAACAAAGGAGACATGAAGAAAAAACTTGTTCTGAACATCCCGCATAAGTCTGAAAATACTTTGTCTTGGACTGAACTTTGAGTATTAAATATACTGACACCTTGAGATAGAAATGCAGTGGAGGCAAACAAGACATGGCATGTGAAGATTTCTTGGCTTTTCAGATAGTCCTCTAATCTTATTGTACCTAACAATTTATACAGCAGAACATATCAACTCATAGGAATGTTATCTAGAGTACTTTTTATTGCTTTTACTATTTTCTTTCTTTCTTTTTTTTTCCAGTGCAATTTAATTCCAGTGGCACTGTGTAATTTTCATCAACAAAAGAAATTAAATGTATACAGTAGAAAATGGATCCTGTTTTAAAATGCTTCGACCTGTCAGATGTCCACTAATCTATATATATATTCCATGTAGGAAGTAGAAAGCAATATGAGTTTTCACATTCTTTGTATTTAATATTTACCTGTGGGCATGTATAAAAAAATTCTAATAAATCCACAGCTACTTACAATATACAGAATGGGACTAATGCTGGTAGTTGATCCTAAACTGACACAAACCAGATATTCTCTTAATGTTACTCCAAGGAATTTTAAACTGACTCTGTTAAAGCCAAGGTTATTTGCCTTGGGGATGCCTAATGGAAGGGTTATTATAACACTGTCCACAAATAGGTGTCTTGAGAGAGCCAGGGCCATAATACTTCATTGACAGCTAATAGATTGTGCTATTGCTGTATCATAGTCATCTTTGAGGCCAAAGGTCACACCTCTTCCTTAATATTTAAATAAAGATACTTGACTGGAGCAGAAAACAGCTTATTGCCAGTGATAGCTGCTGCTCAATTTACAAGAACCTTTACAAAGTCATGCTAATTCCTGGCCTCCTTAGAATGCACGATAACCTTTCATAAATCCATCTTTTCGAGATGTCCTTGGAAATGACAGTTATAAAACTACAAATGATTTGTAATGCAAAATGGGACTGACAGACTTGGAGATTAGTTCTCAATGTACTAAAATGACTAAAGACCATAGCTAACAGAAGACTTAAACTGCATCTATAAGCATCTGCCAAAACAGCTCATGAGCATCTTCAACATGTTCAGTAACAGCTGGAAAATAAGGAATACTCATGATTGTAATATGACAAGTGGCAAATTTCCCTCTAAGGGTCTCAGAGCAGAACTTTGTTTCTGTGGGTCAGTCTGGAAGGCAGATTTTGAATTGCTCATGCTTCCAATTCAGCATTTTATTTGTTTGTATCTTCTCATTCATGAACAGGACTGTTCATGAACCAAACACAGTTTTTTTATGAGATGAAATGCTATTTACACTTGCACACATCCCAGTTCAATTTGATTTTGGAGCACATTTAAATTTAGAAAGTGCTACTGAAAATATATTTTGTTAAAAAAGAAATACTCCTTCCACCTTTAGGGAGAATATCCTCTTCAAGGTTTTGAATGGACTAAGGTTTCTGAGTTTCACTAAAAAAACACTAGAATTTATATCTACAAATAATTTTGTTTTCTGTTACTACAGGGGATGATTTATAATACAGAAAAAAAAAAAACAACCCGTATAAAGATCTGTGAATTTTTCAATAATTCTGGAAGTCTATAGAAATCAACAGAAATAACAGTGGTTTTCAGGGTTGCCTAGAAATGCAGCCTTCCAGCTAAGGCAAAAGTTACTTTCTAATACTAAAAAAATTAGGAGGAGCCAAACCCAAGCCAGATAAAGCATTAAGGTGTCAGCAACAGCTCATGGAACCATCTGTAGGAAAGCAACCTGCATTATGGCATGTATTCATGACCCTTCTCTTTGATTTTCTCTCTTAGTTTCAATGTACTTGCTCACTTTTGTTCTCAGATTCTTTGTCTAAAAGACTTTAACCTTGGGAAGAGTTATTTTTTGAACTCGGAAGCATTCATTGAGTTAATGAAGCATTGGATGAAGTAAATAAGAAATGTTATAAATCAGCTAAGGATGTATGTTATTATAAAAGTAATTTTGTTCATATTTTCATATTGTTAAGCCTACATGGGAAAATAATAATATATATTAGAATAATTCACATAGCTTAATTGGTCACAAATGTGTTCCTAGCTTTTGTTCATTTGGGAATTAGTTCACAGTCCTGGTTTCTACAGTGGTATTTGTAATTCCCAAGTTTTATACAGATAATCAAAACATATTTGAGCCAATTGTCTGGTCCCACATGTTTTAGCTCACCTGTACAGTTTTTCTTTCATACCAATGATTGTTTGCCAAGACATAACGATTTCTGCTCCCACACTGAATTAGTGAAAGTTATTAATTAGTCACTCTGCAGTTTATGAAGCAAATAATATTCATAAAGATATTAAAGAATGGCATTAATAAAGAAATCCATTTGAAAAACAATTCTTCAGCTTTCAATCTATTGCTTGTGAGTCATGATCTTATTTTTCTTCTACCTCTACTTTGTTTATTTTCATTAAAAAGATCTGATTTTGTATTCTGAAGCTCAGACACCAGCTCTGTGATGTCATTTGTCATGATGAGTCAAGGAGGTAAGGGAATAAAGCCTGTGCAGTAATGACTTTGCCCCATCTTTTCTTTTTGTGGTTTGTGGTGTGACTCTCGCGGATGTTGTGTGCAGGGCCATGAGTTGGATTCGATGATCATTGTGGGTCCCTTCCAACTCAGCTTATTTGGTGGTTCTGTGATTCTGTTGATCCAGCTGGGAGGTCTTTTCTCAGCTGTCACTATTTGTTCATTCTCAATGCATGTCCTTTCTCCTTTTTCTCTATGACCTTCCAACTTGCCTCCTCAGATAATTTATTGCAAACCATAGCTAAACCAACAATGCCAAGAGGAGGAGGACATGGATTTTTATGAGATCTGATGCTCTGAGTGTCTGAGGACCACCATGAATTTGGTGGGTATGTGCATGTTCATGAAAGGAAACTGTGTGTATTAGCATAACCTTGTTTGCAAAATAGCTACGGCAATTTGAGATGAAGCCACACCTCAGATGTTAGTAGTCACTCTTCAGGTTACTTAGCAGGAAGTCCAGCAGTGGACTCAGGTGCATGAAAAAACAGGTTCACTTGAGTGAAGCTCTCTAGAGACTGTAGTGAAGGTGAACAGCAGTAGCCTCAGAAACAGCTACACACACCTTGCAAGCAAATGTCTCACTACTATGGTGCAAGCATGTGAAGCACGTACAGACCAGGGAGACAGAGGAGCAGAGGTTTGTGAATGCCACAAAATGTTGCCCAGATGTTTAAATATATTTTTAGGTGCACAATAACACTAATATAAACTACATGATTACTGAGGCATTTTTTCATATTTACACTGAAATATTTGTGTCTGGTGGTTTTAATAGTGAGAAGAAGGATAAAAATATTTTTTAGGTGTTTTCCCTGACAATTCAAGTAACGATGATGTACACAGTTAACCTATTTCCCCAAAAAGTATACTCCCTCACATATTGCTCTCATTTGAGGGACGTGGGATCAGTGTGTTTGCCTTTATAGATGTTTAAGAAAGATGTGCTCAAAAAGTAAGGAAAATAATTCTCTGATATTTTAAGTTTACAAAGTTCTATCTGTTTGTATTATCAGAAAATGAAAAATAAAAATTGTGAAAAAATACCACAATAAGAGAATCCTTTGGTTTGGGACTCCTTAATTCTAAAAAACAATCTCTGAACTTGCCACATGTACTTGGAGATTAAAAAGAAAGGGAGGGAGTATTGGATGGCTGCATATGAAATGGTTTTACTCAGACAACCTGTTCTAAAACAATAATTCAATTTCAGTTAGAGAATTGAAACCATGTGCCTCTTTGTTGGAATGATTGGTAAATTGCACTTGGTTAACCATTTTCTCCCTGCTTGTTCCCAGTATGGTATCTTTCCTCAATTTTTTAACCTTTTTTCAGTACTAGCAATAGGTCTCTTCATGTTTAAAAGATCAGCACATATTTTATGCACAAAGATTGCAGTGCCAACTAAATTTCTGCTACCTCCAGCAATACTCTAAATAATATTTAGAGAAGAGTCCACCTACGGGCGAAAAGTAGCCCAGACACCTATCTGATCAGAGATGATGAGGCAAAGATGATGAAGTTATTCACTAAAGTAGACTCTGTCGCTCTTCTGCCATAAGCAATATATTCAATGAACTGATTGATAAGACTTGTTTTCATGCAATAAACATTTGAAGGATGAAAAATGAGAATTAAAGATACACCATGTAAGAGTAAATGTGAACAGAACATAAAAACAGGTCGCTGAGAGGAGATAATACAGCATGTGAACTATATCATTAACTTGTCTTTTGTCTTCCAAAAGGAAAGAGAAAACAGAAAAAAAAAAAAAAAAATCAAGGTTTTACTCCCTTTTTAGTGTCCTTGTTAACTCAAACTACTATGTACTTATTTGTTTCCCCAGCAATGTACTATTGTCATCTAGAAAACAAACAATATGAATAAACTTTTTGCAATTAAAATGGAATCTATTGAAAAAGACAAATGCTCTCATTGCAAATTCCAAAGTGCCGGTTGTCCGATTCACAGGCTTGCTGAAGCACTTGCACACAAGCAACAAATGGGTTCTCTCGGCAAATTGCTGAGAACTGTTGGTAAAATTCCTGAAAGAACTGTGAATAACCTGTGTGATGAATGGGGTCGAGAAATCTCATCATCTTCATATATCTGAGGACAGCTTAATTAATTCAAATGAAGAAATTAAAGGTGTATGAAGGGGATTAAGGCAAAAGCTGAAAATAAAAATAGATCTGCAAAATGTTAGATCTCTCCTAGCCTCAAAAGAGATCAATTAAATCTTTACAAGAGAAAAGGCACTGAAGAGGTCTCCTGTGGGGCCAGCAAAAATCTGAAGTGTAATATTTTGGAAACACCATAAATTAAGGAGAATACAATGTGTTATTTTTATATGCTGCAGAACCCCACAGCTCCACCTCCCTTTCCTGTTAAAAATGCTACCCAACTAGCTTAATACTCAAAACTCTTTGACACAGTGTCCTGGATTTTAACACTTTCTGCCTATTGTATTTTCCAGGTCTGCAGCAGTTCCAGAAATCAGTCCCTTCAGTGTTATTATTCTTCATAAATCAGAGAGGAGTGATTGATTCTTTTATAAATTATGTGTGCCACATGGCAGACTGTCTGGTAAACATTGTGATAGTAAACAGGCCTTCTCTTTATACCTATATTTTTGAGAACCCTGCACAAAGAGTTTAAATTTCTGATGAACTGCTTGCTCCTTCTCTAATTAGCATTAACACTAAAAACACTATTCACTATTCATATTTGCTCATTTCCTTATCTTAGATTAACCACTGTTTAATATGTGGTTAAAATTATTCTGCACATCATCAATTGATCTATGTGAAACAGCACAGAGAACAAAAGAAGCTTAATCTTCCATGAAGCTTCAGTCAAGTGAAACTGTACATAATCCAGAGACAAGTTTCTTTTTGATAACCTGCACTTAATACACACTGCATGTCCCCTCTCTCTCTGCCCTTGCATTATTTTGAATCTGCTTATTAAGACAATAAAATAGCTCTCATTATTATTATTATTAACATTTTGCTAGATTTCACACACTTCGGGCCTAATTGTGTCAACTCTGCATTGGGCAGGATGGTTGAGCTGTCCCATGGACACGACACGGCGCTAACAGACGTGACAGCAGCAGGACCAGTATGTCCAGGAAGAAAGACTGTGAGATGAGACTTCCAATAGTGACTGCAGCTGCAAATGCCTCGAGACAAAGAATTGTCAGTTGGGCTGCTAAGGCAAAATAGAAATTTAAAAATTAAATAAGATTCTTCCCATAAACAAGTAAAGCAACAGGATAAAAAAATATGGAATTATTAAGGTGTGACAGCACCTTCTTATTAGCAAGAACCTAAGTTGCATCACTAAGTCCTGTATTTTTCCAAACTCCTCACTTAAGTAAGTCTGGAGTCTCAACAAACAGGAGCAGTAAAACAGCCCCAATTTTCTGTAACTTGAAATATTTTATGTTTAAAAAAAGTCACATGGGATTTATAGCAACACTTTTATTTCTAATGTCATGTCCCGCAGTGCACTGCTGCATAATGTGGTAAATTAAAGCCTGAAACGGAGAGAAAGGGATTTCTGCCCCTTTAGCCGAACTGCCTGTGGCAGGAGCGGGATGCCGGCGGGCATTCCCACAGAGGGAAGCCCCTTGCCCCGCAGCCTGCCTTCCGCACGGGGCAGAGCTCCGACGGGTGCGGCAGGCGCGGTGCGGTGCGTGGAGCCACGCGGGGCGAGGTGGGGCGGTGATTTGCGCGGGGTGGTGTGGAGACGAGCGGTAGGGTGCGGAGCGCTGCGGTGCGTGCAGGGCGGTGCGGAGTGGTGTACTGCGGTGTGGAGCGGAGCGGGGAGGTGCGGTGTGATGCGGTGGAACTGTGTGATGTGGAGCGGTGCGTTGTGGTGCGGTGCAGTGCGGAGCGGAGCGGTGTGGTGCGTGCGGGGCGGTGCGGAGCGGTGCGGTGCGTGCGGGCCGGTGCGGTGCGTGTAGGGCAGAGCGGTGCGGTGCGTGCAGGGCGGTGCGGAGTGGTGTACTGCGGTGTGGAGCGGAGCGGGGAGGTGCGGTGTGATGCGGTGGAACTGTGTGATGTGGAGCGGTGCGTTGTGGTGCGGTGCAGTGCGGAGCGGAGCGGTGTGGTGCGTGCGGGGCGGTGCGGAGCGGTGCGGTGCGTGCGGGCCGGTGCGGTGCGTGTAGGGCAGAGCGGTGCGGTGCGTGCAGGGCAGTGCGGAGCTGTGTGGTGCGGTGCGTGCAGGGCGGTGCGGAGCGGTGCGGTGCGGAACTGGACAGGAGGAGCCGGCGCGGCCGGCGCGGCGCTCCCGCCGCTAGAGGTCTCTCTCGTTACAGCCTTGCCGCTCCTGCCCGTTAATTATTTTACTCAAAGGAACAATTCTGCCTTTTCGATTGGAATGCCTCATTTTAAGCGGTGTGCTAGAGAAAGATATAATGCCTCCTTAGCTTGTTCTCCTGCTGATGAGTAGATGTTGGGTTGACTGAATGAATCATCCTGGATATTTTAATACACAATGGATATACTTTAGCAGAGAAGTTTGAGCTTTCACCTAGGCTTCCAAAAGGTTGAAAATTTGACCAACATAAAACAATATGCCCTGGTAAAAAGGGTCTTACTTTGAGAGAAAGGCAGCATGATACTTCAAACTCTCATGAGGACACCTATGATCTGGTATATACTTAGATCCCATAATTGCAAATGTGAACCCTTTTACAGTAATTTCTATTCCTTTCTTTTGGGAAAAAAATAAAAGCATATTTTTCCCTATAAGTTGACAGTAAAGTTCTAGTGTATAAGTACTTTCACTTTCTCATGCATTTTTCTTTTAATAAAAAGTGGGATATAACTATGATAGTCATCTTTTTTATTGTAATCTTATTATGAGAAAAAGCTCTATCAAACTTCTTTGTTTACCATTTTCTTACTGTTTCCAATGCTTGTATGATGTCGCTTTCCTTATACTTCCTACACAGATAAAGCAAAACATTATCCAACACACATAATGTTATGTTAATAAAAGCAAAGGGCCATGAAGCAAACTGAACAAAATGCAAACACAACCCCATCCCCATAATCAAGACAAATCGTATTTGAAGAAAGCATAGCAAAACAAGTTGACGTCGGCTATAACGGAATATAAAGATCCATGAGATAGAAAGAATTTTCTGATTTCTAAGGACAGTAGAGGAGACAGGTGGAGAGAATCTTCTTAGTACAGGGTGGGGAATGTGGGAGGAAAGAAGAACATATTGCAACAAATAATTGACAGTAACATGCTGAAGGAAGTCAGAATAAAGAAGGAGATTCCTCTGTTAAACAGAGAAGGAGATGCTGTGCAGCGGTAGGGGGAAACAAAAAGGGATTTGAATTAGCAGTAGTAACATGATATAACCTGGCCAAAATTGGGAGATGAAAAGAAGCCAGAACACTTTATCAAAAAATATTGTGAACTGAGCAAGTAGGTACTGTAAGGAAATGTTATGGGGCCATAATCATACCATTCAGGCTATGCTAAAAGAATTCAAGGTGAGGCCTATTTCCTACTAAAAAACTGATAAGTGGAGTTACAGTGTGAGTACATACTCCCCACAATATCTTATTGGGATTGTTAAAATGTTAATATAGGTCTGGATTTTGATTTCACTGACACTGCTTTCACTGTACTGCAGCCGGAAGTCTCACCGGAGTTACTACTTATTTACAGTCCTGTGAGATCACTCTCAGGATTTTAAAAAGCAAAGATGTCTCAGTATTTCTTTTACGATTCCAAATTGCTTGTTCAGTGACAAAAAAATCTTTCTCTCAAAGATTTTAAAGGGCCTTATTTTCAATTTCCAGCTCCATCTCCCTCACTGTTCCCACATTTCCAGTGTGAGTGTAGAATGCTATCTGCCCAATTTTGCTTTGTGGCATTCTGTTTGTCTAAGCACATAAAGCCATGCAGGTGCTAAGCAGTGGAAAATCATGCACTCATAATTCTTAGTACACTTGTGGTGTTCAAATGTTTCATAGACCAGAATCTGGACCATGATACTCCTACTGCAAGGCTTTTACAGAGCCAGACACCCTGACAAGGCTACAGTAGGCTGATACATATTGTGAGGCTGTTGGCCTACTTTAGTGAAGCTGCTGGCACCTGGTGAGACACTGTTGTTTTACCACTTCAGAGGCGACCTAAATTATGCAGCTGCGAACTTCCTTAAATTTTGTTGTTCAAGTGAGGAAAGAAGTAGATTTTTTAAATCAGAGGGGACAATGTTGAGAGTAAAACCACTAGCTTGTAGGAAAGCATGATCACTAAACTTGGAGCTTTTCTTGCAGTGAACATCTTCTTGGCTCAGTATGGAGAGGTAAATCCCTCCTTCCCTGTCTAATGGAAATCCTGGGAGGCTGAGAAGTTTGCATAGTTCTCTGAGCCTAGTGGCTGCAAGTGTCTTTCCATTATGTAGGAGGAAGGTGGTGTTAAGAAACCTTCTTCATCTTCTCCGTCTGCATGAGGAGGTCATTTTTGGTTTGAAATCCTGGTAGACATTCAATGCAGTTAATTTCACCATCATTTACAGTAGTTCCACATGGATCATTGTAGCCTGAGGGCTATCATTACTGCTAGGGCTTACAGAAGGGGAAAGAAAGACCAGATTCATTATTCATTTGTACTGAAGGGAGAGGGAATGAATCCAGAGAGACAGAGTGGTCATATGCAGAATCCAGTTTTCCCCATTCACAGTGTATCCACTGGGCTGTGCTGCCTTTGGCATGCATCAGGGGTAAGAAATATATTAACTACAAGTGTCTGCCCAATAGGCTGGGTAGCTGCTGCCCATCTCCTGGGGCAGAGCAGACCCACTACTGCTTTGGAATAGGGACTGCAAAGAGACAGCAGAGGCCAAGAGCCCATTCCTTTTCTGTCTGGGGAAATATCCCAGCCTAGTAAATGATGGGGAAAGGCTGCCATGTCTTTAGCCAAAGCTGGACACAGCTGCCGTGGTGACACATAGAGAGCAGCATTTTCTTCAGCTCATGACCCAGAGTATGTGCCCCTTATTTTGTCTCATAAATCCATTGCTGTTAACTGCTGCATTAAATAGACCCATGACCCCAATATTTTTAGTTCATCTTTTCCTGGACTCTGGCTTGGCTATTACTATAAATTAAGAAAATAAGAAAGGATCATGTTATCTCTGGGAGTGTCCTTGTTCTGCAGACCCCTCACCTGCTGTCAGTAGCAGCTACAGCTTTCAATTAGCCTGATTCTGTGATTTGTAAGGTTTTGGTTTTGTGGGATTTTTTTGGGTTTGGGTTTTCTTTTACAATCACGTAGGGCAAAACATAGCTGGTCGGCGTGGCAGGTTTATAGATGGTGTTCTTTAACAGCACTGCTGACCAAACTGTTATCCTATGTTACTTCTTTGGGAAGATATTTCTCTGCCTGTTAGTTGCCACAAGGGCTTCTATGTTGCTTCTTCAGCAGGATGTTTCTAGGAATGTTAGACCCCCACAATGGCTTTGGTGGAGATTTGTGGGAAAGACTGTAACTGTCAGAAAAACCAATGTCCAAGGACAGCTTCTGAGGAGAAGGCCATCATGTGCTACAATAAGTTCACTTTACCCAGAGTAGAAGGGAGATCTCCTCTCAAGTTGCTGTGGAGTACATGTGTGGTCTGAAGACATGTTTGCATCTTGTAAAATAAAAAAGGAGAGAGAAGTTCGCAAATTAAAAATCTCAAATGAGAATGGTACTGGATAGGGAAAAACATACTTGTATTTTGATGCAGAGGAATCAGTTCCAGAGGCTTAAGGCTCTTTAGTAGAGCTTGGTGCTTTCTGATCCAAGTTGGTGACCTACTCACTGCTGTATGCACTGGTAGAAATGCTTTTCTTGACACCAGTTTGGTAGCATCGGGTCAGGTATTCCTCAGTGCCTTTCTTATTTAAATATGGGTTAAGCTTTACAATTACCAGCCTAGAAAAGAGAGAAGTCTATGTGTATAGAAACCTCTTTGTCTGGGAAGTGCTAGGTGTAATAGGTTACCTGTAACCACAAAAGGTCAGGATCCAATGATCCAATACCTATGGCGAGCTTGAGACAGAGTCCTTTTTCATTTCATTTGCTGAAAGTATTACAAATTTTCTCACCAAAAAACCAGCAGATTTTGTCATTGCCATTCGTTGTTAGTGGAAGCTACCCATTTTGCCTCTGCAAAATAGAATATTGACTTCTGGTTACCCAGTTAAGATTTTGCAGCAGATTATAAGAATTTTGAACTTTGTAACTCTGCTTCATTAGGGTGTCAACACCAACTATCAGTCAGTTTATGTATAGGTCTGAATAGTTAGCAAGAGAGTAATATTACAGCTGAGATGCGCTGTGAGTATAAGGAAACAAAATTCTCACAAAAATATTATTTCTGACTTATAGGAAGTATTTGGAGATGGCTTATTTGCCTGTATGAATTATACTATGGAGGGTCTTTACCCATCACATTTGTATTGTTTTCATGTTTGGGATATTACCAGTCTGTTGGGTTGGCATTAAATTTATCTTTATGAGGAAAGAGAATCAGACAAAATGAACTGCTGAATTGCTATAGAAACATCTCTCTTCAGTTTCATTTCAATCCAAAAATGTGTAAAGAATGCCAGAATACTTATATAAACTGTGGATATATGTCTGCACATTTGTTGGGACTGAACTTTCAAAAAACTCTTTGTCAGTAGCCATCTGATACATAAATGGCTTTGTTTACAGCAAAATGCTGGCATAAATAAATAGGAATATTGAACCAGAACAATTGCCTTTAGCAGCCAGTGCTGTAAATTGTATGCAAGCTGTCATCATGAGTTGAAACATGTCTGCATACTCAGTACCATGCTTAGCTTGCTTAATCAGAACAATATGTAAACTGTTAGTGCACGAGAGCTTGCCAAGACAAAAATTATTTACAAGTTGCATTTTGTGTTCCTGGAAATTTTCAGCGGAGAGGAGAGGAGAGGAGAGGAGAGGAGAGGA
>VZTJ01001735.1:998465-1112178 GCA_013397795.1 Orthonyx spaldingii | reverse complement strand
GAGGAGAGGAGAGGAGAGGAATTTGTTTTGATATTACAAAAAATACATTGGTCATAGTAATGAAGAAAACACAAAATGTTTTCCTTTACAATGCAACAGTGTGGGCCAGATCCCCAGTTGATGTAAATCAGAAGAGTCAGTGAAGGTGTACAGATTTATACCAACTATAATTTTGCCTGTTAAGTTTTTACTTTCAGTTAAATTCAGAATAATATAAACAAATAATTAAAAGCCACATGTATTTTTCAGCTTGATTCCATTCATCAGACTGTGGTGTCTTAATGGTATATATACTGACCATAAAAGTTCTTTAACCTGTGGGTGGGTACAGCCTTTAAAGAATATGTGCGCTGGAGCAGATTCTCAACTGTTGACTGGATGTTTGATTTGAATTGCTGTTACTTTAATTTGTATTTCCAAGTCTCTGTTTACAAGAAACACTAAAATTGTTTTATGTAACTGAGAGTTATAGGAAGCATGGACTGCCCATGTACAGAGACTCTGTACAGGTCTCTGATGTCACCTTAAACACTGTCCCTGATCAGGCATTGAGAGTACATGGATTTACCTGGAGACCCTCGTGTTGCTATTGATGAGAGCACTTTATAGGGAAATACCTCCAGTGACATGATTGTGTCTTTAGCGTTGCTGCCGGATGGTGATAAGGACTAAGTATGCTATTGGCAGCAATGCATGAGATGAAGTGTGTGTACAGAAGTTTCTGATGGCCCTTCAGAGTCTGTGTTAAAGGCTTAATTTTCTGTCAGAATAATACGGCCCTTATTTCAGGCAGGGGTTGCTCTCCCAAGAGATGCAGAAATGCAGCAGCCAGGCTATGAAGCAGGCCTGCCACTGGTAAAGCTGTGCAGATAAAAATGGGCAAGAGACACCTATCGTGCATGTTCTGGATGTGCATCAGCTGCTGAATAGGGAGAGCCGAGATCATCAAATCTAGGAATGACAGAGTCAATGCTATGTTGAGCCTTTGGAGAAGCAAAATATATTCCTCTGCACAGTCATCCAGGTCACCCAGAGGAAAGTAGCATTTAGGCTTCAGCTTGGTTTGCCTGGTGTTGGAGTTGGGAGGGAGTCAGAGGAAATGAGATGAAACTTTCCTGCTGTCATCAGCTGGTACAAGGACCAGGCATTCATCACTGGACAAAATACTGTGATCAAGAATACAATTTCCACTGCTATGTGACCTGAAGAAAATTTCAATAACCACTCTTATTTTCATATGATAATTTTTCATCTATTTTTATGGACTATAAAGAGATAGAACTTTAGCACAGATTCCTGCCTTGAGTATTTGCTGTTTGCAAACAAATCAGGTTTTCTTTTGTTTCTGGGCATGCTGTTCCAGCAGAGAATGCTTTGTAAATGTCTAATTGCTCTGTAGGCCACACACTATCTAATCCTGGTGGTCTATGAAGAACAATAAAAGTAGACTTACAATAGCCTTTTTTAAATGATGCTTGGCACTTGACCATGAACATTCATGCATTCTGAGGTTTCCATTTATTAAAAATCTAACACTTTTTATTGAGAAAATTAATGGTTCAAAATCACAATGAAATACCACTATTACAGCTGATCTTACCTAGAAAAATATGGCACTAAACCTAATGAGAATGAACTGTTCCCTCTCCATTTTGCACACACTGCTGACATCCATATGTGGTGTTACAAAAACTGTCTTTGGCCTTTTTAGAAAAATCTTAATGTGCATTTAAATGAAAACATAAGTGGGTTACAATCCTCTGAAGTACTTTATTCAGTTAACTCTTTTTTTCTTTCCTCAGTAGAAAGATTTGAATTATTTTATATTGTTTGGTTCCCTGAAAATATCTAGTGTGATTACCATGATGATGCCATTTGTGCCACTCTGGGTACATTTGTGTAATATTTTTCATTTATAACTCCTTGTTTCAGATTTTTATGATTAAACCATTAGGAGTCCAGTCCTGTAAAAAAGACTTAGACCCAAGTACTGGGAAAAAAAACATATACACGTGTTTAACTTGAATGCTTAGAGTAGTCCTTATAGCAAAGTTAAGCATGGCTATGAATGGAATACTGTGACTTTCTCTGTTCCATTAGATCAGCTAACCACAATGGGACAGCTCGGTTCATGGAATTAAGGTTGGGCATGTTGTAGAGGTCCAAAGTTGAGTTTTCTCTGGGATGAAGCTATAGCATCTTAAATTCAAAAGCAGCTGATCTAAAGAAAAAAATGGAAGCAAATTGTTTCAGTCGTTATGACATTGTATAAATGAAAGATATGGGAATGGTGTGACATTAGATGCCTTTTTTAGCTTATGAAACAAAAATATCTTAAAATTAAATTTTGCAGGTCATTAGTCTTTTAAAGGCAGAGAAGTGTTAAGAGCTATTGTTAAAATGCCAGATAACTCATATTTTTTTCAACTGGCCATTTATACACACATACACCCACAACCTAATTTTAAAAATAATATATTTCATAACTACTCACAGATTGTTCTGTATGTGCTGCAGCCAAATAGACATGAAATTCTGAAACTGATTTAATGGAGCAGTTGTAGTCTATTGGGGTTAAAAATCTCCTGTCTACAGGAATTTAAATATGCATTTAAATAACAGCCCATAGTAATTCAAAGAACTTCTATGCTGTACAGAAGAAATAGAATAATTGCTAATAGGAAGTCAGCTAAGTTATCATGAAGATATTTTAAAAGCCCTTTGGTATGTGGGTTTATAGGTCAGGGAACAATGCCATGGACAACCAAAGCTCACTCCTACCTGGTCTGTCCACTTGGCTTGCCAAGAACAGATTCAACAGCCAGATTTTTAGCCTCCTGCTCACATTCTTCTGTGATTATTCATTCACACAATGAGTCCTATTAAAACCAAAGGGACTCCTTCAGAGAATAGCATTACTTGCCTGAGTTCTTGATTTGACTCCAAGAAAGTAAGATTTAGCATCATTGTGCTACGCAGCTGTGGTGAAGTGTTTTGGCAAATCGACTTCTAGTCTTGGCAAATGAGACATGCTGAAAGGCATTTACACTGCTTCCAAATTAGCACATGCTTGATCATCTCTGTTTACCCAAAAGTCTGTCTTCAGTGGAGCAAATATACTAAACAGAAGGTTATAGTCTTTGGCAGCATTTGGGGATGCAGTTTGTGTAGATTAATATTCCATTTTCTCTTATTTTCTTCTTCCTGATGTATTACATTATTTAATAGTATCTCTGAGCTTCTGTGTATTTTCTGTTCCCACCCATTGAAGTGCTGAGCTTGCTAATAAACAGTCACACAAACATCTCATTGATTACAAAGACACTAGTCACAACAGTAGAGTTATTTATAAGTTTAAACCCATGAAGAACTGTGCCTGTAGAATTAGTGCCTTAATTTAATATTTTTGTTGTCTGTTTAATATTTAAAATTGATTTAAGCAGTTTTTGTCATTATGATTGAACACAGGTGAAGAGAACCATTTTTGGATACTTATCTGCCTTTCATCTTTATTAAAGTTTTTCTTTTATTGAACTGGAAAAACATTAACCTTTCACCTTAGACAGCAGGTTGAAGTATGACATCGTAATTGTAATCCAGATGGGAAACACAAGAAGACGGATAAAAGAAAATGAGCGGCAAAGGAGCCCAAGCAACGAGGTTGTAATAGTACCTTCAACTTAGTTTCAAGCTGTTTGTTTTTGCAATGAACACAAGTTTCCATTGTGACATTTTTCTGTATGAAAAACTATGGCAATAGTTTGGTTTCCATGGTGATGTTTTTCTTTTTTTGTACATATTTATCCTCAAAAAGCAAGAAGCCCACCCCTTTCTCTCTCTTTTAGCACTTGATAATTGAAGTCAAAGGTGATTTATTTTTTGTGTCAGGGTGTCTTAAACACAATCCTCTATCAGTGAAAATTCCCGCAGTGTTATTTACTGCAAGTAGTTTATTCCAAACGTTATTTCAGGAAAAAATTTCCAGGTTTTAAAACTTGAGAGTGCCCTGCCTTCCTGCCCTAGATTCAATTGGCTCCAGGGGGTATCAGGGCTAAACTTTCAAACTATTTCGGGGCACACTGCCCTACACACAAAGCTTTTGGATTCATTAACATGATATGCAAGAGATGCAGCAATTTTGTTTCTTGCCGGTGACCACAGAATACTTGGAGGAGCAAAATGTCTTATGAAATTAAGCTTTTTAGAAACAGAAATGCTCTGCCTTCACCTGGCTTGCAACATTTTGCATTTACACAGCAGCACTGTTATTTTTGACTCTTCCACAATAGAGCTGAAAATAGTAAATAAACTAGGATGGCCACTGTGTCAGTTTTTCTATTCTTCAAATCCATCCTTCACCTAGTAATTTGCTAACATTTCTCAAGTGAAAAATAGTTAGAAACTCAATCCAAAACAATTTTTCCATTCCCAGGTTCCCAAGCTGATGCATTTTATTAGCAGAGCTTTGTATGCTAGAGGAAAGATACCCTGGTGAAATATGTTGTCTAATTAGTTTTGAATCTAAAAGCACCAAGGATATGTGACATAATTAAATATACAAATGTTAGTTGAACCTAAACAGTTCTTGCAGAAATTGAGGTAACATCAGAATGATACCTTCAGAAATGTATTAAGTGGCAATGAACAAGATATAGCTATGTATAGCATCTAGAGTGGGTGGGTCTCCCTTAAGTGCTTTAGTGTGTCCTAAGTATTTGCAGTATTCTGCATGATTCCCCATATTTCCCAGCAAAACTGAGAAAAGGATCCTCTAAATCCATGACAAACTGGTGCCATAAACCAATGCTGAGATGCTTGGCCAAACTGGTAGAATAGACTGAGATTTTGGATGATGTCACCATGCAGTTATGGTGATGAGTACAGTATACAAATGCAGACATTTTTTAACTTAATGGCTGTGAGTCATTGCAGCATTACTCAAAATTCAATGTGCTTTGTAAGTGCAATGCAACTGGAGATGACTATCAGGAAGATGAGAATTAAAAAGGCCCTAGGAAGAGTTGCTACACGTGTAAAGTCTTGGGTACTTCTGTCACTGTTCCCTTTCCGGCCAGCAGAGCTGAGTAATGGCCAGGCCACCCCCAGCACAAGGGCTGCAGTGCCGCGCACTGTGATGGCTCCTCACCCTGATGGGAAGGGTACGGCTGGCACAGCAGGTTCTCTGGCCACTACCTCTTGTCAACCCTCCAGACCTCTGGAGACAGGAATTACGTGTGGATGAGAAGAAAGCAGCAGTGCAATGCTGACATCTGCCCTGCACTGATAGAACTGTGCTGCCTGCACAGAATTGAAGGGGAATGAGACGCCTTTGCTTTTCTCCTCAAATATCTCCTTCCAGGTGTAGGATGTTGAGGGGAACTCCTCCTAAGTGGCCTCTGTGAGGACTGTGTCTCTTCATGGTTCAGCTCCACCGAGAGACTGGCTTTCCCCTTCTTTGGGGGACCAAATATTCTAATTTTTTTTTTTGTTCGTTTGTGATTTTTTGAGAGCAGAATTTGTATACTGTTATGGATTTAGGAGTAAAGAAATAAAACCTATTGAAAACATAGATCAATCATCAGATTTATACCAAAGTAAAAAGACACCTAGACAGACGCACATAGACACATACACAGTTCCCACCCACATTGGTAGCAATATATTGGTGGACAGTTAAGAGGTATGGAATATCATTA
The DNA here is from genome assembly GCA_013397795.1 of Orthonyx spaldingii. Lineage (NCBI taxonomy): Eukaryota > Metazoa > Chordata > Aves > Passeriformes > Orthonychidae > Orthonyx > Orthonyx spaldingii. Next base: position 1,106,482 of record VZTJ01001735.1, on the reverse strand, counting down.
AATGTTGTCCAGACCAAACACAGGATTAAATATACATATATACATCTATGTATAAAAACTGCAGAATTTGTACATGTGAAGTGAAGAGCTAAGGTTTTTGAAAGCAGTATCTAAGTTAAATTTTATAAAACTTTTTGAACTAGTCAATATTCTCAGTTTAACTCTCTCCATTTTTTGTTTTCATATAACTTAATAAAGACAATATTTTTGCCTTCTGGTAACATGTTTGCTAACGATATATACAGGTGGTTCAGTCTAGGCCTTGGGCATTTCTTCTGAATTTATTTATCTTCCATTGTAGAGTAGTGGTGGTCTTTCACATATGCACTAATAATGTTTACATTTCTAAAATGAAATGCAGACTTTCACTTGAGGTAAAAGATCACAAGGTCAAGGAAACTCAGAGATTAGATCTTCTGCCTAAGTAGGCTGCAACCTAGTAATACTTTGGAGATCTTGATAGGTAATGTTAATACCCTCCCACAGAGCCAGAGGCCAAAGCCTTTTGAGAACCAGCATTTTTCTTAAAACTGCCTTTTAAAACTTCTTTCGATAACCCACTCACACCAGTGAAACCACAACTAACATAACCAGCAGTTGGGAGCATGACCATATTTCAGGTTCATGCTACAGCCTCAGCCTGATCCAGACCTTGCAAAGAGAGATGCCATTCCGCCAGCTGCACACGCACCTCCCACCCACTGCTAATGGAAATGCATTGGTGGTCATGAAACCAGAAATGTTATTAAATTCACTAGTAGTATAGGCAGGTCAAACACGTGATGATGATTTTTAGTAGAACAAATGCACCTATCAACAGCTTGGAAATGAAAAAAGTGAAAGTCAACACCTTTGAGACTGGGCTATTTGGGAAGTAATGTCCCTAAACAATTAAGTCTGACAAGCTGCAGAAAATCTCTAGAGGTAGGTTAGCTCATGAGTTTTGAATTAATTGGTGGTTACATTTAATTCATTCAGATATGATGAGACTAAATTAGTAAAATACTGGGGCTAATGTGCAAGTATATTTTCCTAGGAAGAGTTTTTGCACTCGATAAACATTGAGCATCATCTCCATAATGCCCATGTTATTTCCAAAGGAGTCCAAGTATATCTTGTTTTCCTCAGCTCCCATAGTGTGCTTTGGTATTGAAAGTTTTAGGCCCTGTTCAGCCTAGTTTACTTTTGTGCCTGTGCCTAAGTAAAGAACTTGAGTTTAACCCTCTCTATTGGACTGTAGTGTCTGTAATAGTTTAAGACTGTAAGAGAGGCAAAGTAAATGATAGAGGTTGCATCTGTTATCAGAGAATCAAAGATAGGTGAAAGATAGAGAAGATGTAGCATAGCTTCTGCTACTTTTACTTTATTTCTTTCAAACCAAACAAACAAATAAACCCACCAATGGAAAAATATATTTTTAAAATGAGCAGGAAAAGTTTTGCCTAAATTATCAGCTTTTTGACTGAAGTGTTTTGACTCTTTTTACCTAAGATAGTATTTCTAGTTTGTCAGCTGGAAACAAATGTTTCTTTTGAGGAATATCAATCTGCTTCATATTTTGAGAGCCTCAAAATGATAGTTCTTAGACTCTTACACCGTCCTTCTTCCCTTGCTTATGGCTTACAGTTAGACCCCTTGTCTCATGGTCAGCAGCAGCTACTCCCTAGTAACAAATTATTACAATATTCAAGAGAGAATTTGTAAATTCCCCAACTGGCAAAGTGCCCCTGTTGCTGGGCTTTATGTAGGAATTTTTCTTTTTGCAATGCTGAGAAAGGAAAACATTTCCTTTCCTGTGGTAAGTCTGCAAAACTACTTGCTTGTTCCCCTGAACTTCCCTGTCTCTCTTTGCAGAAAGAGCCTTCTTTGTCTTGCAAGGTGATGTGCATTTTGTGTGGTCCCCTGGTATCCCTGAAATCTAAAATCACCTTTCTTTTGTACTGAAAGACATGTAAAGGATACTGTGTGTGGAGGTTTCAGCTGTATAACTCCATACAGATCACAGAGGTGTCACTCAAATGTGCAGCCATTTACTGGATAAACAGGAGAAAATGGTTCCTATAAATGGTGAATGAAATGGAGACCATTAACCTTCCTACCATTAACCTTCCTGGAACCAAGTCCATGGCTACAGAATGTGTGCAGCCTGATGGAGATGAGAAAGACAGAAAGGATGCCTGAGCAAAATCAGAGCCATTTATTTAGTTGCAGTCATGATGAAAATGGAGCCAAAATCAGTCCCTGCAAACCCAGACAACTTCAGACTTGAGTTCTGATTCCAGCCAGTTTCTAAAAATAACATGAAAGCTGTGGTGAAAATTGATAAAAGCTTGGAAATACCAAACTACAGCTGGTCACCGGGCTTCATTCACTGCTATATTAAAGCCCCTTTAAACATCTTTGGCAGGGCAAAGGGGCTTTAAAGTGAGTGTGAATTATATGGTTAAATACTTGCAGGTGATTTATCATAGCTTGTATTGCTGTATAGGGTTATGAAATATATATTTTCTAGTCCTGTTTTCCTGAGCTGAGCAGGTTTAAGGAACTCATGTTTGCAGGATAGCTGCAGCTGGAACACACAGAATGAAACATACTGTCAGGGGCTCAAGCTTGAAACAAAAGCTCAAACTTGTCAGTATAGAAAGCTGCAATATACCAAATTATATCAATATTCACATGGTATTGTTTGCATTAAGTACACATTTAAAATGTTAATAAGAAATTTAGACCTCATTCTATGTAGGTTTCTAAATCTGGTAATAGTAGTTGTATTTATATATATAAAATTCAATATACATACTCTTCAGAGAGCTCATTTTAAAGTTGGTAAAAGCCTAAATTTCACTCTATAAATGCCATCTAATTAAATGATTTTGCCTTAGTTTTAACATGATTAGGTAAATTTCTCAGGCAATATTTTTCTCCGGGTTCCACCTAATCCAACTGAAACTGTTTTAAATAGCTATAATTGGTGATTTTCTAGATCAAGGGTTGTACTCAGATCAATGACAGTTACTTGTGTATATTGATTACTAACCATGCCTATGAAAATATCGTTTGTCAACTCAGGAATGATAGTAGAAGGAACAAGCTAACTCCAAACTGAAAGGAGATCAATGAGTTGTATGTAGATAAAAAGAAGTATGCTACCTGAGAGAGCATCAATTTTTTGTGGACTGTGGACAAAACATAAAAGAAAAAGGAATTCTGCAGGTCACACACTTAATTACTGAGGTCTTGTATTACTTTCTTCTAGCATAAGAGCTAACTAAGTTCATTTTTTTTTTCAGTTGCAGAGAAGGAAGAAATTTTCTAAGCCATGCTGGAATATATGGGGCCATAGCCATTAAAAGTGAAGATATGTACTGTGGTATTACAATCATACTCAGTGGTTTAGAAACAGAGCCTGGTGTATCATGTTATGATAAGTACTCCTAGGCAGACATACTAAACCAGGGATGAACCAGGAGGATCCCAATTGTGTCCAGGCCTCCAGGAGAAGGTCACTTCTTCCTTTTTCCTCAGACTTATGAAGTTAGAAGTAAAGTATTAATATTTAAAAAGTACACCTAATTTAAAAAGTGTAACATATTGGAATAATAATCACAAGCATGCTTCCTTGCAAGCACTTATTTCAGACTATTTCTTCCCCTACTCTGAGCTTAACACCCAGGTGGATTGGCAGATCCTGGAAGATTAGGTTTTTTGCTGTAAATGTGCAATAGAAGAAGGATTTCATCCACATGTCAGCAGCACTTTCTGCAGTTTAAGGAAGGATGAGATGTTCCACAAGGGAAATGGATGTGATGGACAAAGCACATGTTGTGCAGAGCTGCTCTACGGAAGTGCAGAGCAACCCAGGGGCAGGGGAAAGGAGTTTGCCAAGGAGGGGAGCTGCAGATGTCCTAGAGCCACATGGAGGGCCCTCAGTCTCTGCAGACAGGTCCCTCCTGCCAGCTGGCTCTGGGCAGGCACAGGGAAAGCCCACTGCTTACTCTGTAGTGAAGGGGAGAGAATGAAGGGGTGACCTCTTACCGGGACAGTGAGCAGATGGAAACTTCCCAAAGCCAAATTCTGTAGTATTTTGGGACTATGACTTTTTGGCTGTCTTAGGTGTCCTTTGTGGTACACAGATGGCAAACTTCCACACGTTAGGCTGCGTTACTAGACCAGGAGATGGTAATTCTCCCGTCTTTTTTGACACTAATAAAGGTACTAGTCTACAGGGACTTAGCTCATTCCTGATAACCATAAGTCCCTGATGAACTCCAGACTTACCTAGTGGGATTTGTAGGAAGTTACTCAAGTCTAAAGTAACAATTTTTATGTGGTGCTCTAATCTTGAGAAAAACAATGCAGGTATTATAATCAGTGAAGAAGTCATGAACTAAGAGTCTAAATTCCTAGCCTGTTTTTAATTACTTTTCTATCTGATCCTATGACATTTCTGTAGCATTTCTTTTCACATTGTGAAAAGTATGAAATACCATGGCAAAAAATCTATTTTCTTACTTTCACGTGAATATTCAATTATTTTTCCCCTCCAAGCAGAGGAAGGGAAGGGAAGGGAAGGGAAGGGAAGGGAAGGGAAGGGAAGGGAAAACTTTCCAGAGTGAATTTAGAAATACTGACTGTTGTCTGAGCCTAAAGCACAATACAAAAAAAGGAAATATTTTGTTAATTCCACATTACTATTTTCTCCTTTGATTCTGTAATCCCACTTGTGGTAATTTAATTAATTTTGAAATTTGGCAATGATAAGTGAAATTCTAGGTGCTATTAAAATCGGGATAAATCACATAGTTTTCAGTCATATAGCCTGAAGGATTTCCACTCTACCAGCTGACATAATCCTAAACAGCCTGTACCTCTTCTCAGATTTGCTTTTGACAGTGACAAAATAAATACAGAACAAAAATAAATACAGGTTTTCTATTTTATTAGTGAAGACAATAATGTAGACACAGAGTTTCCAGATTATTCACTACCACTTCAAATAAACAATCTTCTACAGTGTTACTTCCCTAAAATATTTTTGGATGGCCGTAACAAGTCAGCTACATTCATCCACTGATAAAAAAAACATTAGAAGTTGAAAGCTTGAATACTACTGTGGGTCAGAGAATTTCTAGCTAAAAGTAAACAAGCTAACTCCAATGTTAATCTTTTATTTGTTTTTAAAAATTGAAGAAAGTTATAAAAACAACTCACAAAGAGAAATTTGGCATCTGGGCAAAATGAAGGAGTGAGATCCTCATCAGAAAAGAAAAAAATGTTGATATCAGCCAGCTAAACTGGATTCATGCTGATTTATGTTTCCGCTGCTGTTGTTTTTCCTTTGCTTCCAAGCATTAGACAAATGCTAGCTTTCTGTTTTGTTTCAAGCAAGATGATTAAATGTAGACACTAGCTAGCTTGCTAAAGGAAAGATTGTCTCAGACAATTAGCACCCTTATTATATGATTCAGATTTTAAATCAAAACTAGAAATAAAACTGTCACGCTATTGTATATGAACCACAGGGCAATTTTTACATGTACAAACACTGATTAGCATTTCACTTCAATTTGTTAATTTAATTAGGTTTTTTCAGATATTTTAAATATTGTTTGAGCAGAAGTCCTGTATTTAAAGCTTTCATGTGAAGGTCATATGGGCAAATCATGTTTTGCCAGGTGGACTGTCTACAGTGCTCAGAGTCTTGATAAAAAACAGCTGCAATGGCCTGATACTGGTTGAGACTCAAAAATCAGACTGTGCAAACAAATATATCTTGGCCCTAGATACTTGCCACATCTGCCAACAATTAGTTATATATCAGGGCTAGAAAGGGGCACAGAATAAACAAGATCTGATTTCAGAATAAGCAAATAAACAAGGAGCTCTGCATCATTATTCATCTAGTGGATGTGGAATAACATAAGTTGCAAGCTTAGGTTCACAGCTGTCAATCCTTGAGGTTTAGCTAAAAGTATTAGGTAACAGAAGATCTGATTGACAAATACTTTGCAGATGCTCTGGAGCACATTATCTCACCTGCTTGCTGACTCTGGAGTGCCACCCAAACACTCAGTCAGGGTGCTCCTGGGAGACAGATGCGAAGGGCCAACTGGCTGAGGGAGGAGAAAGAGTCACTTCTAAAGAGCTTCTTATGATAGTTGTTAGGGATTCTACAAATGCTGGTAACATTATGCCAGTAGTGTTGCAAGACATCTATCTGTTCAGAATTAGATGAGCACCTAAAACAAATGAATATGAATATTTTGAAGCCCGAAGGAGTTTTTAAAAGCAAGTGTTTATGAGGATTGAAGGAGGGAGAGAATCTGAAATTCAGTGAAAATACTGAGGTTTCCTGTCTTGCAAAGTTAAGTTGCTGTGTAAAGAAACCATGAATCCTGACTCTCATCTTGCGGGAAAAATATTTCAAGTTTTGAAGATATTGCGAAATATTTTGATCAGTTGCTTGAGAGCATGAAAATATTACAATGTTGGGTTTATGTAACAAAGAAGCGTTTAATGACAATAAAATTGACAAATAATAGGCCATGTTCACTATTTAGACAAAGCAAGGCTTTCTGATATCGTTTTTTCACTTAAAAGATTGTATTCAATTAAAATCGAAGCAGGAAAGGAATTTTATTACCTGCATGTAACATGGGATATGATATAATGACCTTCATTCAAACCAAATCATTAAAACTCTCCAACTGGTGATCAGGGAGAACTTCAGATTCAGGTCCAACAGCAGCAAAATATGAATAAGAGCTATAGTTTAATTGAATCAGTGATTTTAAACCTTAATACACAAATGGCATGAGAAAATCAGGAATGTGGAAAAATAGATTTTCACTCTGATGTATTACATTTTATTTTGAATAACCCTTAAACTCAGCTGTGCTGGAGAAAAAAACAGTAAGACTCTGCACCCTGTCAGGTCTGTCTGATATCCCAATTTTTTCTAGTGAATCCTCTGATGGTTGGCAACAAGCAGTAACCTGCTAACAAAAAAATGTGAGCTACTGCTCCCTTGCACACTGCAATTCCTGTAGTGGACAAGGACCAGAGTTCAATTATGCCAGAGCAAATCAAGAGTACATATTCTTCTGATGCCTGACTGGAACGGCATATGAAAAAAGGCATATTTTTATGTTATGGCAAAACCACATATTTTTGTATTATGGAATGGGAATTAATAAGCATGTTTTTCTCATCCTCAGATTGATAATGGTCATATAATCACATATTCCACTGAAATCAGCTTCAAGATTTCAGCTGAATCTGTCCAATTTTCAGTCAGACTTGCAGACAGCAAACAGACAGAGGTATGTAAGGGTGTAAGCTATTATTCCTAAGCTTTGGAGAAATCAGTTTTTGTACAGAGTATTTATGAATTTGGACATAGGCCTTAAAAGCACCTCAAAAATTATTTTCTGTCCCTTTGTACAATGTCAGAGTCACTGCTGAAGTTCACAATAACCCACTTAGGTTTTGTGGGATAACCAGGCTTAAAAGTTGCAGTCATTTTGCTTTCTCATAGATTAGAAAGAAGAGCATGTCCTGGCCAATAATACTGCTGCAGTCATGTCCAAAAAGAAAACTAAGAGCTTTCCTCAGAAACACAAATTTCCGAGAGGAGAATAAGATACCTCTTCTCCATGACCTCAGACAGCTGTATTCAAATGTCAGGACTCACAAGAAGATGAAATAGAATAAAACTTGAATTCTAATCATACCTTACATTGCCTTAAAAATTCGCATATATACAATGGAATATTTTGTCTGAGTTAATTAAAAACCTCTCTTTTCATCTTATTAACTATACTTAACCAAACCAGTTGAAAGTTGCTTAAAAATCTGAAATAGGAAACGAACTCATTAAAAAGTGAATTAGCATTTTACTGATTTGAGTTTAATATGATTGCATTTATGCAGTACAGAAAAATTACCACTTTATTAGAAGTCATTTGTATACTTAACTGCTGTATGAATTCACCTTTGATGTAGTAGAATATTATTTGTATTAACTGTTAAGTATTATAAGACAATTAGTCTTGCTCTGTTCTGCTTCTAAATAGTGAGTTATTAGATGAACCTGATATGATGCAAGTCTTATGATTTGTGGCCCAAAAATCTCCATTAATCTATTGGGATATATCTCTGTAGTGGCTTGTCCTTATTCCAGAGAAATCATTACTTTAGGAAAAGTCTTACAAGCCTGATGCTGACCTGACAGTACCCTAAAGCCTAGTTTTTCTCTCTGACCAGTCCAAGAATCTGGAGAATGTCTGCAAGACAGCTGGCAAAGTTTCTTCTGGGAAAAACATTGTGACTGAGTAACAGTGTGCACATAAGCTGTCCCAACACCTGAATGCTCCAGCGAAGTTCTTTTCTGAATTTAGTGTCCTCAAATAAAATTACAGTAGGAAAAGAGTATACTAGAGGATATGTGATCAGCTTTGTGTTCTAGTCCTTCCTGATTCTTGAAAATGTAGAAAAATATTTCTAAACTGTATTTCAAAGTCAACTCTTCTCTTGTTTAGGACTTCAAGCAGTGTCAGAGCAAAGTGCACCAGACTGATGTAAATGTGTCTTTTAAAATGAAGCCAGAATTCTCCCTTGAGAATTCCCATATTTCATTTCAAGGCATCTTTCTTTCCATTCAAAGTGAGTGAGTGAGTGAGTGAATGAGGAAGGAAGGAAGGAAGGAAGGAAGGAAGGAAGGAAGGAAGGAAGGAAGGAAGGAAGGAAGGAATAGAAAAGGGATATGAAAAGAGGGAGAGAGAGTGAAGAGGAAAGGAGAGAAAGAAAGAACACTTTGCAATACTTTTGCTCTTTGAACTACTTAGGAAAGGTTGAAAAGATTCAGCAGATTCTCTTCTGGCATTGTCCGTCTAAAAATTCATACTATTATCAATGATCAAGTGTTCATTCAGAGATGTTGTATTGTTTCTCTTCAAACAGTACTGCAGTCTCTTAAAAGGATATTCCCTTCATGTCTGTGGTTAAGGACTTTGGAAGGTGCTGTATCGTTACTTTTGATTTTAAGTGAAATTCATACAGAAGAGCATGTTTCCTAAATAATCTTCCAAAAGTCTGTTTTATTCTTAATTTACAAGGGATTGAAACACTGGAAGCTGATTCTCATGTTCATTCACTTTTTGTTTCCCTTAGAATTTAATCTAAATGTTGCCAGGTTTCATTTGCACCATATTAATTTTACTATATGCTTACTTTATAAGGAATTGTGATAGGGAATCATAACTTACTCCCAAAAGTGATTCAAAAATTGAATTTTAGAAGCTTTCAATCCTTAACAATGTTTAGTCAGTTTCAGAAAGACAATTTACAAGGTAAAATACCAAAATGTTCCTTTTAATCTGAGCCAATTTTTTTTTTACTATCTGAAACCTATATTTTAAAAATGTAGAAGCATTATTAGTTGCAACTGCCATCATATTCTGTATTTCACCAAAATTTGGTGTTGTTTTAAACAATGTTTTTGTCCCAGTCTTGCAAGAAAAAAGGAATATTGTCTAATATTAGGAATGTTATCTAATTAGACAACAAGTCTATTGGTCCATCTGGGTGCATATGGCTCTTATGTCTTCAAGGATCCCTTTTAGTTTCTTAAAAGGAGGCAAAAATCCCAAATTTCTGTTATCCTTTTTTCCTCAATCTTGAAGCAGTTGATAAGTTTGTGTATGTGTACATTAGTCAATTATGGATGCATACTTGTGTAAAATGATGGGTTCATTAAGGACAGCTGAATTGGAAAGGTATGCACGCTTCATTTTTAAAACCCTCTTTAGTTTACATGATTGCTGTGAATGAATTCACAGGATCTTTCACGATCTCTTAAGACCTCAGTTTCTAGGGCTTGCAAGCCTTTGCTTGTAGAATGAGGCCTTTATTTCTGAAGGGGAAAACAGAATCTCTCAGATAACTTGCTAGATTTCTGGAGGAGACTGTAAGTATCAGGATGGACTTTTATCTTTGAATTTTGTCTTAAGATGGAGAGTGCCAGCTTGTAAAGTAGATCATCAGTTGTTCTCACAGGGAACTGTGTTGTCTAAAAGATGGCCTGCTGCCTTCTGCCTCAAGAGACCCTTTATGGAGAGAAGCTGTCATCTTTTCCCTGGCTCTTATGGAATCACAAAGCCTCTGGAGTTACTGTGTACCCCATTTTGCGGCAAGTTCAGACATGAGGTTTAACACGCAGCACAAATTTCTGGTAATAATAAATGGGATGCATATATATATATATGTATATATTAGATTCTAAAAATTTTGATAGTCATTAGTGGTGAGTATTCTGAGGATGAAGATTAATTTAGTCAAAGGCATATTCCCTCAGTAGTGAGATATACTGCAGAAGACGCAAATGCTTGTTTCTTTCTATGAGTTTGTCTCTTGGCACACTATCAAGCACAATGAGAAGGAAAAATCTCTGCGGAAAGAATAAAGAGCTTGCAGGACCCGCCCTCTCTCCCCCTTCCCCCCAGCTTTTCTTCGCTGCCCAAATCCTTTTTTACTATTTAAATATGGAAAAGCAAAACTCTGAGTACATTATGAAAGAAGGCGTTGAAAGAAGATTAATAAAATGTGTGCCATCTTTTCCATTCATGGCTTCTATTACGGAGGGATCTGCAAAGACTGTAGTGCACACTTCTGTCATCTTTTCCCTGGAAATAAAATAGTAGGGAAGGCATAGATTAGAACTAAACAGGTTTTGATTCTTGTAATTCACATACAAATGTATGTTCGTGATGTAGCACTGCTTAGAGTCTGTTACAAAGTCAACTTTCCTGTTTGTTACTGGTTTAGCAATAATGATGTGTGTTAAACAGAAATAAGTGAAGGTCACGGTTTTGGAGCATCATTCAAATTCATAAGATTGAGTGCATCTTCCAATATCATCTTTGCTTTGTACTAAAACTTTTCTTTTTCAGATGACTTCTGTGAGAATTCTTATAGTGTTGCAGCAGTGTACTCTGGTATGATATTCAGAACCCCTAAACAGGGAAATTACAGTACCTGTCAAATTGATGTTCAAACACCACTGTGCTTCTATGTGATAGTTTTCATTTACTTTGTTAATTTTTGTTTCCAAAGTGAAAGATTTGTTTGTATAAAGTTGAGCTAAAGATATTTATTATCTCAGTATGTTAAGTAAAACAGCCATAGTGTATAAAGACAGATTATTGGCTGAATATTTTGCAATCAATTTACAGTCTCAGAATGAAACTTTTTTCTCTTTTCAGTTCTTTGTAAAGCCATTTGTAATAACCTTGTTTTCTGAAAAGCACATGCCAACAATTGCTAACGTGATAATGTATTATTAATGTAACTAAGCTCAAAACCAAGTGCATGTTTAACTCTTTCTTTCATTGTGGGCTGCTTTGTCTAGAACATGGATGGGGGCCAACTGCTGCATCTATACATAACCAGCTCTTTGAAACTGCCCCCTTGTCCTTGGAAGCCTCGTGGCTCTTTCATCCTAGATGGGCTGGAGGTAAAAATCTCTGCAGGCTGGTGTTTGGCCAGGGAAATGATTGTATTTCACCAAAGTGTGTTGAAGAAATAGTAACAGTGAATATTCTAAGTTCATTGCTTACTTTCCTAGTTCTGAATTTGCTTTCTGGACCTGTCAGCTCCTCCATTTTGGAATTGAGATGCAGGAGGTTTGATACTGCTCTTCAATTGCATTAGCACAAGTATGGAGTCATTTGATAGACATGGAGCTTTACTTTATAGACAGAGGCTATTTATTTCTGTTAAATTCTTTTATTCTTCTAAATGACGTTAATAAAACTTCACATTTGAAAACTATACAAAATTAAAAGATGTTGCAAGTAAGTGTAAGGACAGAAAAATAATATAGGGTCTGCAAAATTTGGTAAAATGCAGTAAAAATAAATTCACATAGGTGAGAGTCAAAGCAGAAAAATACAAAATAGCACATTATGAGATAACGAGAACATGAAATGGAGGTATTCAGCAGGAAGACAATACTTGAAAAGTGAATGGGTCACAAGGACCTATTCTGAGATATGGCAACATACTGGTTGAACTTACAACATGGTGCAATGGAAAAAAAAATCCAAAGAGTAGTTGTTTCAGTGAAACTGATTCATAGCAGAAAATTCTTTTTGCCCTTTTGCACCTCCAGAATACCTTAAGACAAAGTCACTGTCTCTTGTTAAATATTTCATTCCATTCCAATTAAAACCTCAGATTTTCCACAAAAGAGGAACTTTTTAGTACTCCACATAAGAAAAGGAATAAAACATATGTAATTGTTCTTCCGGCCAGCTTGTACAGCTAATGCTCTTTTGAGAACTTTTAACTGCTTTGTTTGCTTATGTAATAAAGGTTTCATCAAGAATTGCTTGAAGATAAAAGTTCTAGTTTACCACTTTCTAAAGCCCAGCCTGAAGCAGGTTTAACCAAACTGTTTTAACCTTAACATCTTGCTGTTCTGAATGTAACATGCAACATACAGCTGGCCCAGCATGATTCATCTATAGTCTCCATATAGTATCCAGCAAACCTTAGAGATGACTTCATGGCATGGATTTACCATTTTCTTTTTTTACAATCCTAACAGGTAAAATGGCCTTGCCAACTGATTTTGTTTTGCCAGATCAGATCTCATTTACAGCTGCAATCAGATGAGATTTTTCCTGACAGAAGACAAAGTAAATACTTCTCTTCAACATGATTCACGTGGGATTGCAATGGAGAAGCAGAAATTGGGTAAGCAGTAAAAAAAGTCAAGCTGTTTCAAATACAGGACTCTATGAAAATAACAATCAAAATAAGGTCACTGAATTATCTGATTTTGAAAAGAATTGTATTTGCATACACTAGAGCTTAAGGATCATACATATTAAGATGGAAGCAAGAATGAGTATGCCTGGAGACCATGAGAAGCAGCCGAACTTGTAGCTATTGTGATCTTTGAATGTGGAATACTTTCCCTGAAAGTGATACTTCGAGGATTGGCATCAGAAGTTCTAACCAAAATGATTGTTTCTTTGACGCAATTCAGCTTATTTCTCCTCGTATGGGCATTACTTCTGATTATATTCTTATGTCCTGTTAAGAATGCAGTTATTTGTGAGGTGTCTGTGTGTACTGTATACTCCAGTTTGAACACTCTATGGGCAATATGTTTGCTAGAGTATTAAATAGTTTGAAAAAACACTCTGAAAAAAATAAAGAATATGAATTAAACACTCAAACCCCCACATTTTCAACCTTTTAATTCTTCATCAGTACAAGTGAAAATGTCTGTCACGGCTGTCATGACTCATGTACTCCTTTATTTTTAAAATGATGTGTGACTTCTGACATTGTGGCACTTCTGTGCTGCTATGTGTGGGTAGATAGAAGAGAAATTTAACCACCTTTACTGAATTTTATCTGTTAACTTTTGACGAGACTTTCTTCTTTCCTCCTTCATTGTGAATGCAGGGACAAATGATAAATATTGACTGGTTTTCAGTTGTCCATAGTCCCACAACATAACGAATCAAAGCTGTTCCCAATGGAGCAGTTCCTGTGTGTGCAGATATTCTTAAGAGGAGAATAGTGGAAGAGTCTGGGGCAAGTGTTTGTAATCCCATAGGCTCAGGTTTTTCTCTCACTGCTGAAAGGCAGAGAAGAATGTGTTATGTATGGAGCTGCTGGGTAACTTCTCTGAATACATCATGGTTTTAAATACAAAAGTGCTTTCTGTACATAGAAGAAAATACCTTGAAAAACACATAAGCTCACAGAATGAGGTCTTCCTGACTGTGTTGTGGAACCTACTTGTATACCTCAGCAGAGCTATGAATGATGCACTTTAGCAAATCAGACCTTCAGAAAGTGAGTCAAAGGGAGTAATGATGCATGAATGGACCAGCTGTATGAACTTCCTTAGTTATCCTAAGTTTGTGAGTACAAAGGAATATGTTACTCTTAGATAACTTGTTTATTTGTCTAGGAACTTCATCTTTCATTTGGACTATCTGAGTATAAAGTCTCTGACCTCCATATTGTCATCTGAAACCAAGACCAGAACTGAGGTCTTGATCCTAATAAATGTAGAATGTTTTTTGTTTTGTTTTCTTTCCTCTTTCCTTGAACTGTAATATGAGGTATTACTTATCCTTCAGATGGGTCAATGAAAAGACAGGTGATCATTTCCCTGGACCAATAAATTATGTAATTTAGGGTCCAATTTGAAGCTAATTGAAAGGTCAAAACTGCTTTTCTTTTATTAGTATAACTTTAATGACTCTAGTGGAGTGATTCCTAATTTAAATGAGAAAGGAATGAAGCAAACAGTTCTGTCAGAGGAAATAGGTTTGAATCATCTGGTCTTGTTGGCCACTTTCTCTATTCTGAGCCTTCTGCCTTCACTGACTTCTAAACTTCTTGACTTTAAGTCCTTCTTTCAACAGTCAGTTTTGAGAAGAAAAATCAATCCAGACTTTCTTGTCAGGTTCCCACTACTTACATGGAATTGATTTGCATTATCACATATGAGAACAGAAAAATACATAAATTGGTAGTTATTGAGGGAGCAAAGCATGAAGTTTAAAATATTATTACTAGGCTACTTGCGGGTGACCTCCAGAGGACGGGAACAAGCAATTTAAGAAAGAGTACATGCAGTACAGTGGTTATGTTACTGAATATAAAGGTTTTTACTGCAACACATTATTCCTTTTTATTTAATTTTCAGTTTATTAAACAGCCTTAATTCCAGTGAAGGTGACCTCCTGCTAGCAAAATGGTAAAACCACTGCATTTAGACATGAAAATTCACATTTTAGATTAGAAGAAAGAATCAATTCCATCAATACTACAAAACATAATCATTGAATATGTTGGTATCATCATAAAAATCATGTCTTATACTTTTTTGAAGGACATTCACCTTCTTAATATTCTCTTTAAAATTTCTGTATTATGTAATAACAGGCACATACTCAGATTAGTAAAAATGGCCCATATATGAAGAATTGTAATAAACAACAGCCTAATTCACCAAAGAAAGTCAAAATGTAATCACTGTGGGAAAGCAGTTATGATAAGAAAAACTGATGGAAGCTCCATTACTGCTTCCATTCTTGCAAAACTGGTCCTAGGTGTAAATATAAAACCATTGTCAATGTCTGTCCCAAATTAAGTATCTGAAACAGTTTGTGGTACCTATGTGTTAGAACCTGAGCTGAGTTCCTAGCCAAAACAATCAGTAAAGCCTATTAGACACTCTACCCACCCTGGAACTTCATTTGGGAAAGTGAACTGTTCTTTTGAATCCATTGACTGCAATAGCAGACATCTATCAAGCTCACACAGGATCATCTTTCTGTGAAGACCACTATTCAGTATCTTCATTAAGCCAAGGAATCCCACCCTGCTGTTAAAATTCGGAGAACACCTCTAGTGTGACTTTTACCAGCCTGGAATGTCTCAAAGAGCCGTAGACACCTGTGTGATGACAACTGTGCTAAGTCCTTCCAAGGAAACACCTACATCAGTGGGAGAGACTTACAGAATTATACAGAAAACCATTACACTCGTGTAAATGCAGCTTCAATTGAAAATCACAAAACACTTTTCACCTGGTGGTTTACAGATGTTTTTCTGCCTCACTCTAGGCCCAGATGTACTTTGGACCTTCTGTTTGTGTCACATGGTAATAGAGAGAAAATAATTTCTCAGCCACTTCTTAGTCACATTAGCATGCCAAAAAATATTGATCAGACTTTTAAAATTCCAAAGGCTGTCAGAAGCCATTGCATTTACAGACTGAGAATATAGTACATTATTTTCTATTACTGACATTTCTGCTTATTATTCAGAGGCTTCCCAACAATTCCACAAAACTAGGGCTGAAAGTTTACTGAACAGCTTGTGTATGTGTCTTATTTTGATTATGATTGGCTTCATATTATGCTGTGTGAAATCTGCCACATCACACTAAGGTGATATGCTGAAAGTGGTATATATCTGCAGTCTTTCTCTTCACAGAAGTACACTGTAGAAATCAATGGTATACCCTGTAAAATTCCTAAGGTTTTTAACCTGTGGTCCCTGGAGCTGACCTGTGTTCTTCTTTGCCAAGTAGAAGAATACAAAAATTGAGCTGGCTGGGAATTCATATCTCATCCATGTATAGATCCTGAAAGAATCCTTCCTTCTCTAAATATACCTGGTAAGTGGCCTCATGAAAAAGGGAAGAATCCACTCTTTTATTTTCTTCATTGAGAAAGAAAGAATTCCCTGAAGTGGCGTTAAGACTGTATGCCACTTCAACCCTCATACAACGTCCATGGACAAAACTGAAAGCCAGCTACAACTGCTAATCAAAGAAAACCTGTACTTGAAATAACAAAACAAAAAAAAAACCCACAAACTGTATCTACCTATAAGTATAGTTACAGCAAGTCAACCCCAAATTATGTCAAGTTAGGTCTGGCATAGCATCTGGAGAGATTTTAAATGATATTGAATCAAAAACCTTACTGAAGATTTTTTACTATTTGTGTGGGTTCTCCATAAAAATTCCATGGAAGGTTAAAAAGCAAACAAAAAAAACCCCACAAAAAAACCCCAAAACCCAACCAACCAACCAAAAAAACCCTAAACAAAACACAAACAACCAAACAACCAAAAATCTCCCAAACACCTAAAAAAACTAAAAAAAGAAAGGAAAAAATATAATTACAGATTATTTAAAAAAACTGTAATTCTTTTTAATAAGCAAGGATTTCAGGGAAAAAATAATTTGGGATTCAGAGGAAGAATTCATTTGGAGAAAAGAACTGGGTTTTTTTGGTTTAAAGTTTAGTAGGGTCTGTGAAATTAATTTGCTTTCTCTTTTTCATACAGTGGAAAATGTAGCAAGTATGTATTCATTCTAATTAGTATTGTTTTTCATTGAGGGCTATTTTTACACAAAATGTATTATTCAAGAAAACTCCAGACCCAAATGACAGTTTCTGACAAATAGATAACCTTCTCCAATCATCAAATGTGAATGTGCAGATAATAGTACCAAATAATAACAAATATCTACTCATTTATGTTTTCACGGTACTTTGTACACCAAGCATATGGTATATGGATTAATTTTACCACTAATAATGTTGAAAAGGTATTCAGGTGCTCTCTCTTAGTGTATACTTATTATAAAAATATTCAAAAATAGATCTAGATACTGAAGACATAAAATAAAACTTTCATTTAATAAAATTCTTATGATATGGCAATATTTAAAATATAGTAAAAAATTTTAATCATGTATTTATCAAGTAAAGTTATCCAAGAATATATCAAAAGTTATCACAAATTAAGTTCAAAAAACCCTATCTTATAATTTTCATGTGTTATCATAAGATTTATCCTTGGAATGCATTATAGGTTCTGCTTTCTATTCATTTCTCAGTTTTTAAGCACCAGAAGAATCAAAATTTTGTCTTTTCCCAAAGAATTATAGCTATTCTTTATGCCACATATTTTGTACTCTCAAATATTCAGTATATTGATTGGATTGCCATTCCACTTTTGTCTGAAAGGTTATTGAGGCTGTCAACAGGAAAAGGACTAGAATTACCAGCCAATCAAATTACAGAATACTTAAAAGGTCAAAGTAGTACAGCACACTAACATAATTCACAGAATATATGAGGCATTAAAACCCTAATACCTCATTCTCGTAACAAAGGTTGTAATGAGAGCAAGAAATGGCACAACATGAATTCGTTCACGTGACTGCGATTATAACAAGAACCTGAAATGCAATAAACTTAACCCATTCTTGCTACTAAGCTAAGACTGTACTTTAGCTTTGTTTCAAGCTACCTTGAAAATTATTTGGAAGAGAAACTTTAGGTAAGACACTGGGTAGCAAGTTTTGCTAAAGCATCACCTCAAAGTAAGTGATAATCAGAATTTTTAATTTGTTGACACATGCAAAAAAAGTTCCAAACCAAACCATGAATTATTACTGGGTGATGTTTCAAAATACGTTTGTTTGTTTGTTTGTTTGTTTGTTTGTTTAGCAAGGAGTTTCTTGATGTCACAGGTGGGGAAATGTTACATGAATTTCTATTTTGCTAGTATTAAACTGAAGTTGTGTTGTCTAACCAACTATTCCAAATAATAACAATATAGATATGCCACTCACAAATGTAGACATGGCAGATTAGTTGTAGAGTAAAATTCATGTGTTGCACAGTTTCACAGAAATGAGACCGGCTTTTATAGGCGTCTTTATTATCTGTGTCATTGCAGTTATCAGAACATGTAAAATCTTAACAAGTCTCTTTTTTCTGATAGAACACTCAGCAATATATCACTAAACCTTTCAAGGCAAAGAAGACTGGCAAAGACAAGCAGTCCAACCCCTAATTTTCCAGCTTTTTTTTTTTTTTTGGGGGGGGGAAGCATAATGGTAAAAACATTTTTATTTTATATTTCTTTTCTTCAGTGATATGTGTAGCATAACCCATTCTATCCAATCCTATCTACAGAGACGAAATAAAAACAGATTTAACCTACAGACCTTTGGTTAACTTCTTCCTAAACTAAATATAAAATGTTACCTCATCTTGCTCAGATTAAAAGGGGAGAGGGGGAACTCCCCCCTTCACCACACGTTCCCTTATTGAGAATCTCTTCTATATAAAAAGAAGAGTCTGCATATAAAAGACAATCCAGAGACATCTTTGAAGGTTCTCTTTCAAAGCATCTCTACTTCCCTGAGTGTCTGGGGATTTCTGTTATTAATTGAAGTTAATTTTCTAGGATATCAGTTTGCCATGCACGTGGGAAAGATTGATAGCCTCTTCGATTCTCAAGAGTGTTGGAAATGACACTGTTCCATCACCGAGTGTCTTCACTTTTATCATCACAAATCAAATTATAAACATCGGGGCAACCTTGCTGGAATCTGGCTTCGGGAGATTTNGGAGGACGGGGAGAGGAGGGGAGAGAGGCACCATTCATTCCTTGTAGAATGGGAAGTCAATTCAACAATGGGTAATTAGCGTGGGCCATGGATTCTCAAAGGCACTGAGGACACTGGACTCTTTCTCTCACTCTGATGTTTAGTGCGGTATTGTGGACCCCTCATTTAATTAGTGCACTTTGATACCCACAGGAGCTTGAAGCTCCAGGGCATGCTAAACACAGACTGACACCAGCAAGCTTCTGCCTCCTTCCAGTCTAATTAGAGACACAATGAGCTGCAAAGACAATGTTTTACTCCAAGATTTCTTCTGCAGATACCTCTGGCAGGAAACAATCGTTTATTTTGTGTCTATATTGGTATTCAGATTAAATTGTTAGCATGCAAAAGATGAGCTAAGGGCACATATCTATTAAAAATGCTTAGCAGAGTTCAGAAATGATGGAAGCAATTTGTGGGGAAAAAAAAGTATTTTCCCCTTTGGAATTTTTTTTTGTTCTCTTATCTAATTAAAAGTAAATTATTTGAGTAAGAAAACCAAAATAGGCTGGACTCCAAAGCATCTCTTATGATATGATTTTTTCCCCCTTTGCATTAATAGTTCCTACCTCTCAAGAAAGAGATTTTTAACTCAACTGTTTGCAAAAGTGAAAGGCAGAAAAAACAGGAAATAAAAAATTGAGTATTTCTGTTACAATTGTCTGTTGAAATGAACACACACCTATTTCAACAGGACATTGTGCAGAGAAAATGTTACTTATATTTGCAGCTCTTTAGAGAAGAAACCCCAAAAATTTTGTGGCAGTGATTGTGTGTGTGTGTGTGCTGTGTGCTGTGTGGGTATATAAAGTTACTTTTGATGGACAGTTCTATGCTTATTGGAAGCATATAAATATCCCAAGGGAAAACGCGTATTGAAAATTAGTCTCAGCATACACTAAACACTTGCATGTGCTGCTTAACAATAGATTGCAGAACCAGTATTCCTAAAAATTCAACTTCTTCTACATTTATAATATCATTGCTTTCCTCTTTCTCAGGTAATTAAAGAGAAACAGACCATCATGTATCAATGTGTTGATTCTCAGACTAGAATTGTACTCTGCTGGTTAAATTAAGGTAATCTGGACAGTTACACAATTCAATAAGCAGTTACAATGGGAGAGGGAAAGGATGTGAAAACATAGGAAAAGAAAAAGCAAAAAAATATTTCTATTCAAGTTTTAGACCAATGAATCTAACTAATTGTGGACAGGTTGGATTGAGGAGCAGCAAGGGGAACAGTCTTGTCCTGTTTCCTGGTGTCAGGTGTAAGATCCTTCCTACTGCTTTTACTTGTCCTTTGGTGACCCCTTGCAGGCTGCTTCCACTGTCTGGGGATCACGGGAGGGTTACAGACATCCAGCTGCCCTCCTGTGTTCCTCTGCAACATCCACTCCAATGGAAAGAGTCTTCACTAGTCCCACAAGCTTAAACCCAACATGAGCTAAGGGCACATGTCTATTAAAACATGCAGAGAATGGTGATGAAGGGAGTTAAGTACAGCTGATGGCTGGTTACCAGTGGTGCTTTCCAGGACTCCATACTGGGGCCAGTCCTGTTTAAGATCTTTATTAATGATCTGGACATGGGGATCAAATGGACCCTCAGTCAGTTTGTAGATGACACCAAGCTGGTGGGAGTGTTGATCTGCTGAAGGGCAGGAAGGCACTCCAGAGGGATCTGGGCTGACTGGATTGATGGATTGAGGTCAGCTGTATGAGGTTCAGTAAGGCAATGTACCGGGTCCTGCACTTGAGTCACAACAACCACATGCAGCGCTGTCTGGGAGATGAGTAGCTGGAAAGCTGCCTGTTGGAAAAGGACCTGGGGGTTCTGGTCAACAGCCAGCTGAATGTGAGCCAGCGTGTGCCCAGCTGGCCAAGAAAATCAATGGCATTGTAGATTGTGTCAGAAATTGTGTGGACAGCAGGACTAGGGAAAGGGTTGTCCCTCTGTATTCAGCAGTAGTGAGGCTGCACCTTGAATTTTGTGTTCAGTTTTGGGCACCTCACTACAGGAAAGACATTGTTTAGCCTGAAGAAAAGGAGACCTTACCTCTCTCTACAACTACCTGAGAGGAGGTTATAGCAAGGTGGGTTTCAGTTCTCTGCTCCCAAGTAACAAGTGATAGGGCAAGAGGAAACGGCCTCAAGTTGCACCAGGGAGATTTAGATTGGGTATTAGGAAAAAAATTCTTCACAGAAAGAGTTATCAAGTTTTGGAACCGGCTGCCCAGGGAAGAGTTAGAGTCACTATCCCCAGGGGTATTTAAACATGTAGATGTGGCATTTAGGGACACAGTTTAGTGGTGGACTTGGCAATATTAAGTTTATGGTTGAACTTGATCTTAAAGGTCTTGTCCAACCTAAATAATTCTATGGTTCTATGATCAATGTGTCATAAGGTCTAGCAGAAGGGAAAAGCAGGCTCCAGCCCTGACCTAAAAATCCTTGTCCAAATTTGGACAGATTTCTGAACAGAGATTTTTCCTCTGTTGGAACTCCCATCCCAAACTCAGAGGCTATGTCTATATTAGCAAGATAAATGTAAGGAACACAGTTGCTATAAACCAGATATAGATATTATTTTACCAATATATTTGTTTAGTAAAACTTATAATGCTTGCTTTCTTTCACAGATATTTAACTAAAATACCTCAAGAAAGTTTGTGGCAACACAATAATGAATGCTGACATAAGTTGGAAACCATATATCAAAATGGAATATACAGAAGTATTCTGGGAAAAGATTTAAGTAATCTTGGTTTTATGGTAGTACCTGCTATATTAGGTCCACTTTACAGAATTAAGTTGTGGCCCACTGTCACTCATGGCATTGTACACTTGCAGCTTTTGCCACCTAGTACTTTCCCAAGTATCTCCAGACACTTCCTTAGGACAAACATAGGTCAGAGACTACCCCAAAAAATAGAGTATGAGAAACTTTATAACATGACTAGCTCTTCTCTATGATAGAGTCCTCCAACACAACCCAAAACCTTTGTAATCTCCAAAGACCCACTTGTTCTAATCCCACACAGAAAGGTATGAAAACAATAATCCATTTTGGACTAAAAACCTGCTAGTCATACAGGCTGCAGAGAAACATTCATATTATTTCATGAACTTTGAAATGAAAAAGGCATTTCCCAGGTAATCAGCATGTCTTATGCCTATGACATTCAGTGACCCTAGAGGAGATCCAGAAGCCATGTAGTGGAAATGGAATCAGGGGGCACAGCTTGACCCAGGACCTGCAGCTGGGCCATGGTCCCTGCTGTTTTCTGACTGAGCAATGGAGAGGACAAGGCATGAGCTGTCCATTACAAGGCCTGTGAAAAATTATTCCATTTCCTAGTGAGGGCTGCTGTCACTGTCATTTGACATTCTTTTTCTCATGTGGAAACAATCCAATAGGATTGTTTTTGGACAGAATTTAGATGTGTGTTACTTCTCATTTGACAGTTTTGCAACAGGCATATGTTACAAAGGATCACCTGGGTGGCTTACTTTTGTGGGAGGCTGTAATCAATGATATAAGCACAGGAAAGTGTTAATTTTTCTTTGAGATAGCATTTCCATTTTCTTCTTTACTTGCAATCCATTCTGGTACTCCTGGCCCTAGAGAACTTGCCGTTAGGGTGTGACTG
This sequence comes from Orthonyx spaldingii, assembly GCA_013397795.1. Classification (NCBI taxonomy): domain Eukaryota; kingdom Metazoa; phylum Chordata; class Aves; order Passeriformes; family Orthonychidae; genus Orthonyx; species Orthonyx spaldingii. Next base: position 1,083,821 of record VZTJ01001735.1, on the reverse strand, counting down.
ATGAGGTTCCAAAGCCTTCCCTGAGGGCACCAAGCTGTGCTGCTGCCAGCTGTCCAGCTAATAGTTCATGATTTCACCAAAGACCAGAGAAGGTGGGTCAAGAAAGACTCTGAAGTGTGACACAGGTAAGAAAGAGCAAATGAATTTCCCTTTCCACTATGCCCAGCATAAGGTGGGGTTGGCAGCTGAATGCAGTAAATCCTTCTGTGCTCCTGAACCACAACTACGGTCATAGGGCTACTAGGCAACATCTAGATTTGGTTGGTTTGTTTTTATTTTTTTAAATGAAATTTAATTTTACCACTGTGTTTTCCATCTTTGAACGGAGAAAGAAATAGTAATGACTATATGCAATGAATATCTTCTAGTAATAATCCTTTACTATAGCAAGACTTTAAAAGCAGGATCTGTTCTCCCCAAGGCTACTTATTCCCTATCTGAAACATTAAAGTAACTGCTGAATAATTAGCCGTTGATACCTTGGAAATTAATGTTTAAAATGCAGAGGAAAAAAATTGTACATTTTCTTCAAGAAAAAAAATTCAAGCTGTAAGTTGAAAGTGCCTAATCCTTTCAAACATCCCCCACTTCCCAAGAAAACAAAAGAGGTGATATTATTGCTATTTACCATATATACCAAGCTTTTTGTCATTTTTGGTGCATTTCTGAAAGCTATAAGGCAATTAATTAGGCAAACTCTAGGATTTCAATGTGTTATTATTCACATGCTGGGTTTTTCTGACATGATAAGGTGCATGATATATAAAAACTATAAACAGGCAGAGGAGACTAGAAGTGAATGGAGCAACTGAGCAATAATTAGGTTTTAAATATTTAATATTGTTGAGAAATAATTAGGATTCAAAAGTGGACATAGGTATCAGTCAACAAGGAAACCCAAGAAGCTTTCTTAGGTATATGTGGACTTTTCAGTCATTCATTCCTGTGTAATTAAAGCTGTCATTCTGAATACACCTGTCTGAAATCAATGGAATCATGTCTTCCTGAGTAGGTACAGCTTCAGAGCCTTTGCTATTTCTTATTGGTTTGCACAGTCACAGGAAAATTAAAACAACATATATAGTCTGAATCTGTAAAATAACCTCAAATTTCTGCTGCTGCTTCCTGGGAATACAGTAAATTATCATGTGGGGGTCTGAAATGTGTAGCTGTGGCTGGAAACTGGAATTTCATAAATTGGCCTTTTCAGTAGAGAAAATCTTCATGTTGCTGTATTCACTGTGTCTATTCGTAAAAGATAGCTCTGAGAACTCCAATTCCTAAGCAGACCAATATTCCAGGAACAGGGTGCTGGGTATTTCAATAACTTGCACTTGCCAGCAGTAGCTGGAAGTCTGGGAGGGAAAAGATCTTCTGATCAGTTTGTACCACTATGTCTCTTTGACAGGTGGTTCCTTGATGCATAGTTGTCCAGTATGACTAAGTAGGCTATGGTCAGTAACTGGTTCAAGACATGATCAAAGATGACAAGGTGCAAAATCCAGGAACCCCTTAATTACATAAAAATGTTTAAAATAATCTCTGAAAAAAGACTGATTGACTTGTACTGAGGGTTGCTAGATTATTTTAGATAATAGCAAATGAATTTCCAAAGAGAAGTATCAGCAATAAGAACCAGAGAAATAAGAGGGAAAGGGTTGTATGCTCCCCTTGCTTCTTCCTGTCTCCCTTATTTTCATTTGAATATTTTCTCTGTCACCCCTCTATCTGGTCCTTTTGTTTAGAAATTCATCTAATTCCCTCTTGAATTCTATGATGCTTCTTGCTTCAGGGGCCCTTTATAGTAATTTATTCCATACACTTCTAATCCTTCTGTGTAAAATAGTTATGCCTTAGCTTTTCTTTTCTTGCTCCCAACTTTCTAATTTTTAGATCATGTCTTCTAACTTCTGTGTCTTGCAAGTGTAAAGAGCCTGCTTGGATCAATTTTATCAGTCCTCTTCATAATTTTTAAAACTTCAATTGGATTACATAAAGTCTCTTCTTTTCCACTGAGAATATGCTCAACTTTCTCAGTCTTTCCTTATAACTTAAATCGTTGATATCTGGTATCATTTTTATAATCGCTCTACACTGCTCCCCTGAAGAGCAATTAAACCTTTACAAAGATATAGAGGCCAGCACCGTATAAATTACTCAAGGTAAGGATCTGAAAGGTAAAAATTATCGTTAAATAAAAAGAATTCTGACTCTCTTGATTTAGATTGAATTTCCTTGAGCATCACTGTTCAAATTCCAATTCAATTTGCTATATTTTTAATTTCAGCTACATAATGGAATGAAAAATGTTTTAAAATTATTTGCTATGTATAACAGGCAAATTGAAGGAGAAGGAACAGTTTTCTGCTATAAAGATGATATAACAAGGAAGAGGAAGGAAAAATTGGAAAACAAAAGGTTATGACCCAATTGCACTTGACTCTAAGGGCTCATATGCCCTTCCTACTCTTCTAGAGGTCAAAGACGCACAAAAGTAGTTCTAGTAGTGAAAATAAAAAAAGCCCCTCAATTACAAAACTTTGGAAGGAGCACACTTACACAGCTTGACACTGTCTATACCTTATTCTGGTTGTCCAGTGCATTTCAATTTAGGTATAGAGAAAAATACTTGTACTCAAACCTGGCTATAGTCACAGCACTGACTCAGACACTTTTCTCTTATTAAGTATGAGTAATAGCTTTACCAGTAAGCACATTTTTTTCTTCTCCTTTTATCTGTGAGACTTAGAGTTGCTCACAACCATATTTATTTTATTGAGCTGAGTATGTGTCATTTGTGAGAGAGGTTGAAACGTCTAGACAGCAGAGTGGCACACTTACATGTTTCTTATCAGTTTAATATAAATATGAGTATCTTGCTTTAGCTAACCACATGTACCACAATGTTGTCCCAAAGTATGAGGTACATTTCAAATATGCTCATTCACACATTTTTCCTAAGTCAAAATTGTTTACACCTTTCTTAATTACATTTACTAATCACCATTTTCTACAAAATAAAATAAAATACTTATTTTTCAAAGCCCTTCATTGGCCTGCATATCTTTAGAACACTGAAGGGGCTGGCTGGCCTTGGAGGACTGCACTCAAAAATTTTGTGGAAGCATGTGCTCTTTACCGTTTTCATATTTATGGGAGATAAATAAAACTGATCTTTAAACGTCATCCTCTTATGCGTGGGAAATATTTCAGTGCAAATAACAAGACATTGACCAGCTAACAGTGTAGTACTGTGTTGTTTGCTGCTGATATCTCAACTGGCTCACTGAGAAATTGCATAGGAAATGTCCTGAACAATGCATTGGCATTGATGTCTTGCACTATTCCCACATATGGAATGTTTTCTATTAGCTTTAGTGTTGTATTCTTACATCCCTGTCATCCAACAGGCAAAATTTTATGCTACAGTAAATCAGCTTTTCTCCAGGAATGCAGAAAGGTGTTTGTCATATACAGCTTTCGAGGATCTTTGCCTCTACGTCATTCATATCTTGGCTAGGTATTTAGGTGCATAACTTACTCAACTGAGAGGGACAGGTGATCTGCCTTGTAGTAGAATCTGGGCCAGAATCTGTAGACTCCTTTATCCAGTCCTGTGAAGAAAGTGTTGTGGTGATCGCCCCAGAGAGGTAAAATGCTATCTAATAGAAGCATTCTCCAGAGAAGAATGAAAAACTTGAAAAAAGTTCCCTTGTAGTTCTCAACATTGCCTTTCCCAAATTAGTTGTAACTTTCAAGTAGGAGAAATTCACTAAAAACTGTTTTCAGGAAACCAAGATCTTCTTGGTGGGATGTTATTGATACTATTTCTATATCAACCACACTCTCCTATATGTGCAGTCCCATCTTTTTATTTCTGTCATAAGTAATCAAGCTGCTTAATTAGTTGTAAGTCATGTATTACCCACAATCTGCATTACCCACAATAGCTACATTACAAAATTCCTCATTCCTCCCAGAAATCATTATTAGTTTGTCACCCTACACTTACCTCTCTGTCTCAGAGTCATGCAAACCAAGAATTTTTCCTCTTTTATGCCACTGAGACCTACCATCAGAGGAAACACTCTCTTATGGCATATTTTAAATCTGTTCTGTTACAATAAGTGTATTGCTGGCAGAGAGGTCAGGATAAGAAAGAGTGCACACAAAAATGTGTATTTTCTGATAAGTCTCCATTTGCTGGGCTGTTCTTCCTCACTGTTGTCCACTCACTTTTCTGTGATTTGATGTGCTCTGCCAGCCAAAGTTTGCAACTTAGTAGAATCTTGTTCATGCTGCACATTTATCTTGCCATTCACTTTAACTCTGTCTCTTTACATATCTCACTTATCTTTTTCCTGTTCCTCTTCCTCTCTGTAGGCTGTTCTCAGCTCTCTTCCATTGGCCTCCTTGCTGCTTCTCATTTTCCACATTTAAAATTAACCATGTTTCATTGATAAATGTCTTACACTTATTTATCCTCTCAAGGATCTCTGTTTCTCTTCCCAGCTCCTCTATGTTCAGATTAAGAGTCTTAATTGTTAAATATCCATCACACATACAGCCCTAAGTTCCTCAGTTTTAACAGCTGAGTGCAAGTCACATCTCCAGCGACTGATGGCAGAACTATATTCACTTCAGAACACCCTCTGTTTCATACAAAATTGAACACTAATGTAAACTGATGGACACTTCCTGATAGCACAATACAACAATTTTACAGGAAATCATGCAAGTGAAAGAAAGCCATATGAGTCTAATGGTGAAAACAAATTTGGAGTGATTGGCATAGTATAGAAAAAGAAAGGCACATTGTCCTCTTGCAGATGAAGCTCTTTTATGGATGCACAGCCCAGTATAAGAATGCCCAGATACAGAAAGAGCTTTTCCATAAAGCTTCACAATGAATGAAACAAGGAAGCTTTCAATTCTGTGCACCTACATAAGCAACTCAAAACCAACTACACTCCCTATGAAATCCTGTTGAGAGGAAACTTTTGGAAATCATGACCAGGATGAAGAGGGGAAAACTTAATTATAAGATTTATTAATATTTCCCATTATTTGATTTATCTGAATTTTGGAATGTCCAAGGTTGGAAAAGCTTCTTTTTCATCCTAGGGTCCTGTGCTGACATAAATCATCACTTTTAGGGACAGCTTTTCTAATATATGACAAAGCTAAGATAAATTGACAACTTTTTTCCACTAGAAGCCTTTCTTCTGACTTACCTGGAAGGCCTCATGGTATCATAGCAGTGTGTGAAGATGTGTTGTTAAGATACATGTGTGAATAGGAGGAATTACTGGTTTCTGTTCACACTCATCTGCAATAGAAAAACAGCTCTTTTATTACTGTTTCCAAAGTTAATATCGTTATATTCCACATACATTGGAACATAGAGACTTTAACAGAGTTTGGTCTACTCAAATCTATGAAAATTTCTATTTGTTGAGATACTTAAACTTTATTGCCCTTTCCCTGTACTTCATAGGGTCAGTCTAGGAGGGAATACGTGTTCTGTGAAAATTCCGTGCCCCAACCTAAGACTTTTTCAGTGTCCTTTTTCTCCTATAACTGTTTTCTCTTTTAACAAAAAATTAAACCTGACGGTACTTACAGTAATTCTATAAGGAATATATATTTTATCATTAATTTGTGCATGGTATCTTAGTATTTTCCTGCTGTATGTTTTTCATTAGTTAGTTCTATGATATTCTTATCAAAAATCTAAAGAATTACTGTTTCCAGTACTGCAAGGTGTTTCAGATGAGTATGGAGCTGCATTGCTAATGACCTAGAGTTAATACTGCTGATTAATGCTCCACAATGGAATTGTGCTGAGGCCCCAGTAAGGATGAACTCAGTTGCGATGTACAGCTGATGGTAAGTGGTAATCCCTGCCTACCACAGAAATGCTTAGTGGAGAAGAAAAGAGAAGAAACACATCTTCCAGAATAAAAAAGCCATATTTTGCTGTGTAAAATAGATGAAAACAGGAATGGTCAGCAAGTGTCAGCATTCATATCCTCCTGTAGGTTATTCAGAGCTCTAATGAACAATGCATGTTCTAGTCCTGATCTTAGAAGTACCACCAATAAATAGCCTCACTTCATTAAAAACTCAACATTTATGCCCATTCTTACCTTTCAATTTTTAAAGCAAATTTTAATCCATGGTAGTACTGCATTTCTAGCTCTGTGGTTATCAAGTTTCTTAACTGAATCTTATCAGGCATTTTCTCCCAAGGCTTTTGAGAATCAAATGTCAATTTGTTTTTGTTCAAATTTTAATAAAGTGTTTAAAATTTGTAATGTTTTTTATTACAATTTAGATAGTTTAATTATGTTGCAGGCAAGCTGAACTACCTTATAGAGGTTTTTTTCAGTTAAGAATATATAACTCTTAATTATTTTTATTTATTGTGGCATCTTACCCTAAGGGAATGTCCTTTATCCCTTCAGTGGGTTTCTCATTCTATATTTCTTGCCTAGGACTAAATTATGAAACGTTGTCAAAAGTAACTGGAATGTCAGTGATAAGTGATATGAAATCTCAGAGAAGGACAGTGTCAGACTCTTGGTCTGCCAAGACCTAGCAAATAGACACAATACGCAAACAGAAGGAGACTAATATGGGAGGTATTATTGGGATATCTGCAGCCTTTTAAATACAGACTATCTTGTGTATGCTGCTAAGACACAACATCTTATTAAATAAATTTATGTTACTAAAGACACCCTTGAACAATGAAGATTTTGACATGAAAACTAAGGCCTACAAAGTCTCGTGGAAAATAATTTGCTTTCTGTGCTATTTATTGTGAGAGTAACTTCTCCCCTATGCAACTTCTCCAAGAAGAGTACCTTGGAGTAAAAAAACAACATATTTGGTCATGAGAGCTGTTTTTATTTTTATTCTTTTGAAGGAATATGCTGTGCCTGTTGTTCTGTTGTCAGAGGATGGAAGTCACCTCAGGTTCATACAGTCAAGAGAAATTCTAGAGTGTTTAAGTTCAAATAATTTAGATTCCTGAAAGAGAGAAATATAAATATTACACTTTCAAGGTGAGAGGGCTTATATACACAACAGTCATCCATTCTTTTTTCTTATAAATTATGATTCCAAACACTCCTGGTAGACAGATAGATGGACTGGTTTGACTTTTTAACTTTTGTTGCTTTTTTCATTTTCTTTATGCCTTCTTTCTCTTTCTTTCTCCTCAATGCTTTATTCTTTCACTCTTTCTTCCTCACTTATCTCCTTTTCTCTACTTCTCTCTGGCCCTTTCTCTCTATTGGTCTACTTTCTTTTCTTTCCTCTTGCACACAGAGTATATTTCAGGTAATGCAGCTCATCTTATTTTCCCTATTGAAAATACTAAAAAACACCTAAATTCTTTCAAAGAAATTTTGGGAAAAGGCCTTTTCCACTCTGCCTCAAGATTTTGAATTTACAGTGAAATCTTCTTCCACCTCCCCCATATTTGCATTATTTATCAAAATAACTTAATGGGTAACAAGCACTAAATTTTTATTTGAGAATTAATTTCTTATTTACATATTATGCTATTTATATCAGGTTGGAATTAGGTTGGAAAATACCTCTGAAATCATTGAGTCCAAATGACAATAATGCTTGGTCATTGTGCTTATATCTGTCACAAAATCTATATTCTCATAAGGTTATGCTCTAAAAAGACAAAATACAGTGTAAGAAGTGGAAGAATCATCATACTCATTTCACTGAAAATGAGGTCCTTGGACACATTTAACTACTTACCGAAGTCAAGTCATGTAAGCAGTGGTCTCAGGTCTCTACTGTTGGTTATGCTGAGTATGTCAGCAGCCTTTCCCTCACTTGTCCCTGGATTTTGATGGAGGGTGAAACCAATCAGTTGCTGAGGAAGCAGAGACCGGAGCTGCCATGGAGAACCCTGTGCCATAATGCCCTACCATAATTTTGTGTCATAAACATAGCACAACACCAAGGAATCATTAGGAAAATTTAACTCTCGGTGTCTGAACAACTTTGGTGTTGGACAGGTTTAATGTCTGGCTGACCAATACACTCCTTTGTCATGACAAACAACTTTTCCAAGATAAAATAGGAAGTTATTTTAAGTTGGTTTATGCTCTTGATCAGATATCAAAGGTCCTTCATCTCTGCTTGATTTGTATACTCACTTCACACACACATAATACTGAGACACCAGTAGATTATAGTGATACTTTCATATCTCGACATATGGCTTAGAAGAAGGGACTATGCTCACACCAGGATATTTATTCATATTTGCCTCTTTTGTTTTGAAAGACCTTGCAGTTCTTGAATTGGTCAAATTGCACCAGAACCAGGGACTGTAAGGCTCTGACTTGGAGTGTGAAATACCCTCCAGTGTTGTAGGGACAGTGACTCCAGGAAGAGCTAACCAGAGGTTCTGCACCTGACACAGAGCCACAAAACCCCAGTGAAACTCTCTTTTATGGAAAAAGTAGAAGGCTGTAAATAAGCCATTTGCAAGCTGGGGATTCAAGCTGGGGATTCAATTGCTTTTACTAATATATAGCGTGATCCAGAATTAAAGCACCACCACCCAGTACAGGTTTAATCCAGGAGATTCTGTGTCTGCTGTCTTGGGTAATCTGTGAAATTTTGAAACCATCTCTGTCAAACTGCATCCCATTTACAAAAATCACCAAAGGCTCACAGGCATTTGATGCATGCTGATTTTTAGGTAAAAGAGGATTACTCTGAATAAAACAGAAGAGAAACTCTTACAGCAACTTGGGAAACAGTCACCTGTCATCTTAGAACAGGGCATGTAATAGACAATCTGCTTCAAGTCCTCTGTCACTTCCTCTGAATTTAAATTCAAATGTAAAATATAACAATGTTATTCCTTTTTGCTGCATAAAGACTTCTTTCTACTCATAACAAAAATAAGAAAAGATGGCTACTACATGCAGCACTTTGGCAATTTTAATCTACACTTTTCATTTTCCCATCCACATCTAGAGTGCTATTGTATGTCCAGTGGTTTCAACGTATATACCACTGAACATATAAAGAAAGAAACATATATCGTGCCAAAATCATTTAGTTTTTTATTACAACATTTTCCTTCCAATTTTCTACTTATAATGAGTGCATAAAAGACCCCTTTTCACCCTATTGTTTTTAGTCTAAAAGCCACTTTATTCTTAATAAAAGGAATAATAAGTGCCAGTTGTAAAATACTCTGTCAATCACTCCAGCACTTACAATTGTGTAACACCTTTCTTTAGGACCTCTTAGAGTGCTTTAGAAAAGATAAAAACAAATAAAATAAAATTGCAATTACATTTAAATGCAGAATTAGACTATCAGTTTTAGATCACTTGAATTTTTTTACTGAAGGTTGAAAAGAGACAATGTGCCTCTGAACACCCTGCAAGTAGCTGAAAGCTGCAGTAGCCTTGTCCATGCTGATCTTTGAATGAGCTATTTCACAAGACCCTCATTAAAAGCAGCCTGAATTCTAACAGAAAACATCTTCTTTTGCCCTGATTCCCCATAGCTGATACTCTTTATCTTACATTATTTTCATTTTCCTGTTTTTCTGCTGCATATTGTTTCCTCTGTGTGCACTGGTCGTAGTGGGAGAATTATTTCTTTAGATAAAAAGGTAAAATTTGGATTCCTCAATAAACCCTATATTCAGGTTAATTGGAAAGGGTGAAGAGTGAAAACTAGATGTGATGAAAGCTCAGTATGTTGGGACCAATGTTTAGCTTGTGCATATGGATATTTAATTTAGGTTTTGAGATGGCTGTAGTTTATGAACTCAGGAAAACAAAAAAGTGAGTAAGAATAGACAATATTCAGTGATCCAAAATGCTGGCTCTCTTTCAGTCACTAGTTAAATGTGTTTGAGACACTTAAATTAGATATCTATAGGAAATGTTCCCATGTCTTTTCAAAAGCAGCAGTGCAGCTGTGGGTCCTCAGAAAGGCATGTCAGTAGTTCATCATTCAGTTACCCTTTTTAGCAGTTATTCTTGGTAGCAGAGGTCTCATTACAAGATCATAATCCATGGGTTTATGAAACTACTTTTTAAAGGTAATGGGAATGTGACAAAGGTATTGTGCTTTTGTTTTGTTTTGTTTTGCTTTTACTGCCAGACAAATCAGCTCCTCAAGATATGCTGCTTTCTTCTCTAAGGGCCCCTACAGATTAAAAAGAAACAACCATCATCTTAATTTAATGGTAAGAAACTTGGTGAAACAGATTATATCCATTTTCTTTCTCATGCCTTAAAGTTCAGCAAGTCTGAGGGGAATTTTTCAGTGCTTTTACAATGAAATACATAAAACACTGATGAAGGCTATTAAAACTCATGCACTGATGGAACTTAAGGAAGTCATCTAGTGAAATCCCATGAGCAAGGCCATCCAATATCTATTGTATGGTTGATCATCTGTATTAACCATAAATAAATAGAGAGATGCTGATAAGAACTGACAGTATATGAGTAAGGAGTAAATGAAAACTGATCCCAGCCTGCAACCAACAAAAAATTAAAGAGTAGAGTCTAACTGACTTGGACCTCATATCAGCTGAGATGTCCTAGGACTTCCTGTCTGACCTCTACAAAAAGGCACAGGTATTCCATAGGTTCTGTGGAGAATTTGCCAGCCCCATAGAAAGATCTCAAGGCACTTCAAAAAATAAGCTGATCCATATACTTAGGCAATGGAATGGTGCTATTACCTCATGGGAGCTTCCAGTTGTAGATATCTAATTTAAAATCCTGTTTAGACATCTTTATGCCCCTTGGGTGTTAAGTTCAGCTGCATAAGCAGAGATGACTAGCATCATTTGACGACCCTTTGGCTGTCTGTGACATCTACAGAAGACTGATATATGTGGTGTGGTGGATCTACACCCTTCTGGAGCTAGCTGGCAGACATTGGGTGTGTTATCTTCGGCGTTTTCAGATGACACTTGGCGGCCTACATTTCAGCAATTGGAAAAGATTCCTATATCCCTGTAGATTATGACAGCAACCTAGGAAACTAAGTTCCATGCTGTAAGTACTAGATGCTGATTTATGTGCCTTAATCTAAAAAAAAAAAAAAGATTTCCAGTAGCTAAGACATATTATCAGGAAGAATGCTGGAGGGACAGCCACACACAGTTTTCTGAGCCACAGGATGTGACCGTGCTATGTGAATTAGGTTGGTTTGCTTTACAGTGATATTGCTTTCTTCAACAGCTTCTCTCAGCTGCACAATCTCGTTCCCACATCATGGCCTCTGCTATGCCAGCAATACCAGCTGTGGGGCTCTGAAGTAAATCAGAAGGGGAGCTGATCCATTTCTGGTTGGTCATTTTTTACTGAGTCCACGTCCCTGACTGTGTTCACCATGCAGCTGTACAAACAGTGGTACCAGCACAGGGAAGGGGAGGAGGGAGGGAATGAGTTGTAGACTGCAGGAACCAAGCCTAAGTAGGCTGAAGCAGACCCGCCAATGCATGTGTAACCGCAGCCTCTGTGGCTCTCTGATCACACCCCTGTTCTGAATGTTTTCCTTTTTAAACTTTCCTTTTGCCTGTTTACCTACTGAGACAGATCAGTCACTTGGCACCTGTGTTTGCTTCCTCTGTTTCTGCTTCTATTTTTCCTCATGGTCAGTGACTGAGCTCTACTGTCACTCTGGCAGCAATAAAAAATTGTCATTGGAATTCCCCAAAAAAGGATCCAGTTAGTGCTCTTAGTTTAGCATCTATTGGGGGGTTGTTGTTGTTGTTGTTTACCATTTTTCTTTCTTTCAAACAGTTGGTGTTTAAGATAGCTGTTGCATGGGGAATGAACACTGTCCCCATTGTAAGATTCCAGCATAGGGATGAAATCGACATGTCTTCCATGTAAATGAGCTCATTATGTCATCAGTTCATTTTCATTATTTCCTTTGACTTTAAAAGAGACTAGGTGTCCATACAGTCATAGTCAGCCTATAGGAGGATGCAAATCAATTTATGACTTATTGCAGTGAAGCTCTTGAAAAGTCTTATGCAGGACTCTCAGAGGAGTAGCCAGTGAGATTTAAACACATGCTTAAAAGAAAGCCTCCACTTAATTTCTTCGTAAACACTATTACCTGCTGTATATTCAGCACTAGTGCATCAAAATTGTAATAGTTTCAGGGCCACTTTTTGCTGGGTTAAAAACAGGCTGGCTGCTGGGCCCAGAGAGTGGTGTTGAATGATGTTGCATTCAGTTGGTGGCGAGTTTCTAGTGAGGTCCCCCAGGGATCAGTGTTGTGACTAGTCTTGTTTGATATCTTTATTGATGAGGGGATTGAGTCCACCATCAGCAAATCTGCAGATGACACCAAGCTGGGTGCAAATGTTGATCTATTGGAGGGTAGGAGGTCTCTGTGGAGGGACCTGGATAGGCTGGAATGATGGGCCAATAAGCGGTTTAACAAGATCAAGTGCTAGATCCTACACTTTGGCCACAATAAGCCCCTGCAGTGCTACAGGCTGGGGACAGAGTGGGTGGAGTGGTCAGGAAGAAAAGGACTTGGGGGTACTGATTGACGACAGACTGAACATGAGCCACTGTGTGCTCAGGTGGCCAAGAAGGGCAAGGGCATCCTGGGTTGGATCAGAAATAGTGTGGCCAGCAGGAGTAGAGAAGTGATTCCTTTCCTGCACTCAGCACTGGTGAGGCCACACCTCGCGAGCTGTGTCCAGTTCCGGGTCCCCAGTTTAGGAAGGACATTGAGATGCTGAAGTGTGTCCAGAGAACGTCAATAAGGCTGGTGAAGGGTATGGAACACAAGCCCAATGAGGAGCTGCTGAGGGAGCTGGAGTTGTTTAGCCTGGAGAAGAGGAGGCTCAGGGGAGACCTTATTGCTCCCTACAACCACCTGAAAGGAGGCTGTAGCCAGGTGGGGGTCGATCTCTTCTCCCAGGCAACCAGAGACAGGACAAGAGGACAACCTTAAGCTGTGCCAGGAGAAGTTTAGGCTGGACATCAGGAAAAAAAATTCTTCCCAGAAAGGGTGATTGGACATTGGAATGGGCTGCCCAGGGAGGTGGTGTTACCGTCCCTGGAGGTGTTTTAAAAAAGACTGGATGTGGCACTCAGTGCCATGGTCTAGTTGATAAGGTGGTGTTAGGTCAGAGGTTGGACTTGATGATCTCAAAGTTCTTTTCTAACCTAGTTAATTCTGTGATTCTGTGATCTTTTTCATACAAAATGTGATATCAAAACTTGACTGAAAATGTAGTAAACTATTGTAGATTTTGAGGAAAATATTCCCAGAGAAACCGTTGTCTATTTTTAAAGCGGGGGAATAAAAAGCTCAACAAATTCTTTAATCAGATGAAGTTTAAAAGATCCACTTCCTAAGAACAGTTCTTTAAGATTACAACATTCCTCTAAATTAATGTTTACTATTCCAAAAATACTTTGGAGCTGTCTATACACACATCTTAAAAGTATTCAGTGTACAAGCTAATAGTCTGCTAATGTTTAAATAACAAATGTCTCTATGTACAGCACAAGTTAAAAGCTTATGAGAAAAGCCAGCCAGTGGAGAAGATAAGTACTAACTTGAAAAAAAAGAAATAAAATACATATATTATATGGCTATAAAACAATCCAAACTCAAATTCAACCTGTAAGATACTTATTATAAAAAAGGACAAGCTTTAAAGATACATCTCCATTGTTTTTTAGAATAGAGAAATAAAATATTATTTTCTTAAAAAAAAGACTATATTATATTTGTAATTCTATACAACTTCACAGTATTAAGTAAAATTTTTAAAACTTAAAACATGCCATTTTTATTAATGGTCCATTTTAAAGCCACCAAACATTTTTATGTCAATTACTAAAACAAGGTTTAACACTGTCAAAAAGCATTACTGTTAAAAACAGTCATCTTCTCAGTGTTTTCATCTGCAAAGCATTACAGTTTATAAAACAATTTTAACTTGGAATACGTAAGTCTCTATACGAAGGCTTCCATATGTTAAAAATTTTATTTGTGTGTTTGATTTTAAATTGCTTTGAAAAAACAGACAGTTGAGGTTTATAGAAAGGAATCTTTCTTTTAGGAAATAAATGTCTCAAAAGTACAGGGCACCAGCAGTAAAAACATTCTTACCACAAATCAGAAACACATTGAGAAGTGTTTGTCGAGTACACCTTCTGAAACCAGAATTTGTTTCTATTTGCCGGAAAATTGAAAAATCTGTTGTATCTTGGCATGCTTGTTTGGCCCCATCCCAGGCTGTTCATGCAGTAGTGGCATTATTGTGCAATAAGGTTTTCAGGACTTATAAAGCTTTCAAGTTCCTCTTCTATTTAATTTCCAAAATGCAATGTATTTGCCAATGGTCTGCATAGAACCCGCCAACACTGTTGTTTTATGAAGTGAAAAGCAAAAGTGTGTATTCCATGATATTTTATTTTTAATAAAATATGAGGTATTTTTAAGAAACAAAGACAATTAATCAGTGTCCTAGCTTCTGCATGGCACCTAGCCAGAAACCACCAAGCAGACACTTGAAGTTTAGAGATTGTTTTTGCAAGGCTAATTTAAGGTGAACTTAGATGGATTCAAGATTTATAAGCACTACAAAGTCTTGACTGGAGCAAAGTTCAACTAAGTAATCCACAGCTTACTCTGCAGATGAAGTGCTGCAGCTGAAACTTCCCTGTGATTTAGTCTACACTCAATGAAAATTTTCAAAACAGGCAGAAGGAGTGAATTTCACTGTTTCACTTCAAAGGTCTCCTAATAACTGAGAGGATTAAACTCTTTTAACCAGTTAAGAAGGTTAGATGATTTTGAGTGAGTAGCTTTACATCCATCAATAATTCTTAAGTTGAAATTTTAAAGATATCATAAGCATGTATGTCCTTTAACTCCTTCAGGGTTGCAGTGCAACAATGCACCTGTTTTGCAACCACATCCAAACTGCTAAATACGTGACAACTGTTTTTAAGTTGGACTACTAAGTGAAGTTATTGGTAAGAAGATTAATTCAATTGCTTTACTGAAACATTTAGTAAAATTAAGATCCTTTACACTGCTTCTAAGAGACTTCCTTCTTTCTCTGCTAAATAAATATATAATGCTTGTTTAAAATCATTCTAATGTGAGCTGTGCAGACTTTGATGTTAGTACCTTTTACCTCTAGCATGCTAATGCCATATGTATATTTTATCAAATTAGAAATAAGTTTCAAATGCTCAGTTCCAGTGACAAAGGTACTGCTGAGGTAAAAAAGCTGAGGATTGTCAAACTGAAATGGAAAACGTACATGCAGGAAATGGCTATAAATTTCTTTTTTACAGGGGAAGATGGGAAATTATACATGATAATAATAAAAGAACTATCCTTTATCATATCAAGTGGTTCTTCTTAAGTTCTTTTTGCTCACATTTATCATTATTAGTGCAGTCAGAGAGCCTGGTTAATAACGAATTATTTCTGCATTATATGATTGTACCTCAAATCTTCTGCAAAGAAGTCAGGATAACATATGTGCTGTGAATTCTGAAAGAATGGGTGAGAGTTTATTGTGAGTTTTACGCAGCTTATATTAGCATTAGTCCACAGAACTACCCTAAAATAATTTTTAAAAACTCTCGAAAGACAGAGAGGGAATGAAGAAGTGAAGAAAGGCCATATAGGATTGCATACACTGGATCAAAAATCCCATTAGTATTATTATTAACAATAAAAACAACCATCACATATGTAATGCCTAGGAGTCATAATACTTTTTGAATAAAATATCAGAGGCAATTGGGAAAGGTAATTACAGTTTTGATTGATAGAAGGACCACCCGTATCTTCTATCTACCCAGCAAGGTATAATACAAAGGGACTTAATTTCTCCAATGGAAAGTTGAAGTAGTGGGAAATGAGTCAAATCTGTTATTATGGATTTTAGAAATGATCAAAAACAGGAAACGTTTTCTCTTGGAATGTCTTAAACACAACTACATCCTGCTTCATCAGCATCATCAGCTTTCTTTATAACCTTACATATGTGAAATATAGAAAAATGCATCTAAAAAATGGGAAATATGCTTTAAAAAATCAGAATACTAAAAATATCTGATGCAATATCTCATCAGCTCTTCTTTCCTAGCCATCAAAAAAGAATGGAAAGATGTCGACTTTTTGTTTGCTTTATACATATAAGCTTTCAAAGCACTGAAAATCTTATTGATGTGTGTTAGTGAAAAGCTAATAGATATTTGACTCAGAACTATGATCACATACTAATTCATATAAGACTTAGGAAGACCTTAATGTCAATAGAAATTCCTCTTTGTATTCTTTAAGTACTCAAAATTACCCTTTAACTTCTATACAAATTATATATCAGGAAGCTGAAAACAAGTTTTCATGTTCCTAATCAAAAAAAGTGGTTTTGCACTGTGACATGGCAGCAGAAACACGATCAGAGCTGCATATTTGTATGAGTTTTGATAGCAATTGCATGAAACATGTTTCCAAGTATTAAAATATCTTTTTGCAATTAAACTTTGTGAAACTTGTGCTCTGTTTTATTTCTTCCCTTGCTTGATCTATGAAGCTTGCATTTTTAACTGCTCTGTGTCCCTACTTAAGAGTTCTATGGTGTCTTTGTGGATTTTGTCTTTAATTTTTCATTGCTCTCAAGTTTTCCATACTTTACTGAAACATTGTTGTAATAATTATGTTAAACATTGAGAGACACAATAGGCTGCAACCTAAGTATTTTGGGTAGACAGTAGCCCTGTCTGATTTCCATTGAACTGATAGAATTCAGTGAGATTAGGGAGCTTTTTACCTAGTCTGATGCTTTGCAGAAGTGTCAGTTTATGGTCTTGAAGTGTACCTGGTGTGCACTGAAGACTTAGAGCATGTTCCTTGGGTCTGCTTTTGGGGGAATACATTTCACCCTCGAGAAGTTACTCATATTTTAAATATTTTGAGAATTAGATGTGTCTCATTCCAGAACCTTTAAAGAGAATTTGAGATTTCATTTTGCTTAATGATGTGCATAAAAATAAACTGAGCTGTAAGACGGGTAAATGGGATCTACAGGGGAAACAATGAAAAAGAGAAAATTGGCTGAGTGAACAAATCCGAAAGCGGTGACTTAATAAACATACCTTAATGCATTGTAACTGCCACTGGATGTATTTGTTTAATTTTATTATTATTTTCCACATGGCTATTTATGTGGTTTTCAGTTTAACTGGGACAAAACCAGTACTTCATTGAGAAATCAGCTTCAAAGAATGATTGTTGGTCAATGTTGGAATACCTGCTATGCATAAGAGGCACAATGTGATGTGGCTCCTCAAGGATGCACTTCAATCCCTCTTAGAGACGGGAGCTTTAGGCTGGATGAATGGGAGTCCCTGTGAGCAGCACTCATGCATTTTACTTATTAGAAGAGTAGATAATGTGTTTTTTCATCCCAGATTTCTTAGGCATTCTAAAATGTTATTTTTTTTTTATGGGTAGGTGGTTCAGCCTGCTTGGTAGTGCAGTTGCTTCATTAACCAATGCCTGACTATGCCACACAACTGCTGGGGGTTTTGTATTATTAACACAGTCCTGCTCGGCGATAAGCAAGACAGCCGGTGGGAATTGGCAGCACTGGGCACTTCATGAGACGTGCTCAGCACCTTTCAGTACTGAGCCCTAAATAATGGTCTGGAATTAAAGCAGCATATTAAATTTCACAGTCTTTTTCATAATCAGGTAGGGGGAAAGGTCGTGATATATCCTACAATGCCTTGATCCTAGCAAAGCTCCATCTATATGTATGAAAAACAAAATATGGTTTAAGAAATGTACTTTAAAAGTTGATCTAAGGTCTGCAAGAGCACTCCAAAGGCTTTAATATGGATTGTTTTGCAAAAGTGGTTCTAGAAAACAGATGGCTAAGAATAGAATGCATACAATAATTTATCTATGACGTTAATCTGGAATGAGGAAGCTTGTTATCTTTGTAGTGCAAGTGAAACAGACAATCTTAATCTTTGGGAGATGAATATTTTAGTCCTTTCACAAGGATTGAGATAGTAGTACTGTGGTGTCTAGCCAATGATAATTTCAATGCTCTAAGTAAAGTTCTTTCCATTAGAAATATTTTTTTCACATTTAGAATGAACAAGTAGGCAAATAATCAATTACAGGCATACAGTATACATATTTCCTGAGTATTAATGTTGCATTTGAAATTTTTTCTGATAAACCAGTAGAAGGATTATTTTTTCCAGGCTATTTTTTTTTCAGACAATTTCTGAAAATGTCTGAAAATCTGCAGTCTTTATGTAGGCAAAACTCTCAGTGAAGCCAATAAGTATGTTATAAAGAAAGATGTTACTAGGGTTTTGAATATAACTATATAATTTTATCCCCTTAAACTACCTCAGACTTTCTAGGGGATGGGTAGTGCTCTACTATTCATTCTGGATTCATTCTGGAGCAAACTGCCCTTGCATACGATACAGTTTCTGACTGGGATCAAATATGGACTGAGACATGGAGAAATTTGGCCCAATGTGTGTAATGACCAGCCATGCATGTACTCATTGCAAGTTGCTGTTTAAACTGCTGGAGTATTTTGAGCTCTTAAGCTCTTTTCCAAATTTAATACCAGATATTAGTTCTACTGAAATACATGGGGAATGAGAAAAAGTATCAAGTTACCACTTTTAAAAAACCAGGTCTCAATTCCTTCTATAATATTCACCAACTTTTTTCATGGTGAACCATAAAAAAGAAGAAAATATTATATTTAATAAGGGGCTTTTCCCACACAAAATAGAATTGTTGAGAACTATACAATATATTTGAAAATCTTAGAAATGTTATAAATGTTTTTATCTCTAGCTTTTATCTCTTTCAACAGTCTGAAGCATTGTGGCTGCATTACATCTGGTGAGACTTTTGGAGGTTTTACTGATGTTTGGTACAGATGAGTATTTCATACCTGTCCATCTCTGCAAATAATCCACAAAAATTTAAACCAGAAAGAAAACCAGCTGCTGCCATTCAGCAAGAAGTCTATTACGAATCCCTAGGTGGCATGGAAAGCATTTAGACTCATTTCATTCACATGTCAGGTAAAGACTTTCATTTAGAAGTGAGATGAATGCTGAATAATGGGCCTTTTGAATAATGTAATTAAGAATTCATTAAAGCAGTCCTTAAAATAAAATCTCAAAAATTCAATGCATGTGTATTTCCACCCTCTAATGTACTAGAGGATCAAATGAGTGAATGGAATGTAATATAATACTGATGTTTACAAAATTTTCACATTTAAATTAGATGAACTCACAGTATAATACAATATACAAATTTTAATGACTTCTGAGTAGGAACAATTAGGATTCTTGAAAGAGATTGGTGTCCTTGTTAGGAGAAAAATTAATGTATCCAGACTAGTGCTAATCTCTCAAAGTCTGCCTTTTGCAACATGTGTTTACTTGAAAAATCTTGATGCCACTGATCTCTCTGGAAACTCTCACACCAATCGTTTTGTTTCCTTCAGCATATGTGCAACTGTTTTGAGCAAGCAAGAAAAAAAAATCTGATATGAATTTGTGCACTACCTTTCTGATGTTCAGCAAACAAGATCTCTCCTGTGAAATGTCCTCCAAGATGCTCTCTATATCCCACCCAATCATTGAGAAGATTTTGTCTTAATTCCACACCAAACTGGAAAATGCAGCATATGCTCACAAGCTGCTATTCAAAAACACATTGTTATACACCCAGCATCCATCTAGGGCGGGACATTACTAGAGAAAAAAAAGGTCATCTGTATGTTCTGGGAGTGTATTTCCAGTCCTTGACAGTGGGAAATCTGGGATGAGAATTGCAGAGGGCAGGACCATCCTTATCCAAACCAAACTCTCTCCTGCATCGCCCTCTGTCCATGAGTAGGATAACATCCAACATCAGCAACATCAGGATTTTAAACAGAAGCCTTGGATTTTATTTTTTTTCATGCTCAATTTGAATGTGAACTTGGACTATTAGCGGGTAAAGACTTGGTCCAATTTGCAAGGATATGTGCCGAGGGACAGGGATGGTTTCATGGACCTTGACCTCTGGAATTCAAGAATAGGAGTGTCAAGGCAAAGACCCATTTTTAAGGTTTCAGTGATGACAGAGGCCCTTGAATATGCATAAGTGACTAAAATCAGAGTGGAAGTTAAATGTCTGACTAAGAATCTAAGCAAACAAGACCATTTATGTCACTGTTAAATGGCTTGGACTTCATTCCTAGCTTTTAAACAGCCAGGGCTAGTTAAGATGCATTTCATTTAGATTTGTCTTTAAACATGAAAAAAAAGGGTGATGAATGGGTTGAAGAAGTTTTTATGTTGACAGAACAGTAGTAGCTTAAGATAAAATGTGGAATGATAACTGCCTTGCCTTCATTTAGACTTATTAATGCAAATGTTCCTCCCGGTACTCAAGCCACTTTTTGTTTTTTCAAAGAAAACATAATTTATAGAAAGCAGGACTAGATAGGACCAGAAGGACTGTTCATTGTTATGGATACTTTGCAAAACATTACAAACCCTTAACAATTCAGAGAATATTGACTTTAATTTTTAAGAGTGAAGTATTAAGGACTGACAAAATTTTTCACTTTTTCTTAGGCCCAGTTTTGGAAATCTATCTCTACTGTGCCACGATAAGAAAATAATCACAATTCTACAGGCCTCAGATGATGGAGGATGATGGATTACTTATTCTCTTTACAGGAACATATTCAGAAACGTGGAAGGCAAGTCCGTCCCGTTATCTGTACCTGTAGTGATGCTGAATAAAAAACCTGCCACTTCAGCAACATCTGACTATATTATCCACCAAGTTTCTCAGATTTGAGGAATCCCCATATAGACAATACACAGATCACATAGGCAGCACAAACAGAAAAAGACAATGGAACAGACCTCAATAGCCCACTGCCAGATGCTCATTTTTAAAGAACGAAACTTGGCAAAGAGAGATTTTATCACACTTGTTGCTGGAAAAAGCTGAGAGATTCAAAGTACACAAATCTTTTACTAGGCCTTCAGAAAAAGTTAAACCAACAGATAAAACAAAAAAATAAAACCATCATAAACTGGCACTATTACAGACTGCTTTTACCTATGTATCAATATGTGGCTTCCTGAATGCTTTCAAAAGACTTGTTCTGTTGCTTACAAGTATCACTACTTTCCATAAAACATCTTTCAAAGTTGTTCTGAGAGAAGATACTACAGAAGCAGAAAGTGTTCCAATTGTGACATGACTTTTGGTGGGCAGAACAATTGTGCACTGAGAAATTTAAGGGGAGCTGAAGTGTCAGAAGGAAGGTAGACAACTGTCAACAGTACAACTAATTCCAAATTACTCTTGTAAGTAAGACAAAGCAGGTCATTTCTCTAAATCATTCATCTCACAGAGAAGTCTCTGTCACTGCTCCGTAAGAAGGTTATTACACTACTACACGGGAACCTACAGAGCCTTCAGCTCAGACCACATGGGCCTAATGGATGATTCTGCCCTGAAGGGGAAAGTCCATCGTTTCATTAGGAACTTAGAAAAAAAGCTGTATTTGATGACAGTCGCCCAATGTCACTTGTAGTTAATCAATTGCCATATGTGCCAATCAGGCTAGGTAGAGCTACAGGCAACTCTTTTTATTTATGTCTGAGAGACTGGGAATATCCTATGCAGCTGGGAAGCCAAGCAGACCAAAGGATTTTCCAGAAGCCAGCAGTCAAGGAGGCAATTTATTGAGGGAGAAACCCCAGAGCAAGAAATTAAAAAAAAATAAAATAAGGTAGTGATATGTTTTACATTACAGAATTTCTCTTGGTATGGGTATCAGCTTCTGAATATTTCAGCAACATGGCATCTCTCATCTACATATCCATTGAGAAGTTTTCAGTAGAAATTACTCTTTGTTCTGCAGCAGAGAATTAAGCTGACTTGCAACTCACTGCTATACTTGGGACCTGAAAGCTGAATACACTTTGTGATGATTTTAGAATGGTCTAGTCTTTACTTTTGTCAAACTAAACTTCGGGATCAACATTTGAAACTTTTTCAAGTGTCCAAATTAATCACACATGACAATCAATCTTTTATTCTACCCAAAAGGAACAATCTGTTTTGTGTATTTTTGGGGGTAGAGGGGCTATTTAGTAATGGAATTCTATGATTTGTGACAATGCTTTGAATTACACATCACCTTGTCCTGGGAAACCACTAAAAAGGTCATGCTATCTCCTCCAGAGGCATCTACTTCTGCCTTCCTCTTGTGTGTGTAAATCTAAGTATATCTAAGTATGTAGCTACATTTGCATATATATATATATCTAGATAAAGGAATACATTCTTGCCTGTTTACTCATCTAGGGAATAAGAAGGATGCAACAATTCTGATATTTTCTTGATGTTGTGATACAGCATAAGTTGGAGCTAAGTGCTCATATCAAGAATGAGGCACTTCCAACCATTCATGTCAGTGGTCATATCAATCCACTGTCAGTTGAAAAATATAAATGCTGCTTCCATTTTAAACTGATCTTCCCCTAGAAATATAGATGACCGTTCCCAACATTAAATTGACAGGGTTCTACATAGACACTTTGTTCTTCGTACACTGAGGATCGAATCTTTAACTTTTAGGTTTATGGTGATTTGAACTTTGCTAGGTGTCAAGTGTTCACCAAAGCTATTCTATCTCTCCCCTCCTCAGCTGGACGCGGGGAGAGATGGATTGAGATAGGGACAGAGAGAGATCCCTTAATGATTACCATCACAGGTAAAATCAAAATCTTGGGGAAATTATTTGAAATTTTACCAATCAAAATCAGAGTAGGATAATGAGAAATAAAAAAAATCTTAAACTCCTTCTCCCCCACCCCTCCCTCCTTCCCAGGCCTAACTTTAGCACTGATTCTCTACCTCCTCCTACCCAGTAGCACAGAGAGATGGGGAATGGGGTTATGGTCAGTTTATCTTGTTGTTTCTGCTGCTCCTTCCTCCTCCTTCCTCTTTTGCCCCAGTGTGGGGTCCCATTTTTCCCATGAAGTGCTGTTCTGTAACCAGCTTCTTCAGCGTTGAGTCCCCTATGGTGTCACAAGTCCTGACAGCAAACCTGCTCCAGTGTGTGCTCCTGTCTCCATGGGGTCATGTGTCCTTCCAGGAGCCTGCTATAGTATGGGCTTCCCATGGGCTGCAGGTGACTACCTGATACAGCACCTCTTCCCTCTTGTCCTTCACCATCCTTGGAGTCTGCAGAACTGTTCCTCTCACATACTCTCACTCCTCTCTTCTTCGGCCACAGATACTTCTGTGGCAATTTTTTTCCCCCTTCTTAAATACATTGTCCCAGAGGCTTTACCACTGTCACCGACTGGCTCAGCCTTGGCCAATGGTGGGTCTGCCTTAGAGCCAGCAGACATTAGTTCTGTCAGATGTGGAGGAAGCCTTTAGCAGCTTCTCACAGAAGCTTCCCTGCCACCAAAACCTTGCACAAAGCAAATACAAATACAAAGTAATATTCTATAATATAGTTATTAAACAAAAGCTAAAATAATAGTTGGAAAACTTCCCTGTGTTTCCAAAAACTATTTTAATTCCCCAGTAGTAAAGATTGTTTACAATTTTAGTCTGTTATGAGATAGGAGACTGTCTGGTCTGGACAAGTCACAGCTTGAACACCTCTGAAAAGAGACCAAGGACCGAGAACACTTGTATATTATATATTATGGAATTAGATGCTTCATATATGCCATGTTCTAAAGAATAATCAGTGTGTTGTTTGGCAGTTAGATTTCTGTTTTTTCTTTATTTAAATATATGGTATGATGCACAAAAGCAAGGAAACCTATACCCATCCTCAACTTGTTGGTTCTGTGCAGAAAGAAAGGCTGCTTCAAACTTTTAAAAACAACATCACTGAAAATTGTGACTCATCAAGTGCAAATATTGATTTCATTTGCATAAATAGTGATATTTTTAAATATTCAAACCAACATATCAATTCACTGTGACTTTTCTTTTACCGTGTGAATAGT
This sequence comes from Orthonyx spaldingii, assembly GCA_013397795.1. Lineage (NCBI taxonomy): Eukaryota > Metazoa > Chordata > Aves > Passeriformes > Orthonychidae > Orthonyx > Orthonyx spaldingii. Next base: position 1,059,702 of record VZTJ01001735.1, on the reverse strand, counting down.
CCCATCACGGGAACAAACTACTCTAGTGTTAATTTTCTTTGTAAATGCTTCCAGTTCATGGTGACAAAGAGTAATGAATCACAATAGAGATTGTGTAACTTTTTCTGGATAATTAGAACTTCCCTAAAATCATCTCAGCTATGTTTAAGGTCACTTTGCTCTCATTCAGACAATATAGTTTTAGTATAGACAGCATGGTCTATTGTAACAAGATCCCTAAAGAACAAATGAAGAAATACTTAAATATTTCCTGTAGTTGATATGATGAGTATTGCTAAGGAAACAAAATGGTTATCCCTAGACAAGGGAATGAAAACCCTAACAGCCTTATGAATCATTGTTTTCTCCTGATTTTTTCCCCGTAACCTCATTTTCTACCTCTTCTTTATTTCTCAGTTGTTGAAAGGAAAATACAAAAGAAATGTTCATATAGATAACCAGTAGGATGCCAGAAAGGGCCTTTTTCAGTGAGAAATGATGTGTTGCCCTCTGGATAATCAATTGTCCAGGCAACACTTTAGGATTTTTCATGCACTGAGATGCAAACTGAGCAATTTCTTCTTTTTTTTTTCTCCTATATAGTTTGTTAATACTGAAAAAGCAATTGGACAGTGGGGCCTCCTCATTCTTGGCACTATTTCAAAAGCAACTTGAAATGCCCTGACAGCAGTTCTTCTCACAAAGTAACGTGAAGGTTGTGACACTGACCAACAAAAGGCTGACACACTGTCGTTATCTCACCCTGTTGTGCTTAGGTAATGGTGGAGCCTCAGATCTGTGTGTGATGTTAGCATTATATGTTCTTCAATAACAAGGTGCCAGAAGATGAATCGAATGTAGAACGTCGTCTTTAACTTTGAATTTCTAAGTTTAGACTAGATCTTTCTGTAATATTAAAGACTGACTCTACATTTATTATATGAACCCTCTGATAATAAACAGATCAGTTCCTCAGAGATGGACAGTATTCTTTAGCATAATATTTTCAAAATGAGTATGTTCTGCAAAAATGCAGCAATAAAGTTGCTGAACTGTTCTTTCACACAGTTATTCCAATGTATTAAAAATCCTGGCCATAAGCTGGCATCCACAAATTTCCCGTCTGTCCAGCAGTGTTCAAAACTGAGATTTGTTCTAAATACATTTCTGGTTTTAACTAACTCAAACCCCTTTATAAATTTAATGGGGCAGTTTACCCTGTATCTGAGATCTGAGATTCTGGGACTGAATTCCACCACAGCCAAGGTAAAATAATAAAAATAATTAGACCGAGTACAGCACAAGCAACACCCTCATATTTTTGTAAAATTGGCTAATATCAATCACTGGGTACACCACTCTTGCCAGTTAATGTTTAACAATTTCCAGTGTCTGTAAAAAGAGAACTCACGTGATTCTCTATAAAACAAACAACAAAAAAAAAATTGGCTCCTCAAAGATAACAAATTAAATATTTTTACTCTCTGCTGTTACTTTAAATCGAAGTATTAACTGTGCTTCTCTTCTTACATTCACTGTGTCAGCGTGTTGCAGTTTTTGGTTTCTTTCCCTGGAATCTTTAACTGTCATTTTTTTATGTAATTACATAAACATGATCAAGAAATGCACTTTTGCAAGCTTTTAACTGACCTGATTGCTTTGAGACTAAGATCATATATAGACTTAATTTTTCTGGATCACATAATGATAGTTAAACATAGAACACCAGCGTGTTGTTTTTCATAAAGAGGAAGGATGTCATTCATTTCACTGCCCGGTCTTAGGTGATTTAATAGTCATTCGAGGTCCTGTGTCGGGGAAGAAAATGCTCAGATCTTTCAGAGTCACTTTCTTGGTACCTTTCTTTATTCTTATGTTAACATTACATTATGTGAATGAGGTATAAGCTTTAATTCCTGGAGTAGGTACTCATTGTTCAGAAAATTTGCGGGCAGAACAAGTAAAATTTGCTTTGTGAGCTCTCTGTGGGAACCAAATGACAAGTTCTGTCTTCTCCACAAGAGGAAATAGCTGGCATGGTATTATCCAGTTCCTGAGACAACATTTTTCACCCTTTTCTTTGATCTCTTTACCCCTTCCTCAGAAGTCTTGCCCAATCCATAGCAAGCATCTTTCATCTTTGACTCTTGATCCTAAAGCAATTGAGAATATATGCTGTTAAAAAGCATATCACAGAGTATCCTGGAGGATTCGGTCCTTTAAGACAGGGTCATCCTGGGGGAGATGAGGGAATTTTCCATTTCTCTGAGAATGAAGAAGTTGGGTTGGAATTTGACAAATATTGACATCTGCATTTCTGCAAATCTTCCTTTATATTCGGTGGAAAAAACCCTAGCACTTCTGGGGTGCAATTAATGTCAACCTTGGGTAGAGTTCTCAAGTTAGTGAAAAGAATTCTTCCCTTCCATTTTTCTCTGGGACAAGTTCTGATTAATTCAGATCCCTGAAGTCAGGTGGATAATTTCCAGCCTTAAAATTATATAGTGTGCTCTAAAATCACAAGCAATAAGTAGAGACTTCTGAAGTAACCAGAGATGCAACTTTACAAGAATTACTTTTTTCATATAAGTAAACTTGAAGTCACATAAATTTCACCCTTTCAGAGTACCAGTATTCAAAAATAGTTCCTCACATAACTTAGCTTTCTCAGATAACTGAGACAGAATCAGACATGAATGTGGTGGATGAAAGGGATATGAAGCATTTCACAGAGGTATGGGGAAAAGAACTTTTCGGGGAAAAAGAAAAAATAAAAAAAAGAAGAAATGTGGTCTATATCATATTCGTTGTTGCTTATAATCATCTCTGCTGAAGCACAGTCTTGCTTGTTTGTTTTAGGCATAACCCCTGGTTCATGCATAAGAAAATATATTAAATATTCTAAAAATTATTTCTTTTTTTCTCTGTGTAGCAGAGAGTCAGGGGTCAAATTCTCAGGTGCTGTAATCCCCACGGGATTTATTCACATTAATTATTGAGATGGGCTAGATCCTGGGCTCAAATAGGCTGGCATAGCCTTATTGAAGACAGAGAGAATGTGTTGATATTTTAGTAGATGAAAACCTGGTCCTTGAAATCAGTAATTTTTACTAAGATCAGTGCTCCTGGTCAAATTCTGCTCAGGATTTAGCAATTCCTGGCATTTTCTTTATGAGTGTACCTTATCACCACACAGTGCATCCAAAAAGAGAAATTCCTGCAGTAGTGTTACAACAGTGAGTGGCAAAATGACAGCGTCAGTATCTGTTTTCACTCTTTACCCAAAAAGATTTATATGTTAGTTTGCGTGAGGATGATATGTTGCCATCCAAATCATCTACTCTATTGTTTAGTATCAGTAGCAGAGTCCCTGGCACACGTTTTTTGTCATCTTTTTTTAACATTTAAAAGGACTATTGTGTGCAGATCACCTCAGTGGAATAATGCACTGGTGCAGAGGAGCACTAAATCAAATGATAAATTGAGTGTAACATCAATTATGTTAGCTATGCACAGAAATATATACATTTGATGGTCATTATGACACATGAATGTTCAAGACGAAAAGTGAAAAATACATTTCAAGTTCTGTATATATGAGAAACTGACAATGATCTGTAATTTGTGTCTAGCATAAAATTCTATAAATCTGCTGGTGTTTTCAGCATTGAAAGCTTGATTCTAAATGGAAAGGTCATTATCATTATTAAGTTTTATAAGAAAATCAGTACATGTACTAGTATCTATTTAATAACTGAGACATCATGAATGTCAGACTTAACACACTTTGCTGGGTGCTAATAACTCTTTAAGTATACCCTTGACTCAAGTCGAAGGCAGTATTGGAATTTTTATGTTATCTGAACTGCCTGATAACATTTAAAAGTACTTCCATAATAGCCAGGTAAAAATATAGTGACTTCACACAACTTTACCTAATTTTGCTCCTGTTTCAAAGGTTAACCTAAACTCCTTTCTCCCACCTTGTGAAAGAACTAGATGTGAAGGCAGGTGAGTCACAATGGACCTGTCCTACTTAAACATTCTCTTGTTTTTATCGGAGCATATTTTGCTTCCCAAGAAAAGGATTTGTCAGTAATGACAACAAAATGAAGTCTTTTGTACCCAAAATAAATGTCTGACAAAATATTATTTACATCAGTGTCAAAATAACTTTTTGAAATGTCTTGGTGGAATGATGCTGTCTAAATACAAAATACATATTTATGCAGCATTTTTAAAACTTTTGTAAATCCTGCATTATATTATCTTTAATTCAAGTCCAGTGGAAAGTTAATACAGCTTGTTTCTCTTTCTATTATATATTTAAATTAAAAATTGGAAGATGTAATTCCTATTAATGAGTTTTGTAGGGATCTTTTAGTATTATGTCCCTAGGCGAGTTCCTTACTTGATATGAAGTCCTCATAAGAGGTGCTGGTGCACTTGATTAATTCATAAATGGCATTGAGGGCTGCATATTTGCACAATTCTTGTTAAATCATAGAAGTCTGCTATTTCGCTGTCCAAAGTATTGCAAATTGTGGTTCCCATATTATGCACCTAACCACACAGCTGTACAAGTCCCATATTTTCCAGGTATTCTCATCTATGAAACATTCATCTCCTATGGAAAAGGTCAAAGTCCCTTGGCAACACTTATATCCATTTTGGAACAAAATAGAAGACTAAAGAAATATTCAGATTGATGAAAAAATGAGATCAACAAAAGCAAATGAGCAGCCAAAACGATCATATTTCATACCACTGATATGAGCTTCTAGCATCTAATTCAATACTAATCTACATAAGAGATGACAATACAAATGTAATGATATCTTTAGATATTTACTCAGACTTTGGGATGGAAGTCCAGTCACAAATGCCTATGCAGGCAACCATACTCTTTCCTGACTGATAAAATGTAAATCTACAGGAAGAAAGACCAGTGACTACAAATCCAGATGTTTTTTCCAACTAATTTTTGTGGACTATGAGCAGTGGTTTTTTTAGAGAGGCCAGGAACACTGACCACTTGCCAGCATGAGCTAAGAATTCACCAGTATTTGAGGGCTATAGTCAACAAAACAGTTTGCCAAGATATTCAGAGAAGGGAGTGGAAATAGGCAGAAACACTGCTATAGTACACTCTCTTAATAGCCACACTGTTCTTGGCTACATATTGCAATATAAAACTGGACCTTATTTATTTCTGTGCAAAGAAAGCTACAGTTGTTAAAAAGATTGTTTTGCTAAACACACCATTCCTTTGAAAGACTCAACTTGTTCTATGTTGTTACTGTTGAAACTGTAGTACCAGGTCTGTTGCATTACATGCTTACAAAGGAAAAAAAATACATGGACAATCTTTTTATTCAATGCAGTAGGCCCTCAATTTTCTTTTCATTTGGAAGCTGAAGAAATTATCTGACTCTTTAATCTTGTACCCAAAGACTTTTAACTCAGAGATAGATGCTTGAAGTTCTCATCATCTCCAAAATACATTCACTTTAGGTAAATAGGTTCTTTTTTAAAAATGTAGAAATTGATCTTAGGGCACAAAAGGAAAGTAAATTTGCTCAACTGGTTACTTGTTTCTAATTTTCAGGGGTGAAGGGGTTGCCATTCCCTTCTTTTTATGTTATTATGGGACAGGGAATTCAAGAAAATATGCTGGCAGCACTCCAGCAGTATTTAAATGAAAAACAGAAGTTATCACGGCCCAGGCTTCGAGCCATTACATACCAATGGGTCAGACCACCCTACAAGTATATGTCCAGATTATGTCATTTCTCTCTCTTCTTTTGTGGTTAGAATGTTTAATTTTTGACTTGGCTTTAGTCTGGACTCGGTTTCTTTTCATGGTCCAAATAAGTAGAGAATAATTTCACAAAAATAAGTTTCTTTCCACTCCAGTTCTCAGTCACTTGTGAAACAATCAGATGCTCCATGTGGTCAGCTTGGTTGTAAACTGTGCTAAAAAATAAAAAAATTCCTGGCACTGACATCACTAAACTAAAAAAGCTGCATTAGATCCTTTGAAGATCTTAAAAACAACCAAGATCAGTTAAAGAGAAAAATTTAAAAAAAAAGAAACCCAAACTGATACATTAAATTAAAGTAGATCCAACTCCTTGTGTCAGAAAATGTGAAAGCCAACAAAATTTAGAGGCCATATTTGGATTAACTCTTAAGGATGGGCCTAACTTTGAGCTCATGAACAGCTCTTTTTTCTCGGATTAGACCATACAATTGCTCAAAGACCCAGGTGTGAATAAGGTACTTTACCAAATTAAAGCCATTGTGCAAGAAGAATACAGTGTCACTGTATAACAACCATGCGTCCCAGGAAGGAACTTTTTTGTGTGAAAAAGAAGTGCTGCTATTGAGGCTGTGTACAATCAGGCTACAAAGTGTTCAGTGTTCTTTGTTTCACCTCACTAGGGTGCTGTCTTTTCCCATATGATTATTATTGCATGCTCTGCAGTAATTTAACATCTCAGAAGGCTAATAGTTCTCATTAAATTGTAGCCTGCACACCATTACTGATACTTCCAGTACAGTGCAAAGTCTATTTGCACACTATACATCCTATAGTGGGTTTTTTTAGAGAATCAGAAAACATCAGAAAAAGACTTTATGTCCACTGTCTCAGAAGTATTGAGACAAGTTCAGTCTCTGAAGTATGCAAAGTAAAATCTCTGTTATTGATGGGTGATGCTTCTGCTTATACCAATAATGAGGTACCAAATCCAGGCTATTGCATAAATAGCACCACAGTTGCTGCAAAAAGGGACACAGTCCCTATTGTATCTGCACTGTGCCACCTAAATAGCATAAAGACTACTCCTTTTCATAGGAGTAGTAGTACACAATGAGGTGTATCTGGCATTACACTGAGAGTTTTACATTCCCATCAGAAAATAGATTTCAAAAGGGAAATAGTCAAAGATTTTACTGACTTGCCATTTTACTTCTTTACTTCTATTTCTTACAGGAACTGTAACACAATTTAGTTTTAAGGGCAGGTGTGGAAAGCTATATTCTGGTCTAAAGGGAGATTGCAGTTTGTTGTACACAGGGTACTCTGCGATTGCAGAATGCTCCAGTTATACGTGTCCAAGCAGTGCAGCAGGGACACTTGCTTTGGTTCTTCTGCTAATATCATCTGACACAGTGCCCTGGGGGGACCTGCTGGGAGGCTGTGTATTGCTGAACTCTTAAATGGTCAAGTTTCAGTTTTACATGTCACCATACGGATGGAAGATTAAGCAAAACGTAACAAGGTTTGTGCTTAGAAAAATAAAAAGGAGCTGACATCCTGCTCAACTGCTTTCACAGAGATCCAAGAAAGAAATGAGCACAAATTAGAAACTTCTAGGGCTGAAGCAAAACTATGCTCTTTACAGTGACAGAATCAGGCCACAATCCTGCCCCAAATTTCCATCAAAACAGAAAAGTGTGGGAATGTAACACTTAATGATTATTCACATTACAGTATATGACATGAACACCAAGCAATCAAGGCTGACAGTCCAAAGAAAGCTTTGATGGTTTCTCAGACTACTTGTCCACGTGCTGTAATGTGGGATCAATACACAAAGAGCCATAATTCAAATACTATGAATTTTGTTTCTATAGAGCTTTGGAATTTACTATGTTATCTAACTGCAACTGTAACAAAAGAAAAAATGAACGTCTTGTCTTAACTTTCAGTAGTTCTCCAACCTACATTCCAGGTTAATTTAACAACTAGATACTGAATGTCATAACAGCCCTGAAATGTCCTAGGAAAAACAGTCACATCATACTCCTCTGGTTAGTTATGTTGACATAGCTAAACTGTTCTGGTACCCGTGCTTAGGGTGTACTTAGGTTATTAATTTAGTGTGCTGGGGAGAGTTTTCCTGGTTTCAATTTGCTTTGTACTTGGTGACTTGCAGCATGTACTAGAGACATTGCTGGCAGACTCTGAGCAGTTACTTCTTGGTAGAACTACAGCTGAAGACATGCCTAGGCAGCCCTCTAACATGCCCTGTTCCAATGGGGACACAAGTGTCTCCAGCCTTCAGCTCCCTGCTCATGAACAGTGTGTGCCCGGGCCAGACACAAGCCCTGAATAGTCCTTGCTGTAAAGGTATTTTGCAGGCATGGGGTCCCAGAGCCAGACCATGTCTTGCTAAATCAAAGCCTAGGCTTTTCCTCTTTGCACTACACTATATGACTACATAAAGGAGTCCATCAAGCCAGTTCAGGTTTCTCAGAACTTCAGTTTGCAGTGTAAGCAGTGTGTTTGAGAATGGACTGACAATTGCCATATTTCGTCTGTCTGCAGTTCCCTAGGGCTTCCTTTTAGGAGGGGCAAGTGGAGGGAATCACATTTCCCAACTAGTTGCCCTATTCATACTTTGCTAGCCTATAGAAACTTTCTTGTAGCCAGATGTGAGTCTATCTTTGCCCGTTCTCACTGGCTACCTGCTGACCATTAAGACACGGGGATTTAGTTTCAAACTCTGTCAATATTTTTGAGCAAGTCAATGTGGCTATGTTAACATTAGCAAACAGTGTGGAGCAAAAGGAGCAGATCTCTAGAGTAAAACAGTTGATTTTGAGGAATAAAATACTGCATTATCTGTACTGGTGTATTTTCTACTTCAGATTAGCCCTAATTTGGTCACGCAGACTGTAGATTGACTGCATTTCTGTAACTGAAGAACATTTGGTGTGTGCCGGAATTTTGCTCTGTAGAAACTTTATTGTCATTGCTGACACTGCTCTTGATTTGGATGAGAACAGTTAGGCTAGGCAGTCCATAAATGCACAAAAATCTGATGAAGGTGCTTCATTCAGAGCTCTGAGCATCACAGGACTCAGCACAAAAGGATGACCAGCACTTAGTCTAGTTAGGAGACTGTGATATAGAAACTCTTGTAATGCAAATACTGCAGAAAAATAATCTCAAAATCTTTCTTCTCTCAGAAAAAAATCTCCAGTAGTCTCAGATCATTTGTTTTGACAACACTAAAAACTAGAAAAAAATAAAACTGAGGAATTGAATGTTAAGCCAAATATTTAAAGAACTGTGTTGCAGCTTCCCATGTGTATTTTCCTCTCCTACCAATTGCTGTCTGTTTTGACCATCTATTGGCATCTCTTAGTTAACAGTACTGGACTACAGAAAATTTAATACAATGTGAGTGATAATCCATCCCAAAATGCACAGTTTTTTCCACAAATAGTGGAGATGGGCATGTCCATATGTCTGTTTGTCTCAGGGTATAACCTGTCACTCTCTTACAGAAAAAGATTAATTAGATAAACTTTGAATTTGTCAAAGAGATCATTTAACTCTGAAGATGAAGCAAGAGCAACAAAAATACAGCAGGAAAATTCTTGGTTTTCCTAAAGTCAATGGAAGCTTTCAGAGGAGTCAGGACTTCATCCTGTATGTTTTGTTTTTCTTCAAATGTCAGTTACCTACATACAACATAATTACGATGTGGTCAGAGAAGTGTACAGTGAATAACTGAAACAGTTAACAAAATCAATAAATGTAGGGAAAGTAGATGAAAACATAAACCAGACTGAGATATTTTTTCCAGACCAAGATTTTTAAGTCTTCTGTATTTTGTCATTTGTTAAACCACAAATAGTTATAAACAGAGCTGCAGTTCAGACAGTCTTTGTTTCTAACATAAACAAGGTATAGGGCATAGCTCTGTATGTCAGCCAAACATGACTATAAGTTACAAAAATGATATATATGTATAAAAGAAGTGTCAGACCATAATTGAAAAATTGTATTTGGACATGAATAAATGTAAGGAACACACTTAACTTCAGAAAGGCAATAAGTATTTAACAAAAAATAACCCAGATTAGATTAATACATGCATTGTACTGTGTCTGTAAAATTATTTTAACTCAAGATACTGAAACCCAGAAAATGGGGAACTTTGCATCATTTAACTATCACTATTCATCCTGGTGTGTCTGTTCTAGTTGAGAAAACTTATAAAAACTATACTGAACATATGCAACTTTTAATTTAATTATATCTAGGAGCAGAATAGTGTACTGGATAAAATTGGGTTGAATATACTGTGGAATTTTTACTTTTTTTGTATAAGGCAAGCTTAACAGGAATAATACTTTTCACCTAAAATGGCTGCATTTCTTAATTTCCCGTTCATATCACAACCCCTCACATCTATAATGGACCTATTTAAATACCTATTTTTTCACTTTACTTTTTCCTAAATGAACATATTCTGAGCATCAAGAACATTTACTTTCAAATCATTGCCTTAAATTCTTTTACTGTTTGTTATTTAGAACTAAGAGGAAATAGAACTCTCAGGTAAGTGTGTTAGCCCTCAAGTGTTCTGGTGCTGCAGACTCATTTACCTGCATAGGTCACAGCAATCACTGCAGTAAACAATGTTCCAAACTTCCAAAGCCTGCAGAGGTCAGTATAGCAACATCAACAAGAAATTATATAGCCTTGCTGAATAGATTAGCTGTTAAAAATATTTATTGTTAAAACGCAAAAGTGATGTATCATTCCGGCCGTTACCAGAACCGTGGGACCACTGTGGCATGTGATGGTTATTCCTGCAAACATCATATAATATTGCAGATGCTTAAAGTTTTTAAAGATGTATTTTTGTATTTGCATTTGCTAATTATAAAAGGGTTAAATACACTTTTCTTGAGAGTGTTTGAGAAAAGTTGGATGAGCATTATGGAAAATGTAAGCACACTCTTCTTCGGAAGCTGTCTTCTCTGTGTTGCCCTGTCAATGACCTCTGCTGTGACATTGAAGAAATACCCTCTGTGTGGGTGAGAAGTAATTTGCTTCAATAGCTCTTCTGCCCCAGACATGTATAAAAAGGAGACTGTAAACACATACCCCACGTTTGCTTTGGCACTGACACCATCAAAGTCATTTAGACCAGAATTTAACTGTTTTTGACAAACCAGATCAGGATGAATGATCAAAACAGTACATGTTAAGCTCCTAGCTCGGTGCAACGAAATCCCAAAAACTTAAAGGAATGACAAATAAATAGTGCTAATCAGGCCCTGGAACAGCACTATATAAACTTTATTTGTCCTCTTGGCCAAACTTGCCTGCTGTTGGCACTACAAAGCAGTTACATGAGTGTTTCATTGTACATTCTCAATTGTATATTAAAGAATAAGAAGATGTTCACACATGACTCTGGAGTTTGCAGAGAAAGATTTTGAGAGATGCCATTTGGGCTTAAACATTTGTGATTTCCTTTCTTCAAAGCACTGCAGTTAGGTAGGCAAAGTACATGATATCCACAACACAATGTTCCCACTCATAAAAAAAGCTGGTTATAACTAAAATATATTTTCTTTCACAGTTCTGCAAAAGTTCAGGGCAAGCTTTTTGTCTCATCAATGCACAGTGTCTATTCTTGTCTCAGCTCTCCACCACAGCATTAGTTGTGGACGCTGAGGTATTGACAGTGGTTCTGCATTCATTTTTTTCCTTTCCCTATGGACATTCATATAACATATTTCTTAATAACTCTCTACTTTCACGTTTTCTCCAAAGAAAATGTGAAGTGCTAAAAACAGAGTGACTTCAACATTCAAAACAGAAAAGCTGTCTTAAATATCAGTGATGGGACAGATGCTCTGCTGCTTCTATTTATGCATCCCCACTTGAACTTAAGGAAAATTGCACACAGATCTGTGACAGTGGGAGGATTACATTTGAACTTTCTTAGCCTTAAGAGACTCATTCTAAAGTGCATATTTCTCTATCTATGCATATATACAATTACATAGAAATTACATAGAGTTGATGCCTTTGTTAAGTCCAAGGCGATAAACTAAAATGACAAAAGATGAAAAATGTCTAATTTCACTTACTGTCCCTGCAAATCAATGTTGTGTGCTACTAAGGATTCATGGAATTAGTAGTACTCACATATATGTTAGTGGCCCTCAGGTTTTAGTTATGATATTTTGCTACATAAATCATGAATTTGGGTACCCAAAGCACTGGGAAACTTTAACATAGCCTTATCAACTCACAAGCAAAGATTAGCCCTGAGAAACTCATAAGAGCCAATTGTAAGAAATTTAATGGGTGGGAGAGAGATCACAGATAAAATGTTAAAATGCATATTAAATCTCAGCCTCTACTGAAACAGCTGGTTGCCTGTAGCAGTACTAACACCATACTGAATCAAGCATCTGCTTCACATGATTCCTGCAAAACCAGGAGTTTAAGGATTTCTTTCTCTGCCACACTCATAATTATCTTTCTGAGAAAGACAAAGAAATACAGTTCACAACCTGTCTCCTGATATTGTAAGTATTGACACGGAGTGTTTCCCCTATATATTTTCAAAGGAATTGTATTTTGTCATGTAGAAGCAGAGACAGGAATGAGCAAACTGTATGCTAGTGCTTAAAAAAACCCCAAACAAACAAAGCTAAACAACCAAAAATATCTCTCATATTTCTTGACTTAAATCTAGATATTTAAATAGCGGAAGCTTAAATAGACCAGCTCACAGACTTTTATTTTTTGAGATTATGCACTCTGAAGTGAAAAGCTAAAACTTTTCCAAAATAACCATAAACTAGCTTCCTCTTTCACATTCTGTTCATGCATGGTAGATCTCAGACCAGTTAAAGCAACAGAACAGATAAAGGAATTTTGGATTGAACCTGGAATAAAGTACAGTGACCTGAAATTCAAAATGGAAAGGTAAAGGTGAACAGGCTAGAGCTGGTAACATAGATCTTCACAACCTTGCTTCTCATTCATTTATTTCCCTCTGTGCAGAATGGATGCAGAGTGGAGATGAAGGAGATCATCTAAGCAGAAGTGCTTCATCCTCGCTTATCACAGACATGCATGGCTATTCTCAGTTCTAATTATTTAAACTCAGTCTGGTAAAACAAATAAGTCTTAAAACATTTGTAATTTCAGTAGGTTCAGAGTAACTGTAGAAGAGAACATTGAAACATTATTTCCCTATTCATCATCATCACCGTATTTTTCACACCCTCAAAGGCTTGCGTCAAACATCAGAGGACTGATAATTCCTGACAGAGTTTGTTTTTCAGGTTTTTTTACATTCCTTATTCATTGTAAGTAATATTGTAATTTTTAAGTCAGTCTCCAATTTTCCTTTACCTCTACTCTGGAATTCAGAATTCATGGAAAGGGGACAGAATCCTCTAGAAAATCTGCAACCCCAGGAGTGTACTTTCATTTTGTTTAGAGCAAAGAACATTTGCTGAGTCAAGAGTGAAAGACTCAACTGTGATAATGTAAGGCTGAAACAGGTACACTCAAATATTTTCAAGAGATAATGGAACTACTTTATCACACCAGTGGTTGCCCACTACTGAAGAAACTACCGCATTCAGCCTGTCCTCGAGGAGTTCATAGCAGAAATCCCACCATCTTCAGAAGAAGCAGGATGGAATGAGAGCACATTTTCTTCAATTCCATGGAAAGACCTTTTTTGGAAGAAGACGAAGCCAAACTCAGCATACAGCCTGACTTCTTCCTAATACTTGCCAAAATAATCTCCGCTTCCCACAGTTCCCCAACGTCAACAAAGTAAAGTGACAAAAACAGCTGTTGGAGGCAATGGTTCTGTTAATATCATCAACAGTCAAATATGTTCAGTACTTTGTCTCTACGCAAGTCACAATGTGTGACCCCCGTGGACATTTGGCTAACTAGAACTCCTTAATAAAATCAAATACTTGTATGATGGGTACATGCAGCTGTATGTGTAGCACCCTGGGCTACACAGCAGAAATCATAATACTCAGTATTGTAGAAAAGGTGAACATTTACTGCACTATGTAGAAGACATCCTATTATATATAATTAGGAAACTTATTTTCCCCCTGCTGTCCTAATTTGTGATTTTTTTCTTCATTTTTAAAATTCTCTGTTGGCTTTAATTAGCTTCTCTCTGAAATCACCAACCAGGTGAAATTAGAGCACTTTTTAAGCTAAAAAACGTACTTGGATTTTTTCAAACTTTTTAAAGTTGAGCTCTATTCCCTGAGGCCAAATCCTCCCTGCTCTTACTCATGAGAGTAGTTCTGTGCACTTCAGTGAGGGAGCTTTTCAGAGGAAGGCAGGTTTTGGCCCTAACGGAATATACCAAAGCTCTTCTAAATATGGATGTAAGATATATGAGACAAATCCTCTCTGAGGGAAATCAGCAGTGTTCTTAAATCAATGAAAGTAAAGCCATTTATATGCACTGAAGAGTTTTCCTTCTGTTTTTTGATTTCACAAGCCTTCATCAAATATTTGCCACACGGAAAATGATATATTTTTGCTAATGATGTTTTTTATTCCTTCATTTAAAAGTTCATCATTATATAATCAATACTAGTGACTCAGTCCTTGCTATTATGACAGGAGCAAATTTTACCTAAGAGAAATGACTTTTGTGGTCTACATGACATGATGTATCCTTAAGTGTTTTGTTGTTAATTAAGAAATGAAAAAAACAAGCTGTTTAAGAAATGTAACAAAAAATATGAGTGACTTCAAAATAATACACCTCTGAGCTTTAAAATGTTCTGTGGGAGCTCTGGAGCTGCAGATAGTCATGTCCGTGTGATATTTCAGTGACAATTTCTATTTTAAGTGTCAAAAACAACTCTGCTATCTGGAGAAAGTAGTGTAGTATTCTCTCCTTTTAATATTCTAATCGTGAGGTGTAAAGTGAAATGGTTGCACAGTGTAATGGTGGTAAAGAAGCTGAGTGTCAATGAGACGGGAAAGGTGACAGACACAGAATGAGTCCCCAAGGTGCTCTCCAAGTGCATTGGATAAAGATTCCCCTGGGAAATTTTTCTCATTAGTTCTCAGACACAGTTCAGTAATTCAATAGCACCAGGTTACCATTAGTCACAAGACCAAAATATGTTACTTTCCATGCTTTAGCTCCTTGATTTGTATATGTCATTTTATGAGAGAAAATTATGCGATTATATATCATTCAAAGTAAGTTTGCATGCTGTTTACATACCTCAGGATGATCCACGACAAGAAGATTCCTATTACAAAAGAGCATAAAAATTAAACAGAAAACAGACACCTTTTTGATATTTGAAACTACATTAATGAGTGATTGCATTGTACAGACACAGGCAAGACATTGCAGATTGATTTTCTATAACAGTATCTAAAAAATTAATTATAGTTTGAGATTCAACCCCAAAATTATCAACAATTAAAGTGGGGGGAAAAAAAATCACTCTAGATTGTTTCTGTGGATATTGCCAGGTTAAAATAATTCTTCCATGCTTAGAGATGAAATGTGTGTGTACGCAGTTAATATGATTGGGAAAAGTAGCTAAAAAGTTTGATGGTAGCTAATTTTATGTGTAATTACTCTGTGAAAATGTTAAACTGAATAGGTTATTCTCGACATTTTTTTTCCTATGTAATAAAAGATGTACTTACTTCTATGCTATCAAAGTTAACTGCACTCCCACTCAACACTCGAAGGAATAATGGCTGGAGGTGTTGTCTCTCTCATTACCCGCCAGGATGGAAAGAAAGGAGTGTCCATCCCTAGTGGTCATTTAAAACCTCGTTGTTATATTAAAAAAAATAGAGATGACAAAGTCCAAAACCCACAAAAATTAGACAGACAAACATAGTAAGTTATGTTTTATCTGTGCTGAGTATTAGTTTATCTTTTTATGTATCCAAGAATGTACTCCAGAATGTTTCAATCTAGTTTTCACTCCTGATTAATGTATTTAGCACTCTTCACTGCACCATACACCCGTATTAAGGAGACAGGAGCTAGAGATAATTATTCTCCCTAAAATAGTTCAGGAAAATACAGATATTTTAGCTTCTTTAAAAAAAAATACAAAAAAGGAACATTCTCTGTAAGCTTTCTCATTTTATTTGATTGTGGTTTATGGAGTGTGTGGCTGTAGGGTTTTTTCCCCCCTCTTTTGAACAATGTTCAACATTTAATATGACAAACAAATAAAAAAGTTTGCATATAAATATCTGTCTTTGACAAAAAATATTGAAATCTGTCAGTCAATTGGTGCCTAATTTTCAACCTGTCAACCTTTTATTGCAGTCAGATCAAAATCATGCACCCAAAGTGTCTCATTTAGCCAACAAAACCAACTTATCAGTAGAATTCCTTAAAAAGAGGAATTATATCCCCAACACAATTACTTGTGCCATAAATAGGGTTCACTGTTTTTTGACTAGATTCTGATATGTTTATCGTTGTACTGCAGAAAGGCCATATGTTTAGTGCTATGGTATCTGTGCCAAGTAAATCATTGAGAGCTATGTACTCTTAATCTTACGTATGTTATTGCACTGGAGTTGGATGTTTTGCTCCCCTGATTAAGTTGAGAGAATGGCAGTTTTCTAGAAGTGTGAACTCACCTGTTTCATGTGTATTATTTTCTTCAAAGCTGTGTACTGCAGTCTTCAAAGGAAACTCTTCTAATTGAAAATGTTTCCATAACTCTTTAACATTAAGCTATGTTCCAACTAATGATCAGGCTCCAAATAAATATGCCAAATACTTATGGTATTATTTATGTGCTATACAGAAGCTCATCATTGACTTATGAATTGTAAATATTTATAAGTGGCTCATATTAAAGTAGTTGTCAACTGCAGCTACAGTACTTCACCTTCTGTCACTCCCAGGTATCAAGGGGGCTGATTCAATCACTCTCTTGTCAGACTACCTTTCTTCTCCTGAATACCCAAATCCCTAAACACAACAAAATATAAATGAATGAAAAGTGCTAATGATGCATCATTACCAAGAGGTATCAAGTTTTTTAAGGTCCTTTGCTGACTAAATTTTAAATTAGCACAATTATTCAGAGCATTCCCCAAGGCACCATTCATTATGCTTAGCCACTGTGTTGAGGCATACTGCAAATGAAATATATATTATTGTCCACAGCATACTGTCTGTCTGCCTTCCTGGAGTAGGCACACATGTAGTATCTACCTGAAATGGAATACATCCTATGAAGTACTTTTGTGTATTGAAAAACATACTAGTGTGCACGTATTGTAGAACTGATCATATATCTGCATTTCTATTAGTGCTCTGTTACCTACAATATATTTATATTCTTTATGATCCTGAAGAACAAGAACAGGCACTTAGAGATTGCGATTTTTTTCAAAATATTGTTACATCTGCTTTCTCACACAGAAATTTTAATTTCCAGTGAAATACAAAGACTGTTGAAGCCAGGAGCTAAAATATCTCTGATACTACCTGAGACTTTCGGAAGCTTACAGTGCACAGTGGATTATATTTTCCTTTGGCCTTGTCATTGGCAAACAGGTCAGAGTGGACGCTATCCTCCTAAATTTGTTGGGCAGCCTGGATATCATATCTTTTAGAATTCCCGATAGCAATGGCCTGCGTTACACCTACTTTGTATGTCAAAATTTGATTTTTTTCGTACCCTAAATGCACAGTTCAAAGCCCTTGTTCACTAAGATATTTAACAGTTCTCTGAAGAATAAGAAAGGTAATTTTGACATGACAGATCCTTCTTGCATTGTCCAAAAAGCAGATCAATTTGATGCACACAGCAATAGGCACGGTGCTATTCCTTGTAAAATGCTAGTTATATTTTTCACAAGAATAGGAAAACAACCCGTCCTTCTACCCATGTTACAGGTTAATAGAAAAAGAGGGAAAATATGACTGTCTGCATGCAACATGGGCCCACAAAACTACACAGTCGACAGCTCTCCCAGGAAGATGCAGTGCCCATTTGTCCTCATGTAGATGAAAATAGGTATATTCTTAAAAGAAAATTATTTCTGTATGTATCTAGCTGTAAAGTCCTGAATCGCTTTTTTAACCCAATGACATCATCACACACAAGTTGGGCCCCACAGCACAGATGTGCTTTCATGTGCACTGATATCACTTTCACTAAAACACTAAAGGCATGACTTTCAAGCAGTTTTAAAATTCAGATCAGTTCTGCTCATATTTAATCCAGACATGTTGGTTTAACACCAAGCCAAGCCAGACCTTTTAATGTTCAGTGGCCATGATATAAAATTCTTCACTGTGTTGCACCAATAAATTCAGAAGTACAGTATAATTTGCTATAGTCACAGAGACTTTTGTGAAATTTAAGCAAGAGTTGAAAGCAACCCTTCATTTTGTGCCCTACCACAGTACTTCAGCTCATTGGAAAACATTTTTTTTTCCAAAAAATAACTAACTGTGTGGACAGAATAATTTATTGCTGCTTGTTTCGGTCATGTTGAGATTAAATTAAAGGTAGGCTGTAAACCACCATCGGATTCTTCCTGAGTTAGGAACACTGTCGCTGTGGCATTATTTAGGAGTTATTTAAAACAAACAATAGAAAGAAAGTGCCACTTGACACTGACAGCAAGTATCTCTGTTCATTTTGCATTGTCAATAGCTCCAGTGGTAGCACTATTCTTTTGACAGCTAAAAGCAGATGTGTGGGTTAAGTATGGGAGCAATTCAAATGTCCATAGTAAACTGCAGGGGGGCAGAGAGAGCTCAGAGAGCAGCAGCTTTAAAGTAATTGACTAATACAGTAAGGATATTAAAGTCATTTAGTGCCAAAAGGGAACACACTGATCCTTGACCCTGAGCCACTTTGGAGTAATCTAGTATTCAATCCAGCGTGTAATGACTGCCAGGCCTGTCAATCCTCTGGGCTCTCCAGTCAAATGCCTGTGGCTACTATTGGCTTATGGTAAAAGGACAAAAATGCAAGGAAATGCCTCTCAATCAGGCTATGATGTGATAATGTTATTGCTCCAATGTATTCTATATTGTCCCTGCATAGTTTAATCTGTTGAGATCCATGTCAAAAATTGCCCTTGTTCCCCAGAGGTCTTTACTCAACCTTTTAGTAATACAAGTGGATTTGAAAAGAGAGGGGTAACTCACTTGATGAATGGTTTCCAGTTAATATAAAAAATAAGAGGTCAACTGTGGCTTAAAGGCTAACCATGGAACGTATAAATTAGAATAAGCGTGCTAGTAATCTGATTAGTAAGGCTTGCTCTTCATTTATCCCACTGGGTAAAATATTTTCCAATAAATAATATTGATGCAGAAATTTATTTACAAAAGTGACATAATTCCTACAAAGTTTAGATGTTGAGAGGACTTTTGATTGGGAAGCAATAAGAACAAAAGGCTCACTTGCTTCTGTCACTCTTGTCCTTAAAACTTCTGCAGCTACTGGGAATCTCACATTTTAAATTAGTCACCTCACATTTGAAAAATATAATTATTGCTACAGGCTGAGTAGTCCACTTGAGCTTGAAAGAAGGAAATTGCCATTTTTTGTTATTTTGATTTTGCTAATTAAATAGGGAAAACTGACCCACATAGATTCTCTAAAGTTAAAAAGTCAAAATGGGATAATAATTATGCAAATTTCAATGCATTGCTGCAAAAATGATCTTTATATTTCATTATATGGTCTCCACTATTTCCTGACCCCACTTTCCATATGCTGTACATAAACTTTGGGAAGGTTGAAGCTCTAGTGATAGTGATGTTCCCACTATTTTTAAGGAACCATGAGGTTACATAACAGGCACTTTGCCTAATTTGGTTCTCTATGATTCCACAAAACTCTCCACAGGGATGACACAATGCAAACAGGAAAAAAAGAGAGAACCTCTCCTGAGAAAAAGCTTGCTTATAACTTTGAAATAACTTCAGTGTCAAAACCAAATGACTTTTTCCAAAATTCTGCCTTTCCTCTCTCAGTTCAGTGCCCTAAAGTCATTATTCAATGTAAGGTTCTATTTATAAACCCATTTTCCAGCCTGTACATACTTTTTACACTTGAAAAATTATGGTTTTGTGGACAGTTTTAGAGGATGAATTGGAGAAAGAGGAAAATTCTCCTTTTGTGCTCACTGAATTCCCTTGCCATGAGGGTAGAAGCACATGCAACGCAAACTGTGATCCCATCAGGAGACGGCTGGCTGTGTTCCAGCTGAAGTCTCCACAGGCAGTTTTATCACAAGCTGGTGTTTTCACAGGGAAAAAAAACCAAACACCAAAAAACCTCTATGAGCAAGCTAACCTGAAGCAGGATATGACAAGTGTCGTGTTATTGCCCTGTAACAGAACAATTAGCCAGTGCCATGTAAATGGCGCAGTTTGGCAAAGAAGGCTCTTTGCAGGAACAAATTCTCTCTTTCCTTGAGAAGTTCCTGATACGGTGATGACAGACCAAAAATTGTGCTCATCTCCACCCATATCCTCTCTGAAAATTCACATCACTTTTCCTCCCAGATCGTGGTGACTCTCCCCTCTTTGAGGGATAGCACTTAAATCACCGTGGGAACCTATGTAATTCTTCGTCTGGGGTAAATTCAATTGAGTAATTTAAATTAATTACTGTCCTTTGCAGCTCCAAAGGGAGGGTGCAACATGAATCCACACAGATTTGTTCCCACTTCAGCAGTGCAAGACGTGCCCCAGCAGCACCTACAAGCTGGTGTGGAAGGTATTTAAAGGTACTCACTCACCAGGAGGGAAGGGATCATAAACTCCCTGTTACCTGTCTGGAATGCAGGGGCTCATCTTTTCCCAGTACAAGGCACAGAGGATTTGGGAACAAAAGAAGACACCGAAGTCTCCCCTGACACAAGTGCAGGACAGTCTCTTGTGACATGGCACACTGACTGCCAGGAAGCTCTCTCCTTGCCGTCCTCTTCCCCTCTACAGAACCTGTAAGGACTTACACATTTGTCCTTCTTCCATCTTCACGAAAAGTGACATTTTTCCCTTCTTCATTACCACTGAGGGAGCAGAGATGGGTGACATCTTCCCCAGCTTTTCAGCCTGACTGGGGATTGAGAAGATCTGCTCCCTTTGCAATGTTTAATGAGGAAATTGAGGCAGCAGCAGTCAGTTTCATGGTCCCTACCTTTTTTTGCCATCCAAAAGATCTGTGCATAGTTTCAACATGAAAGTCTGGGAAAATAATTTTAAAAACTGTAAAGTTTTGTGAATGGAGAAGGAAACATCTGAAAAATTTCCAAGGACCTTTGCTCCTGCATTCGCAGGGTAGCCAGGTATGAAACTTCTTCTTTCGGGGAGAACTCTGTTCTTTGGATATTTTCACTGGTAGTTCATCATCACACTTGGAAGGTGCTGATCTTTACAGTGATGATATTTCATGATGTATGCTTTTAAATTACAAAAAGAGGGGGAAAAACTTAGAAAATCCAAGAAAATTCTTACTGTTCCTTAACCTACTTGAAGCCAGAAATGCCTTAAAGCTAATAGGTCAGGCATTGCTGAGAAGGCCACAAACAATTTTAAAAGGTATTTCAGCTCTAGTACATCTTCCTTTGTTTGTCTTCCAGGAAGATTGTGTTTTTACTTAAATTCCAGACTTTAAGTGCAAGCCTAAAAGCCACCTGATCCCTAAGGGTCTGAATGTTTTTTGAGTGAATCTCTAGTCATACCCCCTGCTGTCTCCCTTTTGTTAAATTAGTGTAGTTTTGCAGCCTATGAGAAGAAAACTTGTTTTTACACTCCCTTTTTTGAGCATTTGAAACCATTAAAACCATTTTGTAAACAAATTTTGAGATGATCTTTTTAAAGCAAGGCTTCAAACACAGACACACACACAGATACATGCACGCATACATTCTACATTTATGACTTTGGAATAAAAATGCAAATGAATTTATTAGCTTAAGCATGGCACCAAATAGAAATTTATGCACATACATTTAAAAAACAGACCCCTTGAAAATAACGCAGTTGCAACCTATTAATTTTCTTTTTCGACAGTTTTTAAAATTCCCCTAAAAAATGAAACAGCATGAATACTGTCAATATATCACAACAGCCACATTAGGTTTTGTGATATACATCATAATATAAAGAGCACTATTAGAGCACAACCTGGGAACCATTAAATCATTCTAAATCACTGTTACATTCCATTAGTGTCAATGGTGAAACCACATAATAGGCTTTATTACAAACTTCACCTTGGTAGGCCATTGTCTCTAATAACCACTTCTCTATGATGTGGTATCATACCCAGAAATCCAGGGAGATAATAAAGGCTCCCTTATTTCTTTTTTATTGGATGGGTAAAGTTAAATTTAGCTGCAAGTAAAAAAAAAAAAATCTTGAAGCTTTGTTCACTAACTGTGAGTTGCTGCTATTTGGACAAAAAAAAAATTAGGCAGACTTGGGAGAACAGTTTGAAATAAATTTAAATCCTGGTAAATGCTTGAGGCCAAGGTAAGATAGGCAGTTCTGCAATTACTATGTCATTTTTGAAATGCAGTTTAGTGCATTTATGCCCTTCTTTATACTTTTGTTCAGATACAAAGCATTGATTACAGAAACATTATAGTAATTAAATCTGTATTCTCATCTCTTCAACCCCTATATAAGCAGTATCCATTAGGAAATGAAGAAAGAAAGAAAGAAATGAAGAAAGAAAGAAAGAAATGAAGAAAGAAAGAAAGAAAGAAAGAAAGAAAGAAAGAAAGAAAGAAAGAAAGAAAGAAAGAAAGAAAGAAAGAAAGAAAGAAAAGAAAAGAAAAGAAAAGAAAAGAAAAGAAAAGAAAAGAAAAGAAAAGAAAAGAGAAAAGAAAAGAAAAGAGAAAAGAAAAGAAAAAAGAAAAGAAAAGAAAAAAGAAAGTCTGTACATGCTAGTGTTTCCTGCCTTCCTGAATTTATAGAAAAGCTTTGGGAGAAAAAATAGTGCAAATAATTAGGGATCTTTTTTTCCATCTTGTGGGAAACCTGGCTCACTATAATACTTATGACGACACAGATCAACTCAACAGACTGTAGTGTGGTCATTCAGGATTAGGACAAAGAACCTCCCTGTTTTGGGGAGCTGGGGATATTCAGTGCTACCTGGGTGTGAGTCTGTAGGCAGCTGTGAAGGAATCCTGCCCTTTTGAAACTCATTAGAATTTGGGTTTAACTGGAGCAAGGATTTCAACCTCAAGTTTTGAAATTTTTTTCACACAGGAGCCTCATGTTTCTTGTAAGAATATTGATGAATTTTAATAAATTAATGTCTCCATCATCACAGCTTTTCACTTAGTCATCTTGCAAAAACTGACTTGTGACTTTGAACAACGCTACAATCCCCCCCCACCATTATTCAGTTATTGGAGTGTCTGAAAGCATTTCTTATGGTGACGCCTAATGTATAGTGCCTGTCTTTATAAATTCTTTCATGTGAGTTCACTACAAGAGTTGGAGTAACTGGGAGGTAGATGTGAAGAGACAGGTGAGTACACCAGCCTTGTACTGCAGCAGAGTTAATGAACTGTATCCTCTTGTCCACCTGACTGGTTTCCAGGGCCTGATGGCATTTTATCCTTAAATTTTCCTGTAGGGGCTGATTAGGGCTGGATGTAAATAAGAACTGGTCCTTACATCATAAAAAGTAAAAGTCAAAGGTTTTTACAAGGTCAAAAGTCCTTTCTGATTGGATCAGTTATTATCAAAAAGAAAATATACTCCCTCAAAGGAGTAACCTGCAATAAGATGAAATACAAAATAATCAGCAATAACCTCTGTTAACTCCATCAAATAAAAACATTTTTCTTTATTCCACCAATCCTAAAATTAAACAATTTCTCTGAGCAAATCCTCCTTTGTACATTTTTCCATTCCTTTTCTTTCTTGCATCCTGGGTTTTTCTGCATCTCTCTGAAATGTTCCTGTTTTAAAACAATGACCCAGTTCTACATTCTCTGGTATGTCCCATATATTTGTGGCAATTTTGCACTTACCTTTTCCCTTCTAAATGGCAATTTTATGTAGCAGCTCAAAGAGACTGCAAGTCTCTTGCATGTACTGGGAACAACAGTCAAGGTTTGTGTTGTCTTTCCTTACATTTGTTCCTTTAAAACTTCAGTTCAGTACTTTCAACATTAATTTTAACTTCCACTGATCAGAATAATATCTTGCTATGCATGAAATACTGTTTTAGAAGTATGAATCTGGTTTCTTCATCTACATAGTATGAATTTACCAATCTCCCAGGCAACCCGTACTGCCAGATATAGAAATCCCATATCTCCAGTATGTAAGATCTGAAGTTAGAATGTAAAACTCTCTCTGAACTTGGAATATCCCCAAGGTAGCCAGATCAGTCACTGGAAACAAAGGAAAAACTGTAGGAGGAAGGGGGACTATAAAAGGATAAAAAGGTATGTCGAGGGAGATAAAAATGACAATAATTCTGGATGGCACATGGTGATTAATTACAGATTTACTAATAAACTGTAGGGACTGGGCTTGCATCCATTTACTTCATTTAGGGTAACCTGAGACCAAGGTCACATTCTTCAGCTGTGGATGAAGTCAGATGTGGTTCAAGAGACACAGAAAGGTGGGGAGAGGAAGTGAAAGATGCCAGCACACCAGAGAGCTGGGGAATACATTTAGTCTTTTGGATACTTTTATCAAAGTCTAAGCCTCCTTCAATATTGCTAGTTTAGAGTTTGGCATGGCAGACACCAGCGCTGTTTTCAAGGTCAGATGCCTCTCTTACTCTTGTTTCTCATAAGTTGAAAAATACTAGTAGTTTGTTTCAGTGTCTAAAATAAGCCATAAGAAAGGATTAACAAGACACAAGACACTCATGTGAGCAGTAATGAAAAAAATAAAAAATATGGGAAAGAGAATTTCGCCTAACAGACCCTGTAGGGTTTTAGAAGAGTGAATGAATGAACCTTGTTTAAATTTGGCCACATATGAATAAAGCATTTAGTTAAAACATAACCCTTGCCCATGTTTTCTCTTTGTAACTTTGTTACATTGTAACTTTATTTTAATAGTCAATGTCACTGATGCTGACAACGATCTGGACAATTTCTGATGCCATTTAAACAAGACACTCTGTAAAAGCTTTAGCTCTGCCTTGAGCTTCCCAATTTTTTATTCCAGCTTTTCTTTCTGTCTTTTTTTTTTTTGGGTGGGGTGGAAACTAATACATGTAGGTAGTTAAATATTTAGAAAGTCTAATTCTGGGATGTGGCAATATATGAAGGGCAATAGTGGCAGTGTGCTTAGCCTTGGCTTTAATATTCCTGTGATGTTAACTTGGGACCTGAGGCAACTTTGCCCTCTTGAGATGTGTCAAAATATACCATGTAGTAGTATCAAATATAAAATAAATTCATTGCTAATTTTAAGAAAGAGCTGACTCAATACTTCAGATGATTAACAGGGAACAGCAGCTATACCTTGTTACCATGTATGACATCCAACTTAAACACCATATCTAAACAAGAAGCCAAATAGCATGAAGAGTTTTAATTTTCTACATTCTTCTACTTTTTTTTTCTGCCTGATGTTGTGATACAAAATGGTCCCTTAAATGGTTTCTTTCATTACTGGAATTAAATGGTGGAGTGATGGACAGATTTGCCCTCTCTAGGTTAGTTTATAACCCACTTCCTTTGCCCTTGCCTCCCTCTTCTCCAAAATGTTGCCACTGATATGTGTGTATGACACTGAAATATTCATCCCCACTCAGTATATGCAGAGGTGGCAAAGAGTGACAACAAAACATCTGCAAGTTATGAGTGCTTCCAGAGAGCACTCTGCAGATGCTGAATATCTCATGTTATTGCACCTACTGATAAAAGACTTATCCTCTGACTGTGCAAAATAAACATTTATTAGCATCCTTACACCTATGATCTTCTGTTTTTCTGCAATTTGTCATGCAAAAAATAAAGCCTCTGGTTGAAATAAAATCACTCTTTCTTCTCCCATAATTTCTATTTTCTTTCTACTCACTTATGGAGTGTTGCTTAGAGGACAGCCTGTAGTCTGTGGACAAGTCTTCAATATAAGTTAAAATCTCAAATGTCATTTAAGTCAGCAAAATAGGCTGGACGAAAATGGATCTAGGGCTGAAGGAGTACACAATAAAACTGTTTGTATTCTTTTTCTGGCTAACCATTGAGCCACCAGGGCTGAGGATTCTTGCTCCTGCTCTTTATTTGCAGTTGCTAAAAAAACCCCATCACCTGCTATCTGTTTTGTATTGAGCATGCTGGTCTGGCAGCCTAAAATGAATTAAAAAAAAAAGAAAAAAAGTCTCTTCAGAAATTAGTTCATGATACTATGTCCATACAATGCAGCCCAGGAAAAGAAGAAGTAAGATATTAATGATGGATCTTTTTACAGAAGTATTTGAGAGATTGGTGTATTATAAAATATATGCGAGCATTTGGTGCTTCATGGTTTATAATGCCCTGAAGCAAGTTGTAAGCCATCAGCATCTGGGAAGATCAGAACTTTCTGTTTGGGTTTTGATTAATCAAATATATTATGAAATCTTTACTATGCCTTATTTTGAAGAAAGCCTATTTTTGATATTAATATGTCTCTACAGATTAGATACAGATTAGATACAGATCAGTTGTTTCATGAAAATAATTCTCTTATCTTTTTTCTCTTGTATGAAATATTATGTTTTTAAAAATAAAAATCATCAGATAAATATTTAAACACAGATTTCCTTCATGTGGAAGTCTCTTCCATGCTATTTTACTTATAAGTCTTTTTACAAATGAGCCACTTTGAAATGTAGGACCTTTAATATTCTCTAACTTCTGAAACAATCACTAGAGGCCTGTAGACTGCTTCCTAGGAAGAGAGAGCCAGTTGTATTTCATTCAGCATCTTTATGGCTGTGTGTCAGAAGCCTGAGTGTTAAACTACGAGTCTCATCCTATTAACCCAGTCATATAACCTTGAGCTATCCAGACTTGCAGATAACAACAGTACCTCTAACATGTATATCAGTCAGGGTGTGAGCTTTTTATCAGGTACAATTAATGTTTGAAAGTACCTGCATTAAACAGACAAGTATGCATATTTTGATTCAAAAACACCTAGAGTAAATTTTCCAGTGATAGAATAATAATGTCAGTTATTCTACCAGTGTATTAGGGGTCTGTTGGAAATTACGTCATAAACCTCTTTCAGCCCTTTGGAAAGGGCTAATGAAATTTTTTCTAATTTCTCTAAACTGGAGAAAATGGATGTTTTAATGTTATAAATGTGCATATCAAAAAGGACTATCAAAATGAGTGGCCCCAAGTACATTTCTGCACTCTTGTTTCTCATGAGGACTCAATAACTTATTTGCTTTAAACCAGAACATTTGTGTACAAATGACATTTTAGATAAAAATGGCATTCAAGATTTAATATTTTTAGTTGAAGAAGGGCACAGTTTACCGATTTGGAGAGCAAATGTCCTATAAAAGTACAATTTTTTCCAAGCAAAATGGCAAAGCTCCTTACCACAGAGAGCAAAGGTCCAATGCTGTGAGCTGCTGAGCAGTCTGTGCTCTGCTGAAGCTGACTGGCAGGGACTCAGCACCTTTCAGGATCAAGCCCATAATGCATAAGCACACCATCAGCTACTCTGATACCAGTGACCTTAAACGTTTTGGTCCATAGTGTCAATGATCCATGAACTAAGACAGATTTACGGTACACAAGTGACAGTAGTGGTTTAAGAAGAATAAGTAAAGAAGTTGTGCCCGCCTTCACTTTGACTCTCCTTGCTCACAAGGCATACTTTAAGGCCTGGGTTTACCTATGTACCTCATGTTCTGGTTTTTTCAATGGAGAGCTCTTCTGTTTATTTGTAAAACTTCTTCACACTAAGTAGTAAATTTTGCTGAGTAAACATTCAGTACTTTGGTAACCAGAATAATTGTACTGACAGGTTTAAAAAATCACTACGACCCTCCCTACTGTGTGAATATTCACAGGAGGTACATTAGGACATACATGTGGCCTGAGGCTTCTGGATCAGCTGAGTGCGATGTCCCATGTCTGTGCATGCAGCGATCAATGAGCCAGGAAGAGCAGTTGGATGCCCCTGACTCCTGGTCTGCAAGCCTGGCATGTGGCCCAGAAAGCACTAGACATGCTACTCTCTTCTTGTGCTACGTTCTTCATTTGGATGTCCTGCATCTTAAAAGCTACTTTATTTTATTGGATTTTTTTGTTTTGGTTTGGTTTGGGTTTTTTTGGGGTTTTTTTTGTGAGCAGAAAGTTTCTCAAGCAAATAGATATTTTTTTATTTGTGGTCCACTTGATCCCATGGGAGTGTTCAAGAGGGCTTTCACACCTGCAGCTATATAGTCACTTCTATGCAAAGCTTGAATGTAGCAGCATTTCTCTGTTGGCACCTCCTGCCACTCTGGACTCACTCCTACTGACTGCTGAGAGCCCAAATGCAGTTTTGGGAGGGGGAGCTGCTCAATGTAAAAGCTATTTGGCCTCCTCCACCCTCCATTCCCCTTAGCACCAGCCTGCTTTTTCTCTCCCCTACATAAATACTACACACGCATGCACACACACATGCAGTGTCATATAAATGAGTGGATAGCCTGGGGGTAAATGACTGGTCTTAGAGCATTTTTTAAGATATTGTTGATGGTTTCCAGTGTACGCATTGCAAACCTGTGTTTATGCAGGCAACAAATGTACAAATACATATTCCTTTTCTGTGCTCTGAAAGAAAAACAGATAATTTTATGCCAGAGTTGGCAGGCAGATAAACAGTCACAGTTTAAAAATACGTAAGATGATGAATAGAGTTTCAGAAATGAACCATAGTTTATCTTGTTAATTCATACTGTGTCTGAGTAGTGATGAAAGAAACAGTGCCAGAACTCAAGGATATGATGAATAAGAAAGAGCAAAATGACAACCAAAGGCCCTGGTGACCAGAAAACAAGCTACAGTTTGTCCCCCAGAGAGAGGCAGTGATGGGTTGAACTTGCCATTAGAGGGAAGATTAAGTGTCCTTGGGTCCTCAGTTAGTTAATTATACACTCAAATCTTCCCAGTATATCACATAAGCCAGGCATTTTGCTTTTGAATATCTGTATACTGACTACTTGGATTGCTTATTGGTTATTTCTCTTGACAACTCAAACCTGAACATTAAATCCCATTGGCAACAACTATCTGTCAAGAGCAAAAAAAAAATAAGATTTGTGTATTTAGTTTTCATTATAGAAGTGCTTGTAGTTGAAAAAATATGTACCTGTCAAGTTTTCGACATCTCGCTGGGGATGCAAGCAATGCTGTTGTGATTTCAAAACCTGGCTGACAAATCCACGTTCCAGTAGTAAAGACAAATCAAGGGGTTTTTTTTATCTTTTTTTTTCTTTTTTTTTTTTTTTCCTCTTTTTGCTTTTTTCACCGCTTTGACAGTCATACATAACAATTTGAGACCTAAGTGGCACTTTGATGCACTATTACATTATTAAGTGGTATAGTCACTATAGAATAGATGACGGGCCTGTACTCAAGGCATTGTGAATTAAACAGCTTTCAACAATAGGGGAAATTGAATGGCCTAAAGAATTCTGAAACATAAAAAAATAATGATTAAAAATGTGTTTCAGAATCAGCAAGGCATATAATTTAAAATAATGTCAGGTACTGAAATTCAAACTAAAGAAAACAAAGTATGTTTTAGAAGAATCTTTAAAGTTCAGAGGAAACATTAAATAATTAGCAAACATCACTAAACCCACAATTACAAATTTTAAGTATGGCTCCTTGATGAATCTTAGAAAATTAACATGACATAAAAAATCCTACCTAAAATTTAAAAGGTGAAGACATAAAGCCTTTTCTCCTCTGACAGTACGTTGATAGTATATTAATTGACTAGTTTTGTACTGGCATTTCCTTGTGTCTAAAGGTAGAGTTTTCAACTAAAGAAACATTGACTTAAAGTACTTAAATTAATTCTTTTGTCAATAACTATACAGCTAATCAATACACCTGGAATTAAACAACAGTTTTTGGCCAGAAGGCATGCTAATCCCTGGTCTCTTTTTGTTGCAATTCATTAATCATTCAGCCATTCCCAATTAAAGGTTTCCTTGTCTGAATTGGAAAGTTTGAGACACCAAACATCCCACTGTGGCAAACAGAATAAAGAAAATCAAAGAAAGGTTTCAAAAAATTACTTTTTTACTGGGAAAATAAAAATTCAAAAGCTGCATTGATAACAATTCATGCTATATTTTTAGTTAATAAAATGTAAGTAGATATTTTTTCCTATTAAGATAAAAACCAAAAATGTAATACTTGTTATACCCCAGAGCATAATTGGTCATATATTATCTTTTGTTTTTAAGATTATTAAAGGGTAAAAAATTGCTTTTTAAATATTGATCCAGTAAGATTACTGTGAAAAAAAACCACCAAGCAATGAAAATTCTATTAATCCACAAAGTTCCTAAAATATTTGCTATAATACTTACCTTTCTGCAGTCCTGAAAACTATATCAAATTGATCTGTATCTCCAAATAGGATGTGGATTACAATTTCAGTGCTTAGTACTCCAAATCTTTTTTTTTCTTATTCTGCACTAGAAAGAAAAAATTGAACTGTTCCTTTATCCTTTTCAACTGATAATCCTACAAAGCATGTAAAGCCACATTAGGAATGTAGTGTACTTTACAAGATGGCATAGGGTATGACTCATATCTGCAAACAAGAGCGCCCAAAACCAAAGAGAAAACCCAAACTTCCCAGTTTGGGTATGATATCTTAAAAGATAAAGGTGATTTGAATGAGTTGCTGAAAAATATCTCATCAATAGCCTACTTTTACATTCTGAGGCACTAAGGGAGAAAAAAAGAAATGTAATTATGAGAAATAAAATAAGGATTTTCTTCGTTACAATTCCTGGCCTTTCACTGATTGCAGTAAATTATAAATTATGCAGTCAATGTAGGCCAACAAAAGAAGACATCTTCAAATCTCAGTCAAAGGTAATTACTTAAGTCGGCTGAATGTTCCCTTTTCATAGAGTGTGATCTCTCTTTGACAGCTCACACTGACAGATGACCTTCTCAGCGACGTTCTTATCCTTCGGATCATGAGCAGTGTGCCTCTCTCCCTGAATATCTCTATATATTTGTGACACTAAGCTTTCAAATACAGCTATTGACAAATCAGAACATCAGTCTAAGTGCTGGTCTTCCTATCACTCACAATAAAGTAGCTATCACTTGTGGTGTTGTAGAGCAAGCACATCTCTGAAAAATGAGTTCTCACCAAGTGCTAATTTGACACAGCTCGCTTGCCTTCCCATAATTGCTCTGTCATTGTCAGTTGGCAGTTCGGGCTCATTCCTGGAAGCTGTGCCGTACAATTGGATACAATTACTCCCATTTACCACCACTATTATGCCACTGATGTTGCCCAGTTCGCATATTGACATGCCTCATTAAACCTGGATGCAGGCCATTAATGAACATTGTTAGCATTTCTCTTAAACTTTTTGCCTCTAATAAACAGTCAGTGTTCCATGAAGGAGCACTGCCATCCTTGTGAGATGATATTTATTATCTTATGGGGGAAGGGGACTCTGCAAATGGAAACTATCCAGATGCTGTGAGAGAGATGTATGGTTAGATCAGTGGAGAATAGCCCTGATCAGGAGGACCTTTTCCATCAGGGGCATCCTGCCATTAACCAAATGACCTCCCCTATCCAAGAGAAGACGGGAAGGATAAACACGATAACCTCGGGACGGCCCAGTCGCTGCAGGTTTCTCAAGGTTGCCCCAGCTCCTGTGGCTCCCTTCAGCCCCCTCCTACCCCCAGGTGGTGCTGCGGGATGCAGCAAAGAGCATTTTGCCCTGGGTCCTCAATCCATTATGTCCAGCTACTCCGATGTGCATTTTTATTCAGAGATAATTATGTGTTGATCAGAGAAGTCAGCGGCTGTCACCCATATGGCAGGCACACCTGCAGTGTGACATAGGTGGTAACGATGGCATGCTCTTGAGCTGTCATGACAGGGACAGGGACTTTATTATGTATATGTCACCATTTCTCTTAGGAAAATTATCCTTTTCCGCACAATGACAATAATGAATCTTACAACACTTTCATAAACCCTGTTTCCAGGCCCTTTCCTTGACCTTCATTAAAAATCTGCCTAGCAAATTCACTGCTCCATGAACAAAATGCAAACTTTCCCAGCAAATGCAATGGAGCTTTTGGAGTTTCTTTTTAACCACTTTTCACAAAGTGACTGCTTGGACAGACAGTGGCCCAGCAAAGCAGAACCCACTCCTTCAATTGGGCAATGTCAATGCATAGAAAGTCTAGGACGGGGACTAACTAGCTTTTAAGAGAGAAATCTGTCTGGGTTTTAGAGAGTCTAGCACTTAAACCAAGTTTATAGGAGAATTTTTTTTATCTGTGAGTGATATACAGAATCCTTCTGTCCAACACAGAGTAGATTATTTTCAGTTGGAATGGACCTACAATCATTATTCAGTCCAACTGCCTGACCACTTTAGGGATGACAAAAAGTTAAAGCATATTACCAGTGCATTGTCCAAGTGCCTCTTAAATACTGATGGGCTTGGGACATCCATCACCTCTCTAGGAAGCCTGTTCCAGTGTAATATAATATAGAAATAGTGTAATATAATATAGAAATTTACTATGCCAGATTTATTCTCTCTCTCTTCTTGGCTTTCTTTTCTTCATTCTTCACATATTTCCTTCTGCTATTTGGTTCATGGCACAACAGAAAGTCTCTGTGGAACTGAAACCCAAGAAGAACACACAGAAAGGCATTTTGTATCCAGGGAGAAGGAAAAAAAGGGAAAGAGAAGCAAGATTTTGCTATTTATCTCAGGCATCTGCAGAAGTTGTATGTAAGTATCAAAAGGCAAAACTGAAAAACTCCCATAATAACTTCTATTATTTAAGTGGACTCTTTTTTACTGTGGACCATTCTAATTACAGTGTTCTCATTTAAAAATTCAAGATTGAGGCGATAGAAAAATTGTACAGAAAATTGATGTTGTCAATGTCTTTTTTACAGCTAACTTTTTTATTTTAAAAGCTTCAAAAGTTTGAATATACAGTTTCAGTTGGCATTCTTCAGCTTTGGGTTATCTTTCATACAGATACTTGTATGAGAGTACAAGTGTGTAATATGCCTGCTTGCTGTGGTTGTGCTTAACATATTTCTCCCATTTTGATATATACAAATCTACTTTCTGCAAAATTCTTTCAACAGCAATAGAGTACTTCAGAGTAGAAGTCATTTCTTACATGTGAATGCCGTCTATCTGTCTAGGGAGAATTAAGGGACCAGGGAATTTAGCTTGAAATTTACATTTTAACTTTAAATGACTTTAGCAAAAGTTGCTAGCAGAAAAAAGTGTAAAATTTGGGACAGTTGCAAACTTGTGAACTTTCAGTCTGTTTTAAATGTAAATATTATACTGTTGAATGTGCTTGTGGGACATGTATATGAATTCTGGAATAACAAGCCCTTTGGTTCCACTGTGGTCTAAACAACCATATAGAATGCAGAAGTGTATCAAAAGTATCTGAAAACTTTAACTGAATAACCCAATTTTTATACTTAGTAGCTTATTATTTTTTTCAGATTGATTTGAACAATTTTCTCCATAATGACCTCAAATTACTTTGACAAATACTAAGTCTAGGATATGAATTTAAAGTTCTCAGCTGTATTTCTAAGCAGTTACAATTTATTTAATCGATTCACTGCCACAGTTACAAATAATAATATCATGGTGGTACATTTAAAAACAGAAACACACAATACCTCAGCAACCACTAAAGTCCTTAAACCTCATGCTGGTATCCTGGTCAGTATCTGAAGAGGTTATAGAAATATTGCACTTCACTGGAGACAAGCAAATTAGTATAACAGGCAAATGAAAATTCACTAACATGAATAAGTACCAGACCTGAAATTGCTCAGGATACAATAGTTAACTGTTTTGAGAAACAAAAAAGGACCTGTTAAACAAATGTGGTCAAATCTCTATTTACACCCAGAAACAGCATCACAAATAGCCTAGTGGTATCTTCCTGTGCCATATTGCTCAACATATGTGCATCGCTGTCAAATAAATATATAGAGGATTTTCAAATCAGGTTAAGGTGATACACAAAGCTTCTTGAGTACCTTGAATATCTTATGGATGCAATATTAAAAATAGTCAGTGAAGTAATAATATAACAAGACTTTTTTTTGTAGTTTTTTGAGGTGGGAGTAGAATATTTGCTATCTGGAAGGTAGAGGTTTTGCCCTCTTGATAGAATTCTGCCTTTTCTGAATCTGATCACTGTTCTTCAGTCTTCATGAGACAAAAAACCCCACAATTATCTGTCAAGGAACAGAATGTCACACTGGAATCAGAGGATACCATGTTGGAAGGAGATCTCAAAGCAAAATCTATAATGAGGTAAGGCTGAAAAATAAAAAAAAAAATTAAATACCGTATTTTTCTTTTCTACCTATCTGAATAGGGATATATGATATGACAAGAACCATATGAGTCACAGGGTCATATTCTGCATGTAGAAGAGCAGGACACAACAAGTAATGCAAGAGTATGTCTACTTTCACTGTGAGCCACACAGTGTCTACCTCCTGAGCACATATGCATTGAGCAAAAAAAAAAATTCAAACACCTCAAAACTTCCTACTGTAAAATGAAAAGAGCAAAAGCCATCAAATAAACCATTACTGCCTTTTATTCCTGAAATGGTAAGTAATTTCTTGGGGTCCTACACAGTAAATCTAAATAAGAAACTGCTGGATTTACATTTTGATATAAATGATGTTCTATGACAGTAGCAGGATAACTTTGTCTAAATAGCTGATGAAATTTTATATTTATCAACTTTCATGCATCCATTCATTAAGTTGCAGACAACTAACTTGACGGCAAGAGTAAAAGTAAATGAGCCAAGTCCTTTTTTAAACTATTGTCTCACATTAGTTTTTATTTTGTTTGTTTGTTTTTTAAAATTCTTCTGGCATCAGTGAAAGCTCCAAACAGTCTAATATTACAGAGTAAGGTGAGTAAAAGTGGGGTTAAAAAGGCTTATTGGAAATACAGTCTATAAATTAGTACTGATTGATCTTACAGGAAGAAACTAAATAAATTCTTTTTTAAAAAATAGCATGCTACAACTATGTTTTCTGGTGTCAGAGAGAGTAGACTAACATGGGCTATTTTGCTATTGAGATACTTCTGACAAAAATCAACATTAGAAATGAAAAACCATCAGGAACTATGTGGGAAAAACATAACCTTAGCACAGACGGATTTCAGCCGTGCAGCTTCTACCCACATGAGCTTCAGCTGTGACCCTGGGTGGGGCAGCTAAGCTAACCAATCATGGTGTGGGGAGGACCATGTGCTGTATCGTATAAAAGGTTTGTGTTTTAAGGGGTTGAGGCTGATGGTGAAGCAGTTGATACTGCTATTGCTGAGGCCTGCCTTGAGGATTTCTCTGGCGTGGTCATGAGAGTGCTGTGACAAATGGTGCTCTGTGTGAGGAAGAGATTATAAAGAAAGCAGTTGTGAGTCCACTGTTAATGGGTGACCCTATTGTAGAGGGTCTGGGCTGTGGAGGAGAGCAGCCGGTGGTGGGGCCCAGCCAAGCACAGAAGGTGAGAGAACTTAAGGGTCCAGAAGGTCTGTGAAAGCAGGAAGGACACCTGTCTATGGGTGAGTGACTGGGAAGCAAAAAGCCTAGCCTAGCAAAAGAGGTGAGGAGAGCTGAAGGGTCTGGATGGTCTGCAAAAGCAGGAAGGGACACTTTGACCTTAAGGTAAGCAGCTGTGGACCAAAATATGGGGGTCAAAATATCAGCAGAGGAATTCATTTTTGAGCACTCTATTACAAATACTGCTAAAGAGGCAGTGGAAGTGTAGAAGTAACCATACTGGAGTGAGTGGTAATTACTTGTGCAAGTTTCCAACAATTGTTTGTTATAACTTATTAAGAATATAAATTGTGAAATTTTAATAGTATGTATTGTGTAGTTTAAAAGAATATGGAGCTATAAAATTCTTAATAGTATGTATTGTATAATTTAAAAGAATTAAGTGGAAATAGCACAAAATATTTGTAATTGGAAAAAAAGGGGAAATTGTGGGAAAACATAACCTCAGCATAGATGGATTTCAGCTGTGTGGCCTCTACCCGAATGAGCTTTAGCTGTGACTCTGGTTGGGACAGCTAAGCTAACCAATCATGGTGTGGGGAGGAGCATGTGCTGTATTATATAAAAGGTTTGTGTTTTAAGGGGGTGAAGCAGTTGATACTGCTGTTACTGAGGCCTGCCTTGAAAATATTGCTAGTGTGGTCGCAAGAGTGCTGTGACAGAGCTACATGTATCTTCATCCAGATTCTCTGTTTATTCTGCCTAGGTAGTCTCTTGTTTCTTTTCCAGAAAAAGTTTGTTCAGGGACAGCAATTCAAGTCTCCCAACTAGTGCGTTTCACACTTCATTAGGAACCTCTAAATCAGGCAAGAGGAAAGCCTGGGGGAAAGCACATTGGCCAGTTACCAGAGGAAAGGGAAAAGAACTGCTCTTAGAAGTGCCCTTGAGAAACAAATGCAGGGAGAACCAGGGACCGGCTCTTTGAAAGCTGCTACAACATGACAGTGGACACTGAAACTAATCAACAGTTTCAATTCCTAATGCAACAGCTGCTATGAACTTCTGTAGAGTGGACTATCAACAGGGTTTCACAACAGTGCAAGTCTATGATTAGGGGGAACAAATCACAGAGTTCTGTGAATTTGTGTAATTATAGCTATACATATTCTGGGTTTGCTTCTTCTACTCCTCCAGATCCAGCAGAAATTTATTCCTAAAAGAAGGAAGTTTACCAGAACAAGCTGTACAGCATGCAGTCACTTCATTTGGCAAACTAAATGTGATAAACCTAGCTCTCCTTTTAGTTCTCCTCAAGGTGTCTGACTGTTATGGTGATGACCCCAGCATAATCTTTAGGTTAGGCTAAGAATTTTATACAAAAGGGTTTGGTCTAGCCCAGTGGAAACCATTCTGAAGAGACTGGATTGAAATGAAGGTGATGGACGAGGGAGAAACTGGCTAAAGAAAAGGTTTTCAGCAGATGTTCAGAGCTTCTACATGGACAGATAGACTACATTTGCACTGTAATGGGGAGGTGTCATATAATGGGTGTATACATATGTATAAAGAAATGAGATGGGTGGAGGGTGGACTCAGATGACCTGCACTGGCAGCTTTTGGGATGGGATGGCTCAGAAAAGTTAACTGGTTTTTGGTGGAAAGAATGAATATGTGAGGAAAAGAAAATATCTGCCAGCAAGCAGTTGTAGATTGAGTGGTAGAAGCCTGTGACTAAGAGTGTACATAATTTGCAAAAGGAAGAGGGGGAAAATAAAGAAGCAGGGAAAGATAAAAACAGAAATGAAGATTAGAGGAAGTAAAAAGGCAAGTTATGATCCACCCTTCTTGTTACTTTGAAGTGAATTCTCATTCTCCATTAGGCAAGGGAAAAGTTGATAGGTCAAGGCCATTTTCTTCTTTCTCATTTGTCATCCCTCTCTGGAATTTACCTTTATTCCCCATATATTATGGAAATGAGCATGCTATAAAAACTGAGATAGATTGACAAGTGCTGTTCCAGATTTTGGCTTTGAAATCCAGGTAGATTTCATGAGAATGGTGGATGAATGCTAGGGAATGTTTGCAAACCTACTGCTTAGGTGAGGCACATCTGCCAGGCTTCACACATAGCATTGACCTCAGAATACCACTATACATTTACTGAGTGCTACTACTTGGACTGTCAGAGTAAACTGTGGCAATTTAAAATGTCAATAATATGCAGAAAATCCCCCAGCATCAATCAATAAAATATAACCTGAAATATACATTTAGATAGTTTTCTGTTAGCAGACAAAACAAGTGTTTGTTAGTTTTTACTAACTTTATAAAACTTCAAGGGGCAAAGAGCCCGTAAAATCTGAGGATGAATGTTACCTTATGGTGAGAAATATTTCCTCAAAGAAGTTAATGCTTTTTGTCCTGGCTTTTATATGTATATCATGAGGCTCTTACTTTTGTTAATTAAATAATATTTGCATATAAGAATATTAGTGTACATTTGCATATTGTAAATACTGTTGTATTTTTCATCATGCTTTATAATTTTAGTAAATTTCTTCTGACACGACATAAATACCCCATGTATGATTAACCCAAGGCCACCAGGAGGATCAATTAGCCCATGTGTGCATGAATTCAAATCATCTCTCTCAAGAATGGGCACCTAGGATAGTTCTCTCAAAGAATGAAATGTATCTCACCTGTTCAAAAGAGGTGAAGGAAGTTTAAGAAGCTGTATATTCAATAAGTCTTCAATGAAAAATTGGAGAATGGGTTGCAGTCTCAATTTAGCCTTCTGGTACTTTTTCCTGTGTAATGTCTTTATAGTCTTGGCCCAATTTTTACTTGTTTGTTAGTTATGGCTTTAATTTTTGCTATTAATGGCAAGACTTGAGGGCTTTGAATTTTTAAATTCAGATTTTGAGAAACAGAAACACAACCCAATATATAAGGGCTTTTTTTTAAAGCATAAAAACACTGCTTATTTTTTCCTGGTTTTATTTCCTTCTGTTAGAAAGAGTCCAAAAGGGTTAACTGAGATGTACTGGAGGAAGTATGTAAGGGAAACATTCTGTCCAAAATTGGGAACTTTATCATTTGTTTCAATGATTGAAAAGAATGGTCATGTGTTTACAGTTTGACAATACAGTAAGTCTTTTATTAATATGATCTTTAATAGAAGAAAAAATGTACTGTAACAGCCATAAGAAGGGATTATTTTACAAATTAAAATCAGGGTATATTGAATCACAGAATTAACTGAATTGGAAGGGACCCACAAGGCTCTTTAAATCCAACTCCTGTCCCTGCGCAGAGCATCCCCAAGGGTCACACCATGTCCCTGAGAGTGTTGTCTCTTGTGCTCTGTCAGGCTTGGTGTTATCTGTGACCCCTTCCCTGGGGAGCCTGTTCCAGTGCCCAGCCACTCTCTGGGTGAAGAACCTTTTTCTAATATCCAGCTTAAACCTTCCCTACCACAACTTCAGGCCATTCCTTGGGTTCTGTCACTGGTCACCAAAGAGAAGAAATCAATGTCTGCCCCTCCACTTCCCCTCACAAGGAAGTTGTAGACTGATTTTTTTCGAAGAACAAGGTCAGTGGTAAATTGAAGTCCTAATTTTACAGTCTTACCCACAAATGTAGGTCATGGTAATGGCATTAAGATTTTGTGAAGCCACAGGATCCTGAGTCAGGCCAAATTGGCAGAGAAGTCTTCATTTACACTGGCTGATTACTCAGATCAAAACTGAAAAAACCGAAAGAGCTGATAAAGTTTCCAGGAGTGATTCTGAGCAATAGTGCTTCATTGAAACATATCTTCATCACGACATGGAGACGCATGCAGGGATGCCTGAGGTAAGATGGATTTGGATTGGAGTTCCATAGGAGGATGTGCAAGGTTGTGCTGGTCTCCGGCTTCATGCCAGGTGCAATCTGTAAGAATTTATGTGACTGTAGTCATTTGCAGCCAGCCCTAAGATGACTCATATTCAGCAACAAGCCATTCTGCCCTATACTTTTCTAGTCTTCTGGCCTCCCTCTGAAAGGAGAGCTGGAGGGTCTATACAGTGCAGGAGTTTGGTGGTTCCTCTGTGCATGAACCTCTCTGCACTTTTGGTGCCTCAAAGCCAGAGACAGCTGGAATCCACACAAATCTTTCAGTTAAACTCCCTGAATACAGAGTCACCTTTAGTGACTATGTAGGGATTGCTCTGCAGTTTTCCTAATGCTAAAGAAAAAGGAATAAAATCCCCACATAAGTTAGCTTTGATGGCATGGTAATCCGATCTCCATGCTGCCTTACTACATTGAATAATTTTACTAGGTATTTTTCATATATGCACAAATATATATCTATTTATTTTCATGTGTAGTTAAAAGTCTGACTTGTTGATGTGTTTTATAAATTGTTTCATTTACAATTTAGAATACTCATGTATTTATTTTCAAACAGGGCTCAGAAGCTTATTTTAAAAGGCTCTAATTTTATTGCAAAGGTGGGTTGTTCTGCACTGAATAACTACAGCTACCACCAATACCTATTTAAAATACCCAACCTAAAAAAATGGACTAGTGCATATGTTTTCAAGGAAAAGTATTTTTTGCTAAAGGTAGCAGCAATACTCCATTATTGATTGCATGTGTACTGTCATACTTGATGACACACTAATCCTTTGGCTATATTACAAATTAAATGAACTCTGCTGAAAAATTAAAACAGCAAATGAAGACTCTTGGAGCCTGAAGCCATGAGATGTTCATCAGCAGAGTCTGAGTCAACAGTTTCCTAGCTAACTTTAAGAAGCATAGTGTCCTTCTAGGTGTATGTACCCTCCTGATCTTAAACAGAGCCCCTATTCATGAGCAAAATAACTGCACAGGGCAGGGAAGTTTCTGTTGTATTTGGATTTCAATACAGGAGTTCTGCTATCTGATAATAAATATAATAAAAATTCTTTGTTTCTGCAGACTGCAGATTATGAAGGGCTCTGTTACTGATCTGCTCACTGTTATTGTTTAGAGACCTAAAAAGCACCTTGACTAGTCTTTAATGGCTTCTGTATTTACATTTCTCTGTGGATTCATTTAGTTGGCAGTTGTAGACATTTGTGCCTGATGTTGCATAATTTTTGTTTTTCTGACATATACTGCCTTGCTCATTTTTGTGAAACAAGTGCTCATTGTCTGAGTCACCTGAATGAAACATTTACTTTACAACATCAGCCCAAAAGATTGCCATACTCAGAGACAGTACATAATGAAGGATGGCCCTTTGGGTTTTCCACCAGTCTATCAGCCCAAAATGATTTTCAGTTGACAGAGACCTATGCTAATTCTCCATGGACTAAATTATATATCTTATAGAAGGGCTAAGTAGACAAAACTTAAGCCTATAGATAAAAAAGTTATTCCTATAAATGACTCAATGACAGTAATGAAGACATAGCCTCCAGTCTTTGCATGGATGGCCAACATCATGGATAAGACTCTCCTTCAGCTGGGTGATTAGACTTCCAAAGCACTGTCATCTACAACCTGTTTTACTGGCAACTTAAGAATTCCTCTGATTTTTCCAGCTTCCTACTGTCCCTCCAGAAACCCATAGGACTCCTATCAGACTTGCTCCACACCTGCTACTTCCATGTGGGTGTTTCAGATGCACTGTAACACCTATCCTGCATCTAGTTTCTCTAGAGCTGAACTAAGGGCCTAAACATCCATTCATGATCAGAGGAAAGCAACAGGTGCTGTTATCCATTGTCCTATTACATACACCTAATACAGGACAGCAGAACTGCGCTCTAAGAGAACTTCACTCTCCATGAAATCAGTGGAAATTAATTTAGTTGACTTGTTCTGGTGACAACAACATCTGGACAGGTGAGTCTCACAGCATATTGCTAACACTCTCCTGTTACTGAGAATACCTACACCATAACCAACACTCTTGCTTTTGGAAATCTTGACTTCTGTTATGTCATGAGCCCTTTCAGGTTTCAAAAAGAGTGGTGGTAATACTGGTCTCAGGCCTAAACTCTGTGCTGTTATAATCAATGCACTTTCAAAAAGAGTGGTGGTAATACTGGTCTCAGGCCTAAACTCTGTGCTGTTATAATCAATGCACTTTCAAAATTTTAACTTAATAAATATCCCAGCACTTCTCTGACACAGAATACTGCATGTAAATAATTATTTTCATTTTTGAGCTAATCACTAGTGAGTGCAAGGAGATACACTGCATTCCATTAATTTTTGCAGACTTTTTTTTGTGCATTGGTCTGTAGCAGGAAAAGAAAGAATTCCTTCTTGTCTAGCCCACCAAGTGCTACTAATATATTTTTATAACAATAACCTTACTGTACATGTGTTTCATACTTCTCCACTTATAAGAAGGCAGTGACCAGCACTCTGATTTGACAAACCATGTAACTTGGATGTCACAAAAAGTCTCCGAGTTTGGAGCAGCTCCTACATTTTTTTATGATAGACTGAAATGTAAACCACTTTATACTACATTTCAAAAACATCTGCCAGTTATATGTGTTTGACTACGCTGTCTTCAAGTACTATTTCAGACTTAGATCAACATTCCCCTTGTGGGGCAGAAATTTCAGCACCTCATTGCTATCTTCTGAGCAGCTGCAAACCACTGAACAAACGTAGATTGTTTCCTCCTCTAGAGAGCCATCTGCCTGATGGATAGTAGCTCATGTCTGCTACTTCTCAGCCTGGTGGCCAAAATCTATGCCATAAGTTGGAAGATGTTCTCTTCACAACACAGTGAAAAGTTAAGCAGAAGAAATAAATGTACTTAAAATTGGACCATATTAAAATTTCTACATAAAAAGAGCTAGAACAGGATTTCGTGGTAGCACTGGTTCTGATGTCTTGCTGATTTTAAATGTTTGATTTTAATGTCAATTTAATCTTGTTTTTGGAATTATGCATGTGTGGGTATGAAGCTCCCACTCAAAACACTTTTTTGTCTGTGAAAGTTACCAGTTACTACTGCCCTGAACATTTCTGAGCTATGTCTGTCCTTATTGCATATATTTTCTCAACATTTTGTTAGCTGTTAAATTTTTCAGATTAGCATTTGTATTTCTTTTTGTGTCATAGCACTCAGCACATCTAAACTGTAAAACATCAGAAAATATATTCCAAAATAAGAACATCAAGAACAGATGGCTTGCTCTCATAATGCTTTAATTCCGTTCTATTACTTTTTTCAAGTCCAAAATTTATTATGACACTAGTAGTGTGCAGTACTGTGTCTCAGGATGGAAGTTGTGTTATTTTAATGATGTTCATAAGTATTTATTATGCAATCACTGTGGGATAAATAGCTTTTGAATAAAGAATTCACTATTTTGTGCAACAGTTAGAAAAAGATTGTTGTTGTAGGTGGAGATTTGGGATGTTCCCATAATGTATGTATAGAATACTATTATTGACGGTGTTGTCAAACTGAAATGTAAAGGAAGATACCTTTCTTCTCCACAAATTGTTCCAATTAAGAACACAATGAGCACATATTTTACAAATACTCTGTTAGTTCAGAAGATTTTCAGATTTCTTGGTGCCAGATGCAGAGAACTTCATGCCAGAGAGCTTTTTAAGTTGGAGTCCTATAAAGAGTGACAAGTTAACATCTTTTTAATGATGAATTAATGGGCAGTAAAAACATTGCAATTCCAATATGTACAGACCCTTGTGTTTAAAGGCCTGGATTCAGTGAGAGTGGTTCTGTGACCTTTGTGGTACTAGTAAAGGTTGGGTTCAGTGCAGGCAGTGTCCAATCATTCTTTCAAGGTTAACTACACATGCCAAGCTGGGAAATGAAACAATTACTAACAAATTTTATGGGTATATTCTGTCAAATTTAAAAGGCAATAAGAAGTCTAAATTAAAATTATGCCTGAGCAAAGTACAAAAAAAAAAAAAAAAAAGGAAAGAAATTAGGAAATTCAGGTTGGGGTTTTTGGTTCTTTTTTTTTTCTTCTTCCTTAAGTCATCATTCTGAACTAGGCACTGAAAATATTGGTGGAACTAAAGAAGGTATGTGGGAGGCACCACATACTCTTGGAGGGAAAAATCCACAATGGAGAAGGCAAGAGTGCTCAGGAAGGATGACATCAGTCATCACCTGGGCAACAGTGACACAGTGAGTGTGAATGATTAAGTATACTTAACTTTTAATTAACTTTACCCTGCTTTCCTTATTTTAGAAAGTTAAATAAACTTCATTTTATGGTATTCACTAAACCAATGAGCAGAGTGTAGAATTCTGCTCTAATTAAAGTCAACAATATGGCAAAACTGTGTTCAAAACATAAGGAAGAAATGTTTCTTTGCAACTGAAGTAGTTCCTTATATTTTGTAACACTTTTATATTTTTTAACTGCTTCCCATTAGTGGCAGTACACTGAAGTCTCAAAAAAAAGTTATTATCATCTTGCATGTTTCAGGAAAAGCAGAAAAGGTATTTTTTTTATATAACTAAATGATTTCCCAAAATTACAAGCTCCATTTCTCCCCCATGTAACTGGAAACACACTCAAAGAAATAATAATAGCCAGAACAGGAAGTTGAAGAGAGCAGATCTAAAGTTGCTGTTTAAAAGGTTTGAATCAGGAGTAGAAATATTTGATATTGAAAAAATACTTTTCTCTGTGTTTGTGGGTTGATTCTCAGTCAATGAATTTCACCCCATAGACCCTTTGAGATCTTTCAAAACTGTGTTTTTCCACGTGGTAGCAAAATGCTAGATTCTAAAATGTATATCTTGTCATTTTGGAGTAAGCAGAATTTTGCCATTGGCTTCAGCTCTAGGTGAGCAGTGATACAAGATATTAAAACATGTTATTTTTTTCCACTTCAAAAAATCTCTTTTATTAGAAATCAAATTTCTTTAACAAAATGTATTCATTTTTGGAAATGTCACTGAATAACTGCATACAAGATGTAGTTTCCAAAGAGAAATTGAGACCAGGCCCCAGCCTGCAAACAAGGATATTAGCACTCTGCTTTAGCTTTCCTGAAAGAGCTCCCCATTTCTAAACTTACGAGTATATTTGAAAACTCTCTTTATTTTTGAGGTTTCTTTCTTCTGCCTCAAAATCTTAGGTAAATACAAATAAAAATAAATTTTTAAACAAAAGAATTCTTGTTTTCAAGCCAGCTGTTCCATCTACATTGCTACAAACTATCATCTTACTCTACCTGACTTTATGATAAGTAAAGATCTGGCTGCCCGGCTGTGCCTGTGAAAGGGGAAAGCTCTGATATATCTGTTTGTAACTGACAACTGGGGAAAGT
Organism: Orthonyx spaldingii; assembly: GCA_013397795.1. Classification (NCBI taxonomy): domain Eukaryota; kingdom Metazoa; phylum Chordata; class Aves; order Passeriformes; family Orthonychidae; genus Orthonyx; species Orthonyx spaldingii. The sequence continues at coordinate 1,014,821 of VZTJ01001735.1, read as the reverse complement.
CCTTTGCTTTTCTCTACTGATTTTCCTGGTTCACCAGTGTGCAGGACTCCTTGTTTCTCCAGTTAACTATAACAAATCAGCACTGCTGTATGCCTGGATTCCTGCTCTGTTCTTCCTATCTGCCTGCTGTACTGGTCCCCTCTGCAGGCATAATGATAATTAAATTATATAGCCTGTTTCATATGCCTGGGCAAAGTAGATAATCTTCTGATCTCAAATCCAACTAAGACAGAGGTAGAAGATGTTTAAGGAAAGAAGAGAATATTAAAAAGTGTGGAAGTCAAATCAATCAAATCAGAGTAATTGAGGGGAAAAAACCATTGCGTTTGAAATAGGCAATTGGAACAGCAGGAAAACATACTTATTTCTGTAGAGTATGAGCTGACCCATAGCTGCTAAGAGGTTTTCAGACAGAAAGTGGAACATAGACATAGGGGAGAGAAAGAAATTCTTGTTGTTGTCAAAGTCCTTGGTTTTCATTTCAATAGCGAGGAAAAAAAATGGCAGTGATATGTGAAAAAAAACACCCACAAGTTGTTGTTGGTCTGCTGCTAATTTTTTTAACATATTCACTTCCTACCAGCTAATTGAAGAAGGGAAAAATCACACAATTCAACAAGTGAAATATGAAAGTTCAACCTGACATCTGTTCAATTATGGCTTTTGCAATACCATAAAAAACCAAATGCACTTAGGTAACTTTTTTTTAAAAAAAATTAAAACATTATTGAAAACTGTTATCCCTTTCTACAAGGCTACCTGTATATTCCTTGTATATTTCTTTGTCTCCCTAGGGAGGTCAATTGAATTTCAATTTATCAGCTCTGCATTTCTTTTTGTATTATTCTGATGTATAGATTAACGTGTCAGATTTAAACCCCAAGGCTTTGACCTCTGCTCTCCGTTAGGAACTTCAGGATTGTCTTCTGCAATGGCATCTACACAAAACCTGTGGTGGAGAGGTTGTGATGCAGTTAAGGAGAGCTAATTATAATTAATTAATCAATTTATTAATGCTTTGGAACATTCAAGTTCTATGATGTCTCCCTAAGTAACCTCATTATCTTATTTTCATTGCCTTCCTCTTGTCTATTCCCTTCTTTATTTTTGTGTCAGATCTGCTTGCTGCATCTAGTTTCAAATTAGATTCTTTAGGGCAGGGACAATGTCAGACCTTGTTTGTACAGTAGCCAGTGTGTTTAGGCCTTATCCTGACTGGAGCTTTTGGACACAACTGTAATTAATTATCATTTACAGCTGAGACATAGGGATGTTAAATGCCTTGTTCAGGGTGTCAAAGCAAGTCAGCAGCACAGCTGCAAATGAAACCCAGATGGCATCTTTCTTTACTCCAACTGCAAGACCACTGCTTTTTCTGAGGTACATCTGCATTGAAATACATGTTCTAAAATGTTACAAAATATTCCCAAGAAGAAGGATGGTGGTTTTTATTTGCACAGACTTCTAAGATACCTTTTTATGTTAAAATACAAATCTTTTCTTAGTCTATAATTACAGAAGCCTCTGGTTGCCATAAAATAACTTCTTTCCCATTCTCAATAAAATCTCTTTGTTTTATTATAGCCAAAAAGTTTTCAGTATAATGTGGAGATACAGAAGATTTAGGAGACTGAGAGAATGTGATATGACAATTTGGGCCTGAAGAGGAGACTGGCAGATGCTGGGGTAGATGTGTTGTACTGTAGGGGTATCACATGCAGGAGTGGCTGCTTTTGGATACACCTTTGCAACATTTAAGATTAGGCATGTCCTGCATGAGTGTTTATAATTCAGGAATTGACTCTTATCTGTTAGTAGTTTAGTTCTACATCTTCAAGAACTTAAAACAATGTAAGATGATAAATATTCAGCCAATGATAGAAATCCTGCATACTTCAACTTTGAATTCACTGAGTTGAATCAATTCAGCTGTACCTTTCTAAATCATGGGCTACAGACTGCCATAATCAGACTTTTTCTATTGTTTCTGCCATCAACAACAAGCTTGAGAGAGTGACATGGCTATAGTGTTCTTACTAATTAATTGGAAGGAGTCGGACTTGTCAAAGGCTTAACAACAAATAAAATATAAATGAAAATTACTGAGTTTATGTGCATCTGTTTGAAAGACTGTCATGTAGTGTGTTTTTTCAGGCATGGGGCAGAAATGTTCTTTGATCAAACCAGTTCTGGAAAAGAAACATTTAAAACAAAGCTTTCAAGTCAGTTTTAAGAAAAAACAATGATTTTATGAGAATTTGTAAGTATCTGTGGATCTTAGATTACAAAACAATAAAAAAATTGTATAAATCACCCTGAAATATGTGAATAAAATTATTTGTGAAGCTAAACTTCAGCTACAGAGAGTATATCTAACAGCTGCAGTGGTAATGAAAGAAATATACACATTCAAATCTGTGTCTGAAAAAAGAAAACAAAACAAAAACCAAAATATACCCTTTCTTAGTAATTTGCAGATGTGTCAATTTACCAGGTGTCTCCTTTCGTGTTTTGAAGCTCCCTAGATTCCAGTGTTTCTCCAGTGGGCATGCCCAGAGTACTCTGTCCTGCAACTGGGAAGCTCCTGCCTCTCCTCTAAGTGTTGATCTACTTTATTCAGCATGACATATCCCAGTGCTAACATACCTGAAAGTTCAACATGTAAGAGAGATATGTAAGGCTGTGGTTACACAAGTCTTTTAGTCCCAAATGAGAGTGCTTTTTTGAATATAACAATTATCCTCATGCAGCACACTTTGGCATCTTGGGTTGGTTTTGAAGCATGTGAATTGCATTCCATTCAAATGAAAACAAACTGGCATATATGGTCTAAGAGTGCACCAAGATTTACACATCTGAAGTTAGAGGAAACGAATGGCTTGTAAGCTAGAGTTTACTCTTACCTCACTAGCTTGGAATGGACACATTTGAGTCTTCCCACTTGAATGCTGAGATCTGCCAAGAATGCCTTATTTGATCCTAATCTAACTCTCCTGATATTCTCTGACATGGCCAGGTTGCTAAAAAAAAAAAAAAAAATCTACTTTTCCAAACAAAAGTGATACTGATTGTATCCAATGTATTAACAACAATTTTTGCCTTTTTTTTTTTTTTTTTGAACTTTCTTGGGTTTTTTTGTTTTTCCTATGATAGCTGAGGGAACTTATTTCAACAACCAGAGTATCTACTTCTATGCTAACTACTACTATTCTACTTCTGGCTAACTAATTACAGGAATAATATTCTTCTAGGCAGATTCTCTTCCTGAAGCTGGAAGGAATTTACCCAAGCTACATCATGGCAATGAATATATTTCTAGTTCCAAACAATCAATTTCTTCTGAAAAAATCATGTTGGTCTAATACTCAGCCCTATTGAACAGACTACACAGCTTGACATAGATTTTTAATTTCAGTGCTAGAAACCACCAAGTCTTGTTGCCTTCTCAGTATTGTCTTTCTCCTTGCTTCTGTATCACAAGACTATTTCATAAATGAATTTATTTTGTTTTTCTAGTTCCTTAGACAATCTCTACTCACAGAATCTCAAACATAAGCCAACTTTTCTTTTACACATCACAGCCTTCTACTAATATTCTGCTAAACATATGCAGTCTTATTTTTGGGTCATTTTCTTTATCCTCCCTTTTTCTCTAAGTTGTGGCTACTTACGTCCCTTCTTTATAATCTTTCTTTGAAGGTATTTATAGACTCGTATCATGTCCTGCATTAATCTTTCCTATTCTCAAGTATACGAAATTAGATGCCTCATCTCTTCACTTACATCTTTTTGTCCAATGTAGAGCTCTTGTTCTCGCCGCCATTTGTTTGCATTTTGCATGTAAATTTAGTTGCTTTTGCATAAAAATTTCTGTGAAATTACTCTTGTGTTGGGTTGACCCTGGCTAGACACCAAGTGCACACTGAAGCCCCACTTTCACTCCCCTCCTCAACTGGACAGGGGAGAGAAAACACAGTGAAGGGCTCATGGGTCAGAATAAGGACAGGGAGACAACACTCACAGATTACCACCACTGTGGTAAAAAAGGGCAAAATATATTTGATTGGGCAAATAAATTGAATTTTTTTACCAATCAAATCAGAGCAGGATAATAAGAAATAAAACCAAATCTTGAAGCGCTTTCTCCCCACTTCTCCTTCTTGGGCTCAACTTCACTTACAATCTTCTGTACCTCCTCACCCCCCAGCAGCACAGGGGAACTGGGAACAGGGGTGGCAGCCTGTTCATCACACATTGTATCCACCTCTGCTTCCTCCTCAGGGGAAGGATTCTTCACACTCTCCCCCTGCTCTTTCTCCCACGGGAGACAGTCCTTCATGAATTTGTAGTTTTACATTAACTGCTCCAGCATGGGTTCGTTCCACAGGGTGCAGTCCTTCAGTAACCACCTACTGCAGTGTGGGTTTCTCATATGGTCACAGCTTTCTTCAGGTATCCACCTGCTCCAGCCTGGGGTCTCCCACAGGCTGCAGGTGGATCTCTGCTCCACCATGGATCTCCATGGACTGCAAGGGGACAGCCTGCTTCATCAGGGTCTTCACCACAGGCTGTTCCCTCCTTTTGCTCTGGTCTGCAAAGTTGTTTCTCTCACATAGTCTCACTCACTTCTCCCTTCCCCGCTGTTGATGTGCAGCTTTTCCCCCCTCACCTTTCTTTACTGCATTATCCCAGAAGTGCTACCACTGTCACTGCTGGGCTCAGCCTCGACCAGTGGTGGGTCTGTCTTGGAGGTGGCTAGCATTGACTCCGTCAGACTCAGGGAAAGCCTCTGGCAGCTTCCCATAGAACTATCCTTACAACCCCCTTACTACCAAAACCTTGCCACGCAAACCCAATACACCTTTCAACCTTTTGAAAAAAAAGATTAAATAATTTTGAATCTCAGTACAGCTAACATTCCATCTCTCAGGTTAATCCTTATCTGAAAGACCACAGAGAGAGGGAATACTTAGATAGTATTTATCTAATACACCTTTCAATCCTTAAGTGATTTCCAGAAAGTTATAAACAGGTAAATCTGTCCATAGATTATGGTAATTTGAGTCTAGTATTTTTTTACCTGTATTTCTGAGGAATGGATATTATTCAACCAGGTTCCACATGTCTGCACTCCTTTGTCTGTCTGCTCCTCTCCAGTAATTCTCTAATCTGCTGGCAATTTTAGTTTCAGACACATTTGAGAGAGGAGTAGAATCATGATAAGTATGCTATTTCTTTAAGATTGATGAAAACAAGTGATTGGGTGGAAAAGATGGAGAAAGTTACTAACTTTATCTTTACAAAGAAGAGAGATTTACAGTAAGATAGCACAGTTTTATTAGATGCCAGAGAATCTAGTTTGCATTGTTGGTTTCAGTCTCACACAGTTTCCCCATTTGGTAATGCAAAACCCCTAAACGAAGTTTTCCCAATGCCTGATTTTCTTAACTGCAGCTGTGGATTCTCTATGCTGTAAAAAGGCATGAGTTTATTCTGCAATCTAGTATAATTCAGTTAAGAATTATCATTCAACCACAAGATACAAATCTATTTGCAATCAAGCTATTCATTATTTCTTGTGTTGCTTGTTATGTATATTTGTCACCCTTGTTCTTTCTTAGATTTGCTGCTTTTCAAATAAATGTCATCTACACTTTTTTTGTAGTCTCCTCTGATTGATAACTATGTTGATTCTCCCCTCAAATGAAACTTTGCTTCAGACATATTGTCCCCACATTTTGTCTGTTGTGCTGACATTTGGAACAGACATCAACCATTTGCTCCTGTTTGATATGTCTGTTCCAGCTCCCCAGTTCATGCCCCACTCACTCCACTCTAATTAGCACAAGAAATGGAAAAGGTTTTTGCTTTGTAAAGAAGTTGAACCATTATTCTACTTTGAACCTGATTCTTGCTCACCTTTTGCCCTTAGTTTCCATCTTTGAGTATGTTATATATGATGTATATCCTGATTGTGAGTAGATACAATCCCCACTGCTTTGCTTTGCTGTGGAAATAACTTTTTGCATGATGAAAATTGTAGCAGAGTTAAACAGCCAAAACATCTGCATTGCATGGCAAATAGGATTGCTAAAAATTGTCGTGTTTGGAGCTAGACTGGCTAATGAAAGTAACTCAAGAGATGAGTTTGGACTTAAGCTAACACTCTCAGGGACTCAGAGCTAGGTACACAAAAGGGCACTGCCACTGCAGGTGCCTAACTCCAAGTTGAATTCTCAGGTTGCTTGCTAAGGTTTAGCACTTCAGGCTCAAGCTGCTGAGGTTATCACCTGTAAATTTCTGGCTTCAAGGACTGGATGCTGGATATGCTTAGGAGAACTTACATTCTGGCAGTGCACTTTCCATTTAATTTTTGCATAGGTCTGTCTGCCCAACATGCTGACTACAGTGTTTTCAGCACAAGTTTTCAGTAAAGCTCTTGATCCTTAACTTGGAGCCCAGTATTTCAGTATGTGTAACAGAGTACTTAAAAGACTACTGCAATGTGACACATCAGTATCCTATGAGGATTTAACTTTGAATAGTAAACAGACAGTTGCCCAAAAGTGGCATCTGCAATGGCCTTTGGGTACATTTCAGACCTGAAACTTTAATGAAAAACCCCACAGGGCCCTCTCTTCTTTTAGCATCCTACAAGTTTGTCAACATTTAGAAGTGTCTTCCTTCACATGCACCAATGGGATATGTGAAGCTTTGTTGATCTAGCTCTTCATACAACTGGATGGCACTTGGACATGGAGTTATGGAGCCTTGTAAACTCAATCCCCTACAGCCCATACCCTCTATATGGCTACACTTTGTATCTTCACAGCTGTCACTTTGAAGCAATACCTACCCCATCTGCACAAAGGGACTGAAAAATGAATGAAAAACATCAAACACAAATCCATTCTTAAAAGAATAAGTTATCATTACTTGAGTAAGCCATAGTTACTATTCAGCTATGCGTTTAACTGGATCAATTCGTAAGGTAATTTGAAGAGTTTTAAACCTCAGTGAGAACTGTCAGTGTCAATTGTGGCTTTGTTATTATTTCTGATGCAACCACTCAGTCATGTTCCATCACATGCTCCTTCGCTTGGGCATGGCATTGTGCACCCATTCCATACCTATCCTTTATGAAGTGATTTCCTAAGTCCACACTTGGCTTGGCTTCAGAGTCAGACACAATAAATAAATCCACAACTACAGGACTGCTGAAGAAGACAAGGATCAAAAAACAGCAAGGGATCAAAACTAAGCCAGCTAGTAGGAAATGTGGTTCTATCTGGAGTGTCACCCACCTTCTCAGTATAAGCACTGGCCCCAGAGTTTCTGTGAGATTGACAGTCAGAACCTCAAGTACTCGTGATGCCCCAAACGCAGTTTTCCATTAAATAGTAAACTTAGTAATTTCTTGTGAGAACAGAACTACAGATGGTAGTACAACTATTAGACTCATATGTAATCTTCCTATGCTTATAATATCATTTAGTGCTTTTCTGTTCTCACCTCCCTTCCACTGTTCATAATTTTCATAGGAAATGTATATAGTCACTGCACAATTTGTTATGCTCAAAAATTTTCAAGGATTTCTCTTATTTCAGATGACAAGGAGTTTGTAGGGCTCTGATTTGTTATTTATTCATTAATTTTGAATTTTAGATCAACATTATGGATCTTTATATTTAGCCTACCCAAGCTGATCTCAGTTCTAAAAGTGGAAAATTATAATACTTAGGCTATAAACATGAATTTTCTAACTAGAACATACAGGTCCAATAACTTTCAGAAGTAAAAGTTTTTAATAGTTCTCACTTTGGGTGTAAGTGCCTAAAGTCTACAAAGACTGCACTTCAGATTCTTATCTCTTTTTTCATATCTATGTACTTCAGAAACCTGGTAATCCTTTCATACTTGTTTTTTAATTGCCAAGAGCCAATAACTTGCTTTTCAATAGGTGCTGCACTGTCCAACATATCTGTATTCCTGTACCTAGTCATCTCCGTGGGAATTTGAGAGATACCAGGTTGCAAGCAGAGTCAGAGCATATCCTCAGTATTAGGTCGAAAAAGATACTCTTTCCTATATTTTAAAAAATTCTACTGGGTTTCCTGGATTTCAAATTGCAATAGAGGTTTAAGCAAATTGTTAGCCAGCATCAATACTTTGTCTGAACACAGAAACATAGAACCAATACTTTGAAAATCCTCTTGGCAGAATAGTGTTTACAAGTACTTTGGTACTGCAGCAGTGGTTGCAAGGAAGAAGGATTTGTTGGCATATCATCTGTGGCTTTGGAAACATCTTTTATATCTGCATAATGGACCTGACTACTCTCTTTAATCTCTTTAAAATTTTGCCTTTGGTGCCCAAGCACAATTAGTGAATCTTCTGTACTTTCCATGGCTGAAATAAGAAAGTTGTCATTAGAAATAAGATGGATTCCAGTGGTGACCACAGTGATGCTGCCTGGCACTCCTAGATAATGCTCTCCCCTGAGAAGCCTTACCCTAGTAATTACTTTCTTCTCCATTTTGTCAACCTATTTGAAATCTATCACTTCTAATGAGTATTTATCTCCAAGTCAGTAAATCTGTATTAGGTAGCACTTTGTATAATGTCTTATTTTAGTCCATTATCCATGGTACTCTATCCTATCTACACAGGCTTCATTCCCACAATTTTCTCCACGTTGACTGAACCCTTTGCTCATGCAGAGCCCCTTGGACTTCACCATCATTCCATATGGACTTAAGACTCCATTTGCATGGATAAATGGTGAGATCTAGGTCAGTAATTACAACATAGGAAATGATCAGATTTTTTTAAAGCATTGACTATTTTTAATAAGCTTACTTTTAATTATTAATTGAAATCCCCCTAAATATTCGCATATTGATTCCCTTGTATGCCTGAATATTATGCCTAGAATCTATGAAAAATTAATTGGCCAGATTTTTCCCAGTTCTTTCTTCCTGCCGTATAGGGTTATTTTTAGTCTCTGAATCCCTAGCTTGATTAACATTATCTGCAAAAGTTCAAAAAGTCCTTTGGATAGTTCCTTAAAATATTCAGGTGCACCATTTTTAAATGTCCAGACACATCTTAATTTTGTGCAACAGTAGTTAGTAAGCAGAGAAATTATTACAGGGCACATTAAGAGAAATAAACATCAAAGATGTTCAAGTCAGTGAACTGCAACTTGCAGGGTCAGGTACTGGCCCTACAATTAGAATCTGCATATTTTTATTAGTATTAACAAAGCTTATGACTGCTTTTATCCTTTGAGTTATTTAGCCCCAGTCAGGACAGAGACCTTGTTGTTCTTGGTAAAATACAGATGAGGAAACAAACCTTCTCAACAGGCTCAAGCTCATCATGAATGCTGCGTGTGGCTAAGTGATTCCTTTGATAGACATTACAGGTAGGGAAGGTTTACAGCCAAGAAAAGGGCCATCTCCTTAGGAAAAAAGCTCTTACTGAACTAAGGCGGAAACTTTGGGACAATGACCAAACCTTTTAATTTGTTGACAAGGACTATCTTAGCAGCTCCTGACACAAGTGGAGTTCACTGCTGGTTTCAGTCTGCAAGGAAGGTGGTGACACCTTCATCTCTGGTGGTGACAAATGGAATCCGTGAAAGAATACTGCAAAAACCATTGTAAGACATGTATGTTCCCTCCTGCGAAGAATGGCCAGCCAAAGAACATAACCTCTGCAGATCAACAGAAGACAGTGCAATGACCTTCAGTGTGAGAACACAAATATGGGGGCAATGGTTTTTCATTTTTAATTGCTTCATGCGTATTTGGGAAAGGTCCATGTAAGGAAGATCATCTGTCTCTGCTTTGCCATGGTCCACACATGGATGCAATTGTATTCACACAGCAAGTTGCAAGACCAAGCCTGTAAATACATTTAGTAAGTTAGAGGCAGACATAAACTAAAACCATGTGTATTTGCTTTTGAGGCAATCAGCTTCAGTAGTGTTGTCAGCACCTCTGAGAGCCCGCCCCAGGTGTAGACGACCTTATTCACTATAAACACATTCAGTGAAATAATTCTGATGTTATCCATTTATGGGGATGTTAAGAGGCATGACACCACCCAGTTCTTAGGTGTTTCACTGAGGAATTTTTGGAACCTGATTACACAGAAAATGCTTTCACTGGAAGATCTTGAAACAATTTTTCAAGGATAAGTTTTTGTGCTGTTATAAATGAAGATTTATTCATGAAGAGACACATTCAGCTACAAGCAGTAAGCAAGTGTAAAGATTTTTCACTGCTTCAGATATCAAACTAAAGCCTTATTAGAACAGGCACTGGTTTCGGGATGGCAGGACACTTGGTCTTGGAAAAATCAGAGCTATGAACTAGTAATCTAGGCTCAAACCCTCAAAAGTAGTTTCAGCAACCTGAAAGCCCACAGGCTTCCTATGTGTTCCACTGAGAAAGGTTTAGGGTTTTAGATTTGTAAGCAATTAAGAGAAGTTTTCAGTTCACCAAGAACATAGACATCTACATTTATCAAAACATTTCACAAGATCCCTTCCTACTGATATAGGTTTATTACTGTCTAATGAGGGCATGTGGGTTTTTTAACAATTGTTTTCAAGCATATAATATTCTGTGACAGCAAATGGCCTAGAGGAACCCAAGTCTTCTCTGTACTAAATGTTTTGATAATTTCTTACAAATTGATCACATATTTCATGTAGGAGAATACTCCCTCTTAAAAAGGGGAAAGATTGACCTTCATTGTCCTCTTTTACTCTGGACTTGCCTTTACCACATAAATATGTCATTACTCTTTGTCACAGGCACAATGGTCTTGACTCTTGGCATTTTAATTAATTAATTAAATTTATTGACCAGAAGCACAAACTTTGTGCTATTGAATTGAGTAAAGATTACTTTAATTGTATATTAAGTAAACATCTTCCCCTTCCTCCCAGCAGGTTCACCTTCAGTCAAACAGCCCTACTCCTCCCTTCCCAGCCTCACATCCTCTTGTCTTCTTTGTATGTTCCACTTAGTCTATCCCAGTTCCTTTGGTGAGGTGTTGAGGGGCAGAAGTGGTTTGGGACACTGTGTGATGGTTAATTTCAGATCCTCGGTTCTACCTGATGTTGCTCTGCTCCAGAATGGATTGCCATGGGCTACAACCTCTCAGGGATTTTTCCCTGCCATGAGTTTCCTGTGAGCCTTTGTCCCTCAGAGGTGACCTCCGCTGACACAGAGCTCCTCCTTTCAAGAGTGCATCTTGAGCTATGCCTCCAGCAATATCTCCTTCAACGCATCTTCTCCATTTCTTCTTCCCCACAGCAGCATAAGGTACTTTTGAAACCTGTTTTAGCAGAGGACCCATGTGCTTCTGTGACTTGCTGAATTTTTACCACATGATGGAGTGCTAACAGTTGTTTCAGGGCAGCTGAGCCCAGCTGTGGACAGCATAAAACAGTTTGTGGCATATTCCCTCAGAGGTCACTCTACAGCATCTTTTAAAAACCCTGCAACTTCTGCCCAGCACTTCATTAAAGAAGTTTTGTATTTTTTAAAAAAAGAGCATTCAAAGAAGTTAGAAAAACTTGAAGAAAAGGGGTGAGAGAAGACATTTGAAAAAGTTACAGAAATCAAGGCTTCAGGAATGAGGGTTTGAACAAGGGTCTTGAAGATCAGGATATCATGTAAGTGCTTAAAAGAAGTTCCAGTTTGGTAAACAAAAGACCTAAACCACAGTCACAGCTCAAATTATGAGTTGTGGATAGGGAAATATATAGCTAAAGATTCAATGGCTCATTAGAAAGGAAGCTGAAGTTTTTTGAAATTATAATGCACCAAACCATTATTCTTTATCTCCTGCCTTCCTCTTGCTATGCATTTTACACTACAGGTAAAGGGTTAAATTGTCAAAAAAGGCTTAACATTATGACTTCTGATTTTAAAGCAAGCTTCCAACCAGTTGTCTCTCCTTACTCCCAAACCAATAATACACTATATCTCAATGGAAGAAAACTGAACCAGAAGATAGATGATAGAAATCAGTAAGAAGAAAAGTACAGCTGAAGTGATTTTCCGATTATATAAGATGTTTGTGGTGTAATTTCTTTTTCAGAAAGAGTTAAAAGAACAATGACAAAATAAGTATCTCTTGTTGGTGTGGGCATGTGGCCAAGAGACCTCTTCTCAAAACCTACTTTCATCTGAGTTTACATTCTTCATGAAATACAGCCATAGATAGACATATCACCGCAAGTCTATCTGCAAGTCAGAAGTTCATATCTCACCCTATCATGGGTAATTGCTGATGTATTAAAAATGCCAAGGTGAGGGATTAAATAAGAGAAAATAATTAAAAAGTGAGTATCATCCCTTGGTTACGGTACTCTTCCACTGCAGGAAAGATCTCATGTTAAACTACAGCTGGAAGAAGGTAAAAGAAGAAGAAGAATTTAATATATTCCTGATCTGAACTTATACTTTTCAGTCTCTTGTTGAAGGGGAAGGAGAATCTCTCTGCCTTTTGGTGGATAGGCATGCTCTGCAAATGATTATTGTGATGGATCTGTCAAGCAAAAATGGTGGAGGAACACATGATTTGTGAATATTTTGTGAACCTAAGCATGAATTGGAGCTTCAAGAAATTCAGCACTGACTAGGCAAGAGACATTTTGCTCATATACACTTATTGAAACTCGGGTGCCTAAAAGACTTCACTGGAGAAAACTTTGTCATAGACACTTGATAAATTGAAGGAATTTTAAGTGCTAATGATAAGTATTAAACTGCATGCTCAGAGACTTATTAAGGCCTCTAAATGACTCTTGAAAACCTACCACAAAGTAGTAGGTACAACATGCAGCCACAAGATACAAGTAGAATAGAGTTTTTAAGTGACAGAGTATATAGACAGAAAAGGGATTGCTTAGTGAAGAAGACAGATGGAGTGAACAATTGAATGACATTTACTAAACAGGAGAGGAAAGCGATAGGGAAAAGGGACAGCTGTAATGAACACATACATGTAGAATGGTGTGCTAGATTTAAAGGACATCTGGTGTAAGGGACAGCTGAAGTATATGAGTGACATGCCCTAGATATACGGTTGAAAGTTCTGTGCCTGAGTGACAGCTGGCTTAGCTATCATGGGTGACATGTCCTCCACAGAGGAATACAGTGCTGGATACAAGTGACAGCTAGTGTGTACTTTATGAGTGAAATATCTTTGTTACAGCAGGAAAATATGAGGAAAAATTATCTGGGATGCCTGAGCAACATGTTCCTGACCAAAGAAGGAAGAGTTAGATGCAACACAAAGATGCAATGCATAGGTAACACAACCTAGAAGGGGAGAAGAGCAGTAAGCGGACAAGCGCAGTAGGACCAGACTGGATTAAAGAATCCTGGTGAGAAGGAGATATCCTAAGTGTGATGTATGACAGGAGTGCACAGTTGATACAACACTGGCTGAAAGTACTGTCAGTGGCCAAAGATGATCGAGTCAGCAGCTGTCTGCACCCAACACAAGGATGTAGCCATAGTCCTTGATCTTTCCTGTACTCCCCTGAAGTGGGTCAAATTTTCCATGGGGACCATCATGGGATTTCTATAATCATAAGCACAGTTCTTAACGGTGTCACTGTATTTTGTCCGTATTTGAACATTTATAAAGAAATAACTAAGATACATCAAAGTAGTCCAAACTGTACTTCTAGGGAGTTATCTTTCAGCTGATTTTTTTCCAGTCAATACTCTTCTGCAAGGGTAGATAAGTGAAGACACTAGTTTTTGGTCTCAGAGAATTTTTCATATTAATTCCCTCACTCGACAACATATTTCTGGAGACTTATCTAACTGCTCTGTGATCATGAGGCAGGAAACCGTGATTATGATCAGTGATATTTGGAATGAATCCTTACTTTTCTGAGACTTTCTATCGTTGTATAAATATTCAGTCAGTACTAGCCCACAGATACTTAGGTTCTATGGTCTTGTTTTTTATGTATCCGTACATCCAAATTTGTGCACATATCTTATATATATATTTATATTTTTGTTTTTTTAATATTTATTTTCATATTTTTATATTTATTTTTATATTTTTATACAGTTTTTTGTGTATCATGACAAAATATAGAAGATTTAGCCACAGATGGATGTGTGTTTATAGATAAACACAATCAGAAGAAGACTACAGAAGTTCAAAAGTCATCAATCAGGGATCCAGACTCATAAGCTAGGCTTAAAATCAATGGGATGTAAATAACAAATAAAAACTATATGAGACTACATTTCATTCATCCAACTATGAGGGTATTCTGAGTCTTGTAGTGTTCATACTGCCTTTAGTTGTAAAAGGACTAGAAAATTCTTTTCTTTTAATGAAAACTCCAAGCCCCAGTGAATTGTATGACTTCAGGAGCCAGGGATTAAGAAAAATATGAAACATCATTAGACATATAATAAAATCCCTATGATAGAATCACCTGAACTGGCAACAGTGAGGTGGAAGGCCAACTTTAATTTAACCCTAGAGTGTGATGCAACACAGTCCCACAACACAGGTCACACCTGTGAGGCAGAACTTAGCTCTCAAGGATACTCAAATTCTCTTTTATTGAATATTCTTCATAAGTATATTGCAGCTTTGGCATCTGAGAAGACTTATGGAAAAAAATACTGTGAAGTATAACATTGTAGTGTGCTATACAGGAACAGACAGGTTTTAAAATACTTAACCAGTCTCTTCACACAAATTACACCAAACACTGTTACTGGTGACCATCTTATACACCTATTAAAGGAACAATGCTTGTTCTTGCAGCTGGGAATAGCTTTTATCTTGAACTGAATAGATTCTGTGAACCCAAGGCTCAGGTGTAGAGAAGTAAATGAAACTTTGACTGTTTTCCTCCAAGTAGATAGGAAATGGCCAGATCCTGGGCATCCTGCCTACATCCATATATTTAGTGATTAGAATAAGTAAGAATGAAGCAGTAGTGGCTTTTTGTTGACATGGTTATCAAAGGGCTCTTTGGAGCTCAGAGGTGCCTGCTAGAAGTAGGATGTGCTCCACAGCTGCAAAGCAGGTGAGCATGATACAGGATTGTGTTTAGTAATGGGTAGCACCAATTTATTTGTAAAACTCAGAGGTCTCTCCAGGGCCTCTGAGCAGTGGGAGCTCACAGTGCATCATGCCTCTTTGAATTTCTAAAGCAAACAATAATCAGCCTGAGTGCTTAGAATGCCCAGCATAAAAGCTGCCATTATAAATATGAAGATAAAAAGGCATGGGTATAAATGAGGTAGTGCAGGGAAGGAAAAACACCTTACTGAAATCTAAGCAAACCTACAAGTCCAGTTTAGGAAATGAGAAATAAGCCTGCTGTCTTTCAGTTTGTTCAGGGCACTTGGACAGGGTCACCCCATTAAAGCCTTATAGGATACAGATACGGGATCGGAAGAAAAGCCACCCAGATTATTGATTTATCTCTCCTATTTGATAATAAGCATGTTGGGTGGTTGTGTTTCATCAACTTCTCAAAACACATCTTGAAACAGCATAGGAATCTTTACTCCTAAATGTGATATTGGGAAAGTGTTCTAGGATCTCACTGTTCTGATCTGACTATTTTTTTTTGTTGTCTTGAGTCTGGGTTGCTGAAATCTTTATACCCAGGTACTGTTGTGCTGACATTTAGTTCTTTTCTTCCTTCCCAAATCTTTTTCCAGCATGCTCCATTATCCTTGCTCAGTTCTATTTTGTCAGATTATGACAGCTAAATTCTTTTCTTTTCAACTTCTAATGGAGGTCCATCTTGTCTTTGATTTTTCCATAGACCTTTTCCTGCTTTTTCAATTTGGATGGATCTCTGCAAAACAAGTGAACAAAGCTATTGAGGAATCCTATGGCCACCTTTAAGGCTTCAGTTTCACAGCACCTTGATGGCTTCAAAACAGTCAGTAACTGACTATATTCTTTTCCTTGACATTTTTTACTGTGTCTGTATTTGCATAAAGGCAAAAAGGAGATAATACAAACGTATAATCTCATCAGTCTGATCTTACTGAAATTCAAGACTTCGGCTCTCTCTTAATGAAATTGCTCATGACATCAAGGTGCATTGACAATATTAAAAAGGATTAGGATAACACATGGGAATAAATAGGTGACCCTGAAGAGTGCAAATGGAATGGAGTTCATCTGCAAGATCATGGATGCAGGGCCACATAAGATATAATTCTGAAATTCTGAATTCATTTGCTTGGGTGCCAGTGGTTAATCTACCTCACTGCTCTAGTGTTTGATTCTCTTTCTACCAGTTTCAATTCCAGGACATATGGAAATAAG